>CM047817.1:6762878-7362878 GCA_026214975.1 Gentiana macrophylla
AAAGTCATACATGTTAAAAGACATGTTAAAAAAAATTAAATGGTTGAAGGCTACGGAGATAACCATGGTAAAGGATTTTACCAGAAATGAAAAGAAATATCAATGTAGTCCTAAATATAATGTAATTTATATTTCTTAAATTTACAGAAGGCAACTAAAATTTTTAGGTATGTTTATGCTAATCATACCATACATAACATACATGTTAAAAAAGATTAAATGGTTGAAGGCTATGGAGATAACCACGGTAAAGGATTTTACCCAAAAAGAGAGAAATATCGATGTAATCAGAAATATAAGGTAATTTATATTTGTTAAATTTACTGAGGCAACTACAAAATTTTCTAGTTTTTTTGTATGCTTATGCTAATCATACCATACACATGTGAACCAACTTAAACCGGGGACCATAAACCATGCCATTAGTGTGTTTCCCATTTTGTAGTTGCATGATTAATTTTGTTACAATTTTTTTTTTGTTACAATTGTTAATTCTCTGTTTTTTGTTATTTCTTCATTGTATGTGTATTCTTTATTTTTGTGTGTGTGCAATTGGAACAATAAAAAAAACAGTGCATTGTTGCCTCCATGTTTGCAGAACAAAAAGAACAAAAAGGAGACGTCCTCCAGAACAACCATAGCCAAGAAGTCAGATGAAGGAATTGGAGGTCATTTTTCGTTGTTGGGATGGCTGGGGTTGTTTTCATCGCTTCAAGGGCAACAAACACTTTTCTGGAAGAGGTGAAAGCCACCAAAGATGTTCTCCTACGTGAGGTTAAAACCACACGAGAGGGTTTCTTATCGAGAGGTGAAAGCCACCGGGGAGGTGCCTTGTCAGAGGTCAAAGCCTTTAGGGAGGGTGAGCCTCAGCCGGTAACCCTCCATGTTTTCCATGATTTCCTTTCCTTTTAGGAAGAGGTGAAAGAATGTTTTCTTACGTTCCTTTTAGGAAGAGGTGAAAGAATGTTTTCTTACGTGAGTAATAGATGATGTATTGATTTGGTCTCTAACCGATGTTGCTTATCACTGGTAGTATATATTTTGACATCAAACTATAAAAATGCTTCAAACGTGATGAGAACAAAACAAAATCATTCCTAGTCATGAGAGTGTGCCACGCATTAGACACATTAAACCTTTGATATCAGGCATTTAATCTTGGTTGTAATAACACATTAAACCTTTGTCATAAATACAATGAATCTGGACTGAATCTTTTGTTGATCGTATGTTTTCAAACGTAACAATGAGGAATGGTAAAAATCATAGTTTTTATGCCAAGAACATCATATAAATTCTCAAGTTGCAAATGTAGTGGGGTGTTTATCTCTTAATCGTCGCTTACTTTGAGTACTACTTTATCTCCAAATGTTGTGGTTCCTACATGTCGTGGTTCCTACACTACCATTCATCACTTAGACCTTTTGGAAATAATTAATTATATCTGTGTTTCATGACCGAAATAAAAAAGTTGTGTCACTCTTGAAGTAGTAGCGTATTAACTGCATTTTATTTTTAAGGGCCAACATTTTTAAGCACGTATAACTCACTTCTTTAGTGTGTAGATAGATGAAGCATTATTCAATTTAGTATTGAAGAATGAACATGAGTTATGTTGCATGAATTAGTGACTTATTAATTGTTATTTTGCCATTTGCATTCAATTTTTCAGCACGCAATCTAAGTGGGAAGCATTTGGATAAGATGAAATTTTTTAGACCGGGAATCAATATTTGTCGGGGGATATATTTTAACCAATTGTTGTAGGATGATGGTTATGGTTCTTAGGGTTAAGTGTTTTCCTTAGACAAGTATATATGCAACATAACTTGGTAGATTGTATCCCATTAATTATTCGAATTGATACGGATCCAGATTCATTGTATATATGGTTCAATTGGACGTCTAGACTCTTGAATTAAAAACACCACCAATACCTCTACTCAAATATCTCAAATGTAAGTAGTTCTTACACTACCATTCTCAAGTAGAGTTTATCTCAATGGTATAACAAGTTGTAAGCCCCTCACTGTTCGTTTAACGAGAATCTCAAAGCGGGGTTTACGACTTTTGTATATTAACCTTCGATGAATTAGTGTGTCTATTAGTAGTGTCACATGACGTCATAATGTCGAAATGATAGTGTCGAATAATAGTGATGGCATAGTTGTCAAATGGTAGTGTCGAATATACGTGATAATTAATGCTTGTACATCATATCTAACATTTGTTATTATCACTGGTAACAAAGCTTCATTTAGTGTCGATCAAATAATAGTGATGAAATTGAATAACGTATTATTGCACACAAAACACGATTTCTGAAATTATATCGGAAAGATATCTAATTTGATATCAAAATAAAGATAACGAAAAAAATATACATTATAGTGAAAAAATTATGATAATTAGAAATATAAATTAAAAGATATAACTTTAGTTTTGGATACACATATTTTTGGATTACACATATTTATACACATATTTCTGGATTACATATATGTATATGCATTTGGTTCAGATTGGTTGGAAAATCGAATCATTTAAATTTGGTCTTGTTCTATGCATTATTGCACTTGTTTACTGAACCACAAAAAAAAATTGTTATATGTACACTAGAGGATTTTGGGTTTCTATTCATATAGTCATGGAGAGTCGATAAAGCTACTTCATGTGATATTGCAAAGTCTGAACTTGCAATATCAGTCCTTTCTTGAATTTAGAACTCCAAACTCAACCAAAACAGAAAGACTTTGAGTGTGTAGCGGTTGGGGTGTAAGCGGATATGTGATAAAGCTCAAGATGAAGATCAAGTTACCGTTGGGCAACATTCAAATTCAAATTCAAATATAAATGCAAGATAAAGGCGCCCAAAAGAGGATAAATGCAAAATTATGATTGATAAGGATCAAACCATCAAATACAAACCAAATTAAATCAGATAATCGTTTGAATTTGAGAGATAAGGAGAAGTTGGAGAGATAAGGAGAGCGATTACCTGATAAACTCCTGGATTGTGTGGATTAACCATAGAGGATGGTGCAAGCTCGGATGTAATGATAATTCGACTTTGCTGTGTTTATCTTCAAACTGTTTGAATTTGTTTCAAATATATCGAGATTAGTTCGAATAAACCAAGATTAGGTCATGTATTAGTATAAATACGAAGTTCTTTGTTAAATTGTAAGCAAAAATACATATCAATAAAATACCTATCTTTTCCGAAATTATCAAAAAAGGTGTGTGTGTGTGTGTGTGTGTTTTGTGTTGTTCTATAGGCCGGCCCCTTTCGTTATGCTTGATTGAGGTGGTGTAAAGCCAAAGTGGACCGAGCCGGAGTGTGTGTGTTCGAGTCTCGAAAAGTGGCCCTTCGGTTAAGCGGTTTATAACAACAAGCCTCTTCCCGGCTGCTTTAGTCCCTGATTAACTTCTCGCTCGCACTCACTGTGGGATCGAGTCGGTCCCTTCGATTAGGGTTTAACCGTTGATGTCTATTAGTCAAAAGATGTCCTTAGAAGTCGTTGTAGACTGACGCTATAACAAAAACTTTGTAAGAAATTTTATAATGTTGTTCACTTGTAGCGTCGTTGTGGAAGTGCGCGTAATCGATAGCGTTGTTGTTTACAACGGGAATTTCTTGTGTGGTGAGGAATATACTTACGAAGTGAGCCGTGGGTTGATCGCGACCACACGTTTCCATCCGAATAAAGCGTGTAGTTTGATCAACCCACGATCAATTCGATATATATGGAGATAACACACAAGAATTCCCCGTTTGCAACCTAGTGAATACAAAAGTTTAGTATCTGTCTTACTCACAGTTAAGGAGGTTGGGGTCTCTTTACTAAGCAGGTAGTAGTTGTGACTATTGAATGATGTCATTTATTGATCATTTTACTACTCATATCTGCCCCTCCATTTCTATGGTAGTAGTACCTTTTTCCTAACTTAAGAATGCTACGGTCAAAATATTTTATATCACTGCTATGTATATACTGTACTTGTTTCAAAAGAATTGCTCCAAAAATATGTGATTAAATTATTTTGAGGTAAGGCTGGTGGGAGAAAGATCTCTGCAACATCATGTGCAAGTGTATTTTATCTAAACGACTTTGTTTGGATGCGTAATTAATTTAAAATAATATTTTGCTTTCAAAACGATGTTGTTTTGATAAAAAAAAAAAAACTTGGACCCTCAGGTATTGTATTGGATCAGAGCTCAAGGCGGGTGTACCAATAGGAATTTTATTCAAGTCTTGATTGACACGAATAGGCCGTGTAGATCGTTTGTTTGTATACATGTGATTATTTGACGTTAGTTCGATAGAAAGTTATACAACATAATTACGTCACAAGACACTAAACAACAATGGTATGTCACTATGTTGTACCTATGGGAATCTTTAATGTCATAAGAAAATTCAGATTATTTATACAATTGTACCACAACAAGTTAGTGAGACATGTCTAATACTTATTGCTACGTATGGATATGAAGTTGGGTAATAATACATGCGTATTTGTTGTGTCACAACAAATTATCTGATAACCATATATATCGTTGATTATGACGATCGAGTTTACATCATTATCAATTTAAAGTCATAATAATCAACGATGAAAATAGCTGATATATTACTTATTGTGACACAATGATTATGCCGTATCATTACAAATCGGATGATGAAATACAAATACTAATACTAATAATAAAAGATTGGCATGGATTTGATTCTACCGACCTGACAATATACTTAAGCTTTTATTAAGACCCACATAAGTAGTCTCTTTTTCTTGGGGAATGAGAGAAGGACGAAATATTTAATCAATTGAGTAGAAGGGCGAGTTTTTGAAACTTTTGCATAAAGAATAAAACTATTTATTCATCGTCGAAATTCACTTGTGTTAAAATTCAACTGCTTAAATTCACCGACGAATTCATCATAAAATTCACTAATTTTCAAAATTCATCGTTAAAATTCACTAATTTTAAGGATTCATTTATCGAAATTCACCGATTTCGGGATTCACCTGAGATTCAGATTTGATTTTAGGGATTAACCGTTTGTCTCTCCATCGCTATAAAATTATGCGCATTGTCCTTCTCCCTATAAAAAATATGTAGTTGTCCTGTTACTTAAAAATATTTCAGATTGTTCCTTATCCCTAATTTTCCATTTTTTCTTTGACCAATGGAAAAAATTAGGGTTGTTTAACCGTATTTCTCTATTAATGCAACGCATTCATTATTTATGTCGAAAAGGCGTTTATATTCTAATAAAAATGGTTACGAGGCAGAAATGGTACTAACACATCCGATAATAATTACTACCTCCGGTCTAAATTATAAGTCATCTTAGAATTTTCACATTGATTAAGAAAGTAGTTAAATGTAATTAATGTAGGGATAAAATGTCTAATACACCCCTTGACTATCATAAATACAACAATTGTGGAGTAAATAAAAGTGGTTGGATTGATATAAATTAGGGAGTAAGATAAGGAAAATGTTCATTAATCTTTCTTGATATTGTGAATGAAACATATTATAGAAAGAAAGGAAAAAAATTAGGATGAACTTATATTTTGGACCGGAGGTAGTATTATATTCACAAGAATCAATAGATCTCACACTATAATCAATTATGTTTTCTGTATTGTGTATTTCGTTGTCATTATTTTATTGTATAACTATGAATTATCACCGTTAGATTTCCTTATTTATTTCTTTGGTTCTTCAATACATGGTGATTAAAAATAAGGGATGTACGGGGAGTTTTTCGGGTTAAATTACAATTTTGGTCCTCTAACTAGACACGTTTTTCAATTTTGGTCCTGATTTTTCTCCAGCGACAATTTTAGTCCTGTAAGTGGTATTTTTCTTGCAAAAATAGTCAACGCCGGAAAGACCACTTACAGGACTAAAAGTGTCGCCGGAAAGACCACTTACAGGACTAAAATTGTCGTCGGAAAAGACCAATTTTAGTCCTGTAAGTGGTCTTTCCGGCGTTCGAGACTATTTTGCAAAAAAAGACCACTTATAGGACTAAAATTGTCGCCGGAGAAAACCAGGGGCCAAAATCGAAAAAGTGTCTAGTTAGAACTAAAATTGTAATTTAGCTTGAGTTTTTCTTATACCTCCATAGAACAATGTTATACTCCGTATCTCCATTAATGGAATAAAACTCTTTTACAATTTGTATGTTCCGATAATTTTTATTAGTTTATGTTTTAACGAAATAATAGAGTCACGATAAATGTTAAAATGTATCTACGGTGTTTTAACATCCAGTTTTATATTATAAGTCGTCATCCTAAGCATTTTAATATTTCCTACAATATTAGTCATTTCTTAATTTCAATGCAATAATTAATGTTCTTTTTTTCGCTTTACTCATTACAATGCATGACATTTCTTACACCATTTATTAAATCATTAAGGCTATGTTAGTTCAAGACAATCAAATTAGATCATTTATTAAGTTTTCTTAATCTGTATACAAAGGTAGGATGTCTCATAATATGGGACGAATGTAGTATAACTTTTAGTAAAGAGCAAAACGAGAATCGTACCACCCTCTATAAATACCCTTTACTCCCAAAACCCTCCATACACTTCATATCAAAGACAAGGCCGGTTGTGAGAGCAGGAAAGAGAGTGAGTAAAGGAAATACGAGAGAAATAAACCAGAGAAAAGAGAGAAATATGAAGTGCACTTGTTGTCTCCATGTTCGCGAGAAAGGAGCGTATCCTCGAGTCTAGCGAAAGCAAATGGAATGACCCCTGGGTTATTGGAGGGTCATTTTGTTGTTGGGATGGCGAGGGTCGTTCTCGTTGCATCAAGGGCGACAAACAATTTTTTAGGAGAGGTGAAAGCCATCAAAGATGTTTTCTTACGTGAGGTTAGAGCCACACGAGAGGGTTTCTTATAAGAGGTGAAAGCCACACGAGAGAGTTTCTTTTCAGAGGTGAAAGCCACCCGGGAGAGAGTGCCTTGTCGGAGGTGAAAGCCTTTAGGGAGGGGTGGGCCTCAGCCGGTTACCCTCCATGTTTTCTATGATTTTTTTTTTCTTTTAGGAAGAGGTGAAAGCCCTCCATGTTTTCTATGATTTTTTTCTTTTTAGGAAGAGGTGAAAGCCACAAAGATGTTTTCTAGCGTGAGCACTATTAACAGATTTTTGTTTTGATTTGGTCCCTAACCGATGCTTATCATTGCTAGCATATATTTTGACATCAAACTCCAAAAATGCTTCAAACGTGATGGGAATAAAGAGACTTACAACAAAACAAAATCATTCCTAGTCATGAGTGTGCCACGCATTAGCATATCTCAAAGCATTAAGCCTGCATATAGGGCATGAAAATGATTGAAATATCAGTAACAATGAAAAAGATTGAATAACAATAACAATGAAAATCTCAGGGGATGGGGTGGTCCCGTTCCTCTACACAAGTACCACATAATAAGAATACGCATTTTACAGGTGTCATTAGCATTTATAAATCAAATATAATGATAAATGACAACATGGACATATAGATATACAACTCACAGTGATATTAACCGGAGGCCAGTCGTTACTCTATAGCATCTCGCGTGTGTAACCATTGCCCCATAGTTATGAATGATTGGGTTTATTGTCAAAAATGACAATTTAAAAATGGGGGAATTAGGGAGAAGGACATAAATATTTCATCAATTGAGTAGAAGGACAGTTTTTTGAAACTTTTGCATAAAGGACAAAACTATTTATTCATTTGTCGAAATTTCACTTGTGTTCGAAATTAATTGTTTAAATTAATTTCAAAATTCACTCTCCAAATTCACTAATTTTCAAAATTCATTTCATTAGATTCACCGATTTTCGGATTCATCATCAAATTCACCGCCGGTCGAAATTCACCGATTTCGGATTCACCTGGAGATTCACCGATTTTCTAATTCACTGTTTGTCATCTCATTATAAAATTATGCATTGTCCTTCTTCCTATAAAAAATATGTAATTTGTCCCTTATTCTTAAAAATATTCCAGGATTATTGTCCTTATCCCTAATTTTATTTAAAAATAGAAATATGTAAAGAGGGACAATTGCCCCATAGTTATAAATGATCAGGGTTATTGTCAAAAGGATCATTTGAATTATATGATATTTTCATTTTGTCTATAGTCATAGCATATTGAATTCTAAGCTCTAGAACTTGGATTTGGTGCACCCTAGTTAGGCAGAGTGATGTTCTTTACCCTTTTAGATATGAATACACATGTTGCATTGCATTAGTAGGACAATCATTTGAGCTCTTGTATATTTTGAATCGACCTCATTTTTAATATGCAGCCGGAATTGAAAATGTGAGCACATTTGGTTTTCTGGTTCTTTTCTGAAGTCAGAGTATTCTATCAACTTCCAAGTAAAAAAGAGTTTTATTCCTTTTGAAAATAACCCTCATGAAGTTATTATCTTTTATTTTCCCTTTTTGTAAAAAAAACTTAATCCATAAAATAATAAATATAATATTCAGATTTTTATACAAAAATACACATTTGTCCTTTCCCTTAAGAGAAGTTTCGTCCTCGAAACTAGAGCATACATGGTAGATCAAGAAAATCCGGGAACTCAAGAATCGCATCATCCTCAATCTCCCATGCATGTCGCCTCGCTCGGTGAATGATTGCTCCATTGCACCAAAACCAAAGGGATCATACGTCTCTTGATCATCTTTTCCTTCCTGTCAAGCACCTTAACCGGTTTCTCTTCATAGGCATGATTATCTTGTAGCACTTCCGGATCAACCTCGGCTTCAACATCTGTCAACATCGAAACATGAAACATGTTGTGTACCCTCAACATAGATTCCGGTAGTTTAAGCTTATAAGCCAATGGTGCAACCTTCTCAACAATCTCAAAATGTCTTACGAACGTGGACTTAGTTTTCCTTTTGTCCGAAACGCTTGACTCGCTTTCATTGGTGAAGCTCGTAGATAAACTCTTTCTCGAACATCAAACTCTAGCAAATTGTCTTCTAACATCACCCAACTCTTACATCTGCCTTGTGCGCGACTTTCAAATTTTGATCAAAGCAACCCTTTCCTTAACTTGTTTTACATGTATGTTGGAATGATACATGGTTTAAAGAGATTGGACTCAATAACTTGGATTTAATCGTTTCATGTCAAGCGAGAGCGATTAATTTAAGTAACTAGTGAATTAAATCGTTAAAGTAGCGTTATAAACATGAATTCACGTAATCTCACGTGTCATATAGGTAGTGTACCAAAGTTTCACGAAGTCTAAGGTGTCTGTTTTGACGTCCCGAAACCAGTGGACGGTGTAATTTGATGTATATATAATATATCCAGAAATACACGGGTCCGTTGTCCTGTTTGGTTTAAAATTGTTAACCCAAAAACATTAAGTCAATTATGTCTCAACCCGTATACTCGCTTATAATCTTTCCCCACTTTTTCAATGTGAGGTGTTATAAACTTCTCTTTTTAAGGGACCGACGTGCTCGCCGGACCTTACTTAGATGATTCTGAGGTGACCTCTGTTGGAGATAATTAAGGAAAAAGGAAAAATGATTTTTTAATCATCTTTTACAACCACTTTATGAGCCGGTTTCGATTACACTGTTGTATAATTTATCAAGAGTTTATGATGACATTGAAATCTACGTGTGACGTAGATTAAGATAGGTCTTTGAATCATTCAATTCAGATATCGGGTGAATGAGAAATTAAGGTTTGAAGTTGATTAGTTGAACAAGTTGAAGGTTTGGAAGATAAAGAGTTTAACTTCCTTAATCCCACATTGGGAATTGTGCTAACCTTTTTCTCAATATTTAAGTGGGAGGAGTTTAATCAATGGTATAAGCTTCAAGAAAGGAGAGAGTTCGAGAATGGTTTTAGTTAGACGATATTCTCGCTAAAATTGCCACACGCGTATGCGCGCCGCCCGCCCGCCCGCCCGTGCCGAGCCCGAGGGCTTAAGCCTGAGGCAATACTAATTTTTGGATGAGCTACATTGGACTTGTCACTCAAAGGCTAAGACTCTTCATCTGCAACTGATACATAACTACACAAGTTAGTTGACTTGTTTATTACTTGAAATTGATGGAGTTAAAATGATCTTCAACTGATAGCATACATAACTACACAAGTTAGTTGACTTGTTTATTACTTGAAATTGATGGAGTTAAAATGATCTTCAACTGATAGCATTAAAGGTGTTAGTGGAGTTCTTTGCCTTTAATTCAGTTTCTTCTCCTGCTCCCTATATAAAGGTCCTTTACTGCAATGGAATGTACTAGAACTACAACACAAATCATTCATTCTGCATAACAAATCGTTGAAGAGTTTTTCTCAAGCACTGCAAGAGTTCGTTGTTTGTTCAGAGTTGGAGTACCTCTCTTTGAACAGGTATACTGAGTAATCCTGAGAGACAATTATAATCTGTGGGTACAAGCCGGAGCAAATTTGTCTTAAGGGCGAGAGTTTTCTCGCCTCGCCTTGATTATATCCTTATTGTTTCTTTTTCGTTTCGCTTTAACGTTCTTGTATTGTACTTTGTTCGATTAATAAACAAATTGTTATTCTTCTTTACGATCGTTTATTTTATTTTGCATAATATACTACGGTATAACAACATCCTCCCATGGTGTAACACTTAGTTACATCCGGTGGTTAGCTCGGACACCACATATAACACCCTAAAATTCAGGTTTAGCGACGCTACTTAAGCATATAGTCACTATAATTAATATCTCATATTGAAAAAGTAAATATTATATTAAAAAATAAGGTTGAGACGTAATTGACTTTGTAACTTGTATTCATTATCTATATATATATATATATATATATATATATTGGAATGAAATGGAAGGCTAGTGATTCCTCCCTTATTGTGTATTTTTTGTCTCATCTTATTGTGTATTTTTATTTACATATTGTTCTATTGTTCTTGTTCAAAGATAGACAATCCGTAAACAACACGTTATATTACAACATTTTCAAATTTATCAATCCTTGCGTTATTTGTGTTCACGGGATAAATTGGACTATATCATTTAAAATTAAAGTTAAATTTCGATAAATGAATAAAATTCACAACAATTAATTTTCTTGGTTTTCGACTTTAGTGAAATGCTTAAAACATCGTTCGATAAATGAATAATCTTGCAAAATGAATATATATATATTTTTTGATCCCAAAGCATTTATTTATCAAGATTTAGCAGTAATTATTTTTTTTATTTCGAAGATATTTATTTATTGAGGTTTAAAGTACTTGTTATGCGTGAACAGGGGCGGAGGTAATTTTATTTTTCCTAAAGCTATCGTTGCAAACGCATACATAAGGGTCACGTCGCCGGTTTCCTGCTTTCAGGAGAAGGAGGAGGAGGAGGAGATTACCCCACAGCCGATCATAAACCTAAAATCTAGAGAGAGAGAGAGAGAGGAACTGTCAGAAAAAAGAGAAAAAAAAAAAGAGAGGAGGAGGAGCAACGCGGAAAAAGGAGTCTGCCTCTGCACATCCGTATACATCATCGTTTTGGTCCGTTTCTGTGTTCCGACAAATTAGTTATGTGGATGAAAGCGGGAGTCTTGGGAGGTATACCATCTTCCTTCTCGCAATTTAATTTTACTTTCTTTCTACTTAATAGATTAATTAATTAATTGTCTGATTGATTTCTTGTTTTCGTTTTTGTGTGCAAATGCATCTATTACTTGGTGGGGCGAGATTTGAGAGGATAAAGTTGCTAGCTTGGTGTCTGAGTTTTTAAAATTGTTTGTTTTTAATGGTTACATGTCTCCCATGATGGGGAGGAAAACAGAAGTGTTATAACTGACAATATTTGGGAACACACGTGAGGGTATTAATCTTTTTTTTTTTTTGTTTCAATGTCTTATCAGAAAGGTGATTACTTGGCCCCGAACTAAAGATTGGTTATTGATTGGAAAGTTAACCCTTTAATGAGTTGTATTTATTTCGGTTCTGATAAACAACATTTAAACGATTGAATTTCAGATACAGGAATCGAATTTTCCAATTTGTCACTATGGGCAATGGCAGCGTTTAGCATCGCAGTGGCCTTTTCTTCTATTTTTAGTAAAGCACGAGAAGAAAAGGACAATGGGATCAAAGCACGAGAAGAAAATGACAATGGGATCAACAATGGGATCAACCGATTACCGGATGATATTCTAGGTAATTTTGTTTCACGTTTAAATGTCATTGAAGCTTCACGAACAAATGACAATGGGATTAATCGATTACCGGATGATATTCTAGGTAATATTGTTTCACGTTTAAATGTCATTGAAGCTTCACGAACAAGTAAAGCACGAGAAGAAAATGACAATGGGATCAACCTATTACCGGATGATATTCTAGGTGATATTGTTTCACGTTTAAATGTCATTGAAGCTTCACGAACAAGCATTTTGTCGAGGAGGTGGAGGAAAATTTGGACCATGAACCCTCAATTGAGATTCTACTGTCCTTGCTATCTTTCTTATGAGTTGGGTAGGCAAGGATTTTCCAAAATTTTCCATCAATGCTTAAAGTATGATGCGGATAGACAAAGATTTTTCAAAGACGTCAATCAATGCTTAAAGCTTTACTCGGGTCGTAAGTTGAAAAGCTTTTTTATGCATTGCTGTTTTCTAGAACAATATCCCCGTCATCTTGTACAGTGGATGCAAAGTAGTGCTTTGCGTGATGTTGAAGAGCTTTATCTTGGTCAATCTTGTTTTTTAATCATGTTCAGAATTTTCAATGAACTGTTTGCTTTCTCTTTCAAACTTATTGATGGATTATCCAAGTTAAGGAAGTTAGAATTAAAATACTGCTATGTGGAAACTAGTTTTGTCGGTCAATGTAACTCACTTGTTACCATAAATCTGATGACTATTCCATTGGCTAGGCACGAATTGTCCGACATATTACTGTTTTGTCCTAACCTTAGAAGTCTATTTTTGCGAAATTGTGAATTGCCTTTGAATTTAAGAATCTCTGGGCAAAATCTCAAGTTAGAGACTCTTGACATACATATGTGTCATAGTGTGAGAAAACTTGATATCTCAGATTGCAATCTTGTGTCCATCTCTATCAATACTTATACCAAATTAGAAATTTCGACGTCTTCCCTCCTAAAGCTTGAAACAATGTATCTTCAAACTTGGGGGATGGATGATTGTTTTGGGGATATTCCAAGTGATCTACCGCGGTTGCAGTTCTTATCGATCCAAGCACAACACCAGGTAATGGATGGATCTGTGTGTTTCTTTGTGATATCTCTATACTTTGATTTCTTACAATTTACTGATATGCTTCTGCACCCATGCTCGTGCACATACAAACAAAGATCTCGCAGTTGCCTCCAACATTTGAAGTGTTTGGCAACGTTAGGATATTATATCTGTTGACGAAAGGTGACGATAAAAGTAATGCTTTCATGGAAGTTGATCTATGGAATTTTGCTCGTGTTTTGACTGTATGCCCGCTTTTGGAGGAATTTTATCTAATGGTAAGTCGCTGTTTTTTTTGTCAATTTATTTTGTTGTTGCTGACCTCGTAGGATATGTTTCCCTTCCTCCATTATTGGCCGGCCTTTTTTTCATTTTTTATAATTTATAATTTAGGTAAATCTGTCTAGAGGGATAGAGAAAAAATTACACTAGAATCCCCTTTCCTCATTATGAATAAGGTATACATCAAGTGCTACTCATTACCTATTGAATTGACATGATCTCATGAAGAAGACTAGAAAATGAAATTTCAGTGTCAAGTTTAAACTGCTTTATTCTTTTGGGAACCAAAGTGTTTTTGCATGTGTATCGATGTGTGTGTGTATATATATAACTAAGGGAGGGAGGCAACCAGTGGCGGAGCTATATACAACTAAGGGAGGGAGGCAACTAAGTGTTTTTGCATGTGTATCTATGTGTGTGTGTGTGTGTGTATATCTATATATATATATATATATATATATATATATATATTAAATTGTTTAAGGAGTTGTTTTTATCAAGTCAAGTAGGACTTTACTCGTTTGCTTAGTTGCTTCTACATTTTGATTTCTGCTCACTACTCCTGCCCCTTGTATACCGTATGATTTTCACGAAATAAAAGTTCAATGTACATGCTATTTTTGGTTGCACAAATTAAATCATTATGAGTGTTAAGTCTTGTTCAATGAATCGGACATCGTTGTGGGGACTAGCAACAAGCTAGAGGGCTGAAGTAACGGATTGCCCAGTGCAACCAAATGCGACCCTACATACAACTGGCTATTGAATCGCCTCTCCTCGATCCGTAAAAAACATACTAATATATGTAGTATGTGTTTAGCTTGCCCACATGGTATTTGTTCATGTGCCAAGTGTTTTAATATTAATGGGTATGCACTATTTTTTTTATGGGGGCAATGCAGGTAGGGCGAGGCCCTTTTTGCAAAGGAGAAACAAAGGAGCGGTGCGATGCTTTGCGACGGCATAAACACCTTCAACATATGGAATTGTCTGGATTCTCCGGCACGGAAGAGGAGCTTGAATTTGCTAAATTCATATTAACAAGTGCTGAAGTGCTCCGTTTGCTTCTACTTAGGTTTTCATTTAGAAAATGTGATGGAAGACGTTGTTATCTCGAAGGTGAAGAATATTTAATACGGGAATACGCTAAAGTGGTATGTGCAAACTTGCAAGGTCATGCTATCTCCACACGAGCGAGGGTGGAGATATGTTGCTAATTAATGCCTTAGTCTTTATTTTGAATAGGTTTTCGCCAAGAAGGACAAATTAATGAAAATATCTGGATGCAAGGCAACTAAAATTTAATCAGGACAAAAACTATACAAGCTTCCCCAAATACCCTTCAAAACCTAATCCCAAAGCCGATCGTTTAATTTCATCTTCTATTTTCATCTAGGTCTCTTCAATTTCATTTCTTTTTCGTACTGTGAATAAAAGAAAATTCAACATTTCTTTTTCGTTTCTTCTTTGAGTTCATCAATCAAGCATCTTAATTCATTTCTTCTGCTGATTTTGCAATTTTCATGGCAGAAAAAGCCTCTCTCTCCAGAGCATCTTAAATACCCTTTTTTTTACTGATTTAAAAAAAACACATTTTGATAAACACAGCGAAGCAGGCTGAACGCCGGAAAAGGCTCTGTTCAGCCTCATCTTCTTCTTCTCCGGGCACCTCTCAATTGCAGACGTCCGGAAAACCTGGCATCCGATGCCGGAAAAATCAATTGGTTAATTATTCACCGCATCAAATATCGCCATAAACATGGCATCCGGCTACGGACGGACTGGATAGCAACGGATGATTATGATTGAACGATTTGGGGATGATGAAGCTAAAAGTTTGGATTTTTTTTTGAACGAGAGAAGAAGATGAAGCTGATAGTTTGGAAATTTTTTTACTTTATGCAGGGACTGTTATTACATTTTTTTTTGATGTATTTTATATATTTTATGAAATGGTTATTATTTTTGTTTATCGCTCACATTACATTTTACTTGGTATTTATTCTTATTTGTTTTTAATCATTTACTACTTGTTTTTAGGATGTTACGACATTTTACGGGACGGTAACGACTTGTTTATTGGCCGTTACTATATTTTACGGTTGTTATTACTGCTTTTAGTGATCATATTCGCTTGCTTTTAGGTTATTACTTCTTTTCATTGGGTGTTACGATTTTTTTCGATAGCGATTACTTACTTGCTTTTTAAAAATTTATTATTTTTTCATTGGATGTTACTTACATTTTATAGGTTATTCTTACTTTTCCTACTTGTTATTATTAAAATTATAAAGGGCATTTTTGTCACTATATTTGCAATTGTCTCTTACTAATCTCTCGATTTTGAAATTTGTCATTCCTAACCCATTTATCATTTTTTTGTCATCATTCTAAATTTTTTCCTTATTTTGAATTAATAAATTATATCAGTTGTATTTTTATCTTAATATCCATTTTATTGAGTAAAGGAGAATAAAACCTGTTATATATATATAGAGAGAGAGAGAGAGGGGGGACCGTCCTTGAAATTTTCGAGGCCGTAAACGAGTTTGTCGGACAGGCCTTCTTAGTTTGAAGTTTTTTTTTCTTTTAAAAACACACTACAAAATAATATTTCAACATCGTGTTTTTAACATATTTAGCTACAAAATTCAAATTCACTATACCCATAAAACATATCTACAAAGTAATACTTCAACATTTTTTCTAGCATATTTAGATGCAAAATCTAAATTCATATGTATATACAAAACAAACTTACATATTTTATTATTGCTTTTCTTGCACATTTAGATACAAAATCATTAATAAAAGTAGAACGGTCAATTTCATCGATCATATTTTCTCAATCGATATTCAAACGTTTGTGAGCCATATTGATTATTGACATTAGAATTTGATCCAAAAACACACTAATTTTTTTCCCCCACTTTTAGGACATGAGACCAAGAGTCTGTTTTGTTAAAATAAAATGGTTAAAATACAACGCATCTTGGGCTGATTGGGCCTATTAGAATTTTTTGAATACATACAAACATTCACCATAAACACATTCGGCACCATATGTACATGTAAAAATTAGTGTGTGAAATGTAATGCCGAAATATTTACGTGCCAATAAAACTCACCTAAATTTTTTTGTTTATTAAAACAAGAAACTGGGTGCCCTGCCTATTGGGGGGGCATAGATGGGAGGTTGGGCCGGCCCTACACTTATATGTATATATTCATTTTTCATAGAAAATCAAACCATTAAGTTGAATAAAAAGATCCCTTCTTCAAAAATGGTAATTTATCCATTTTAATATTTTGATATGAATTAAGTATTCTACTTTCCTGAAAAAAAGGTATTCTACTTGAATTTTTGAAGTGTCTACTTTGATTAAAGAATATGTCTTTTTTATTTATTTATAGAAAATAAAATGTTTGTTTCATATTAAAAGATTTACTTAAAGCTGTATTTATACGGTAGAAAAATACTTTTGAGCTGTTTATAGCAATAACCAATTCACGGCTAAATTACAATTTTGGTCCTCTAACTAGACACTTTTTTGATTTTGGTCCTGGTTTTTCTCCGACGACAATTTTAGTCCTGTAAGTGGTCTTTTTTTGCAAAAATAGTCCTGAACACCGGAAAGACCACTTACAGGACTAATATTGTCGCCGGAAAGACCACTTACAGGACTAAAATTGTCGCCAGAAAAGACCAATTTTAGTCCTGTAAATGGTCTTTCCGGCGCTCGCGACTATTTTTGCAAAAAAGACCACTTACGGACTAAAATTATCGCTCGGAAAAACCGTAACTAAAATCGAAAACGTGTCTGGTTAGATGACCAAAAATTGTAATTTAAATGCACCAATTCACTATCATTAATTACGGACAATATTTTAATCTAGCTGATGATTGTTGGGATTATGTCTCTGAGTTGTTTAAAAGTACCATGCAGATATGCTGGGCCAATGAAATTAGTTTTTTCGTTTCTTTTTTGAGAGAACTATGAAATTAGTTTTATGGATGTTGTATAAATTAACATGCATTATAAGATTTTATTTTATTTTTAACTTAGGAGCAGGGGAATCATAAGAGTAGCCTAAATGGTCCCCCACTGCAGGTTTGGAGACAGAAACATCAAGTTATAGCAGTTCCAGACTTGAACCAAGCAGCCTGCACTGATATTCCCGACCTTAATCAACAACCTGCACTACAAAGAGCATTTATACAAGAAATTGGCCAGAAAACTGTGCAGGAAATTGGAACCTCCTCTTTAACTCCCACCCAAGAAGCTGCACCACAAGATGCTGTTAGAGCCTTAAGGGAAGATCACACACAACATCTACATCCTTCAAACAAGGATTGTGCTCTTGATGATGGCAATATTTTGACTATGGAAGAGGATGCTCCCGGGCAAGAAAATGTATCTGATAGTGATGAGCCTTTATATGATCCAGACTAAGCATGCTCAAATAGAGAGTTTGAAAGCAGCTTCTGAGGAAATTACAAAGAGAATTCAGAAAACAGTCAGTTTGGATCATGGAAAATCTATAATGCCTGATAATGATGGTTTCCAGATTGTACATCCCAGAAGAAGAAGAAGAAGAAGAAATTATGCAACTACAAAGCCAAATGTTACTACCAGATCTTCAGCTCTTAAAAATAACCAACCACCATGATGAACTGCCTTTTCTGGAATATAAGGGGCCTCAAGGGTAAAGCATCCTTGTAAGGCTCGAAAAATTACTAAAACTTCATAAAATTTCCTTACTCTCTATTTCGTAATCTATGCTTTCTTCAACTCTTCTTGATAGTTATAAGGTCAAGCTTGGTTTCTCAAATTGTATTGTCGCTTCCTCAGATAAATTGTGGGTTTTCTTCGTCCTATTCTCAAAAATGTTGATGTGATTAACGCTTTGAGCAGTATTACTCTCTTAAGTTCCATGGAAGTCATCCTTTTTTGGTCTCATGTGTGTATGGCAAATGTACCAGGGCTCTTAGAACTATTCTTTGGTCCAACTTAGAATCCATGGATTCTCTCCACTTGCCATGGATGATTGGTGGGGATTTCAATGCTATTCGTAGCCTGGAGGAATATCATGGTCCTTCTCACCCTAATGTGGGATCTATGCAAGACTTCAATGAGTGGATTGCTCACACTGGTTTACAAGAGCTCCCTGCTATTGGCTCTCTTTTTACCTGGGTAGGCCGGAGACACAATGGTTATGTGCAGGAAAAATTGGGTAGACTTCTATTCAACTCTCTCTGGATTAATGCTGGTCATAATGGTCAAGTGTATATTCCGGAAGAGAGCAGGTCGATCACGCTCCCATTCTCTATGCTCAAACGGATCAAATCGGAGGTACAACTTCGCTCAAATTTCAAAATATGTGGACTCTTCATAAGGATTTCCAAAGAAGTTGTCAAAAATAGTTGGGATCAACATTGTCTTGTAGTGGATGGTATGACAGACCTGGTGTTTAAACTTAAAAGGCTCGAAAAAGATCTCAAAATTTGGAATAAGAATACTTTTGGGGATATCAATCAAAGGGTCAAGGATAGTGAAGATGATATCAGACACCTTGAAAATATTTATGACCAATCTCCAACTGGTGATAACAGGAGGCCCTCTCAAAAGCCATACTCAATATAACTCAGATCTTACTCAACAGGAGGATTTTGGAGACAAAACTAGATTTAAATGGTTCAAGGAAGGTGATAAAAACACGAAATATCTTTCATGCCACCGCCAAAGAGAAAATTAGGCGGCTTGCAATACATAAGATCCAAGATACTTCGACGGTGGTGGTGTACTTCACAATGTGATATTGCAAAAGCAAAGAGTGGATTACTATAGCAACCTTTTCAGGGGTGACTTTTGTATGGATACCCAGGCCATACATGACCTCCTCCATTTCATCCCCACTATCCTCACTGAAGGCCATAATACCTCTCTTATCAGACAAGTCTCTATGGAGGAAGTTAAGAAAGCTATTTTTGATCTTGATCCTAGTAGTGCAGCTGGTATGGATGGCTTCACAGGGTCTTTCTATAGAGCATGTTGGGACATTATTGCTGTTGATGTTCATGAAGCTGTAAAGCACTTTTTCTCTGATGGTTATATTCCTCAAGCTATTGGGGCCACTGTGATTACTCTGATCCCCAAAAAGGAGGCCCTGTAAACTTTTATTGATTTCAGCCCATTGCCCTTAGTACTTTTGCTAACAAGATCTTTACCAAGATTATCTCGCACTGATTACTTGTTTTCGCTTCTTTCTCGGCTGCCGTGTCATCTTTCCTTTCTAGGGTCCGCTTTTCCTACTCTCTCTTGAGTCTGTTGGCCTCTTCCCCGACAATGCTTGAAGACCGCTTCTACGCAATCTTCCATAGATAGTGGGGTTTCTTGTTGAGTTTGGCGTCTGACCGACCTCACGTAGCCCTGCTATAAAGGATGTAACTATCAGATGTTCATCGGCCCCTTGTACTTGTCTCGATTCTTCATTGAACCTTTTTAAGAATTGCAGCACACTTTCGTCGTGCTTTTGTTTCAACGTGAGCAGATGAGTGGCGTTCCTCTGGAAC
Organism: Gentiana macrophylla; assembly: GCA_026214975.1. NCBI lineage: Eukaryota > Viridiplantae > Streptophyta > Magnoliopsida > Gentianales > Gentianaceae > Gentiana > Gentiana macrophylla. The sequence goes on from CM047817.1 coordinate 6,782,990, forward strand.
AGACGTGCGGTGATGAAGGCATGCATGAGAACTTTCTGGCTAAAGTGGTGAAGTCATTAATGGATTTGGGTGGTAGTTTCCTGAACCACTCCCGAGCCCTACCGGTCAATAGCGCAGGAAACGCTTTGCACTTCATCTGATCGGCCGCGTTGTACAGGGTCATATGCGTCAGGTATTGGTGCATATGATCGTTGGGGTCTTTTGTCCCATCATAGGGATCCATCTTTGGCATCTTAAATCCTGGGGGTCTGGGGTAGCTTTCAACTTGCTCAGTGAAAGGAGATTCAAAAGAAAAGGGAGTTTTACCCAGGATAGCATCCAGTTCTATGCGGGCTGCGTCTCTAGCTTGCTCTTTGATTTCTCTCCGACCTGGGATAGAACTGGTGGACAGAGCCTCGACATGCTCTTCTCGTGAAAAGTTGAGGGCCTTTTCCTTTTCGTCCACAACTGGGTTTTCCTTGGTGTACATTTCCCCTGTGACATCTTCCCCCCTGACCTTTAATGCGTTTGTCACAATGGTTTTGAAGATAGCTGGATCAAGGTTAGTTAACGCCTCAACCAAAGCCTGCTGTACGGGATCTGGTAGGGGTTCCACCTGGGATGGTGCCGCTGTTGTTTCTCCTGCGTTTTCCCTAGGGGTCCTCCGGCCTCTTTTCCAGCCATGGTGGATTCGCCACCTTGTGCGACTTGCTTTTTCTTCCCTGTTTGTTTCGGCGGCATAGTGACTGTACGTTATTTCTGAAACTATCAGTAGAGGGGCCCTCCTTCTAGCGCCAATAATGAAGTCGGATTTCACCAATAAGTAATTTACGGGTACAATTACTCTAATGATAGTTTTCCGGTCACCGGCCGACAACGAGAGAAGAGATAGTGTCTTCTATGGTGTTTTGACCGAACTCAAGTTGCCGCGAGCCGCTTACGTATCCAATTGCTTGACCGGAATCAAGTCGGCCCGTAGTTCTTGCCACGCTTTAAATAGAGTCTAAACCACTAATTTTACCGTATCCTCCAAGGATTCGGTTGGAGTTAATTGATTTGAACTCCCAATTATTGTGGGATCACGATTCTTTGATATCGAATCGTGAATCGAGCCACATTATGGCTAGATACATTTCCCACGTTTATCCTTGTTGAGACGGACACGTGTGTATAAATGCGTGACCGCCGGTCTCATCGGGCCGGATTGACTGTCGCGCTCTCGCATTCCTTATGTAGACCGACCGCCCCTGCGGTGGTAGGATTGATCCTGGTCTGGCTCAGTCTCTCCGGTCAGGAAACATTCCCGACCCTGTTTATGACTATCCAATGGTTGCATGACGCGTGGCCTTGGCTGAGCCGACCATCACCAGGGTGTAAACGCACTCTGCTTTTATTTCCGGTATTTTTATTTGATTATTTTTTGATAAGAAAAATGTTATTGGCAATGATATTGATATTGAAATACCAACGTTAGTGCTCTTCAAAACGAAAGTCGGTGGAAAGTCGGTTGATTGGCGTTTAAGTTATGACACTTTTATAACGTAAACGTCGGTGTCACTGACTTTCGTTTTTGAACACCAACGTCAGTGTCATTGACGTTGGTTTCCGTTCATAAAGAATCATCGTGGAGTCGGAGAAATTTTTTATGGTGCTGGAAGTAAAAACAATGGTGTCTTTAGAACCCCCAATAATTAATGATGGCGCTTGGTATCGTTGAAATCATAGGGTACCTAATACGGGCGACCAACTCCCTCCAATGGAAGCGTTCATCCCTCAGAGGCTTAGACAGTTCGTAGAATCAGGGAGTAAAAAATAGTTTGGAAGAATTCACAATGGTTGTAGCACAACGAGTGATATAACAATGATATGTACCGTTGATAATAATGTGTATAAATTGATCATATATAAATCCAACATGATCAACTAGGCGGATCACCGTTGCGGCACAACTGTTGTACCGGTATCATTACTCATTTTTTTATGTGGGTTGTATATGTATAAACATGTGTTTTCGAGACGTGTATTGTATATTTTTTCACATCTAGTTTAATGAAGATCCGGTTTTAAAAAATAAATAATAATAATAATAATAATAATAATAATGACGGGGCAACACAACGTAAAAATTTTCAAACTACCAAAAACACCCTTAAATCATCTTCTCAAAAGGAACTTTTCCAACATATTATGAACCTTCGACTATAACATTATGTCCAAACATACCATATTTCAAATATTTCCACCGTTATACACAACCATGTATAATGAATCTTTTCCAACACATTTGAAGGCCATAGATGACATTTAACTGGAGAACAACGCCACAATTCTTTCCTCAAAAACAAAAAACAAAAAATTAACGCCACAATTCTTAAAACCATGATACCTACCTTGATTAACATGTCAAATCTAATGCTAATACACATAACATAATTAAAACATCCGACGCATACGACAGGGGCGGACCCAGCCTACCCAAGGGGGGTCACGTGACCCCACTCAATTTCTAAAAAAAAAAAAAAAAAAAAAAATTTTAGTATTAAAACTATGTAGTTTTGTTGTTAAAAAGTGTCATTTTATCGATAAAAATTGATGTTTTAGACTTCGGTGACCCCCACCTAATTTTTTTGGATAAAAGATGTGATTTTAGATCGGTGACACCACCTCGAATATATTCTCGATCCGCCACCGACATACGACCCTAAAATGACACGATTAGGTTTAATGAGTGTCGCGTGTCGAATGACACGATTTGGTTCGATCAGTGCCACATTTCAAACAAATGGTCATACTCATGTCAGTTGGGATGTTTACAATTATGTTTCATGAGTGTCGCGTGTTTTTTTTTTTTTAAATTTGGAAAAGATTGGAAAAAAAGGAAAATAGAAAGAAAATCAAAATAGGCTATTGATGGGCTCGGGCTTTATTATGGCTATTGGCTAACATAAACAGGCTTCGGCTATGGAAGCGCAGAAGTTACTGATACTGCATCTTTCCTTAAATGTGAATTAATTTAACTTTTTGATTTTGTCCATAGTAAAAGTCGATTTAAATAACCATAAAGTATTTATCATATTTTTCTTCTTTTATCTCTCATTTAATATCTACTCGTCCACTTTTTACTACTTTGCATTAATAACAATCAAATGTCGTTTTAGACTTTTTTTTCTTCAAAATTAATGACTTATAACCAATTAACCTAACTTTCTTAATCTGTGTAAAACGAAAAACCGAAAATGAACCTACAAAATAAGTTTGTATGGTCAGGATGAGGCGCGTGTGTCTCTCCATATTGAGTCTCCTCGTTGAATAGGTGTCCCTAAACTCAATCGCGTTGACTTTGGATCCGACCGGGTCGAGTCATTTACGATCTATTTTAGTTCATGTAATAACTTTATTATGATTAATAAAAGCACTTTTGTTATTATATATTGTTTGTCTTAATATTAATGGTTGTATATATATAAGAACGCTCCTACAGTGTCAAACCGTGATAGAGAAACAATTATAGTGATCATGTTTGATGAGATCTCTAATCGCTTTAACAAATTTAATACTTAAATGTCTCTACAGTTGTATGTCTTTGTCAAATGGGACATTGATAGTATGATTAGACTAAAGACGCATTGGATGTATTCTATCTTATAGTAAAGTAAGGATAGATCTCGCTCATCGAAGTGTATAGACACTTGGGTATGACGTGGACGCGTGTATTAGAAAGCGTCGTTAGGTACCGACTCACTTACATTAAGTGTCGACCGTGGCGATTGTGTAATTATCCTTAAAGACCGGAGGCCCTAGGGTTACCGACGTCGGTGGCCTCTTCCAAATTGAATGTTGAGAAGCACCTCGCTACCAGACAGATGTTGGACGCCAATTGCTTATAGTGGGGAGAATGTGATATCCTAATTGGATATGGGAGAAATACAAGACCTCGCAACCAGACACATGTTTAGTGGGGAGAATGTGATATCCACATTGGATTTAGGAAAAGCACACGACCTCGCAACCATACACATGTTTGGAGGCGTTACAGTTAGAGTCTTCTGGTAGGGGCGAGTCTGAGACAAATCCTGATGATGACGCCAGTTTGTTTATTGGATGAGATATAAATGTCATTAACTCAGATTGTTTTTATTCTCTCATTTATTAATAAATAATGGTAGATGTGGAAAAATAATAACACAAATAGTTATTTGAAAATAAAACCAAATCAGATTAACTGAAACATTTTTTTACAACTACATCATTTATTATTGAACAAATGATGTAATGCCTTTCATTATTCATTTTTTTATTTATAAATGAAGATGATAAATACTAAGCAGGGAGTTGTGACTATTGAATGAGGTCATTTATTGATCATTTTACTACTCATATCTGCCCCATCTCCGCCCCCCTCCTCTCCTCCATTTCTATGGTGGTAGTAGTGCCCTTTTTCCCTAACCATTAATGCTACTGTCAAAATATATTATATCACTGCTATGTGCTATGTGCTATGTGCTATGTACTTGTTTCAAAGAATTGCTCCTAAAAATATGTGGTGTAAATTATTTTGAGGCAAGGCTGGTGGGCGAAAAATCCTTAAAACATCATGTGCAAGGGGTTATTTTATTGTGGGAAAGCTTCATGCAGAGAGTTGCATATGCAAGAACATCCTGGGCACACATGCTTTCATCTGCAATAGGAAATTCCCTACGTAGGATGAAATTGTGTGGTCCAGATGTTGCCACGTATACAACTCCCTATTAGAGCCTCCCCACCATAGAATCACCCCATGTGCAAGTGTATTTTATCTAAACGAATGTGTAATTAATTTAAAATTAATATTTTGATGTCAAAACGACGTTGTTATTAAAAAAAAACTTGTATTGGAGCCTCCGGTATTGTATTGGATCAGAGCTCAAGGCAGGTGTACCAATAGAAGTTTATCTCAAGTCTTTGATTGACATGAATAGACTCTGTAGATTATTTGTTTGTACATATGGCAATTATTTGACGTTCCGTTCTAATAGAAAGTTATACAACATATACCCTCACAAGACACTAAAGAACAATGGTATGTTGTACCTAAGGCAATCTTTAATGTCTTGTACCACAACAAGTTAGTGATAGACATGTCTAATACTTATTGCTACGTACGAATATCAAGTTGGGTAATGATACAAGTACAACTGTTGTGTCACAACAAATAATACAACGAACATATGTATCGTTGATTATGATGAGTTTACATCATTAACAATTTAGGCTCATAATAATCAATGATGAAAATAGCTGATATATCACTTACTGAGACACAATGGTTATACCGTATCATTACAAATTGGATTTCATACAAATAATAATAATAATAAAAGATTGGCAGGGATTTAATTCTACTGACGTGACATTTTAATCCAAAACTACCAAAATTGGATTATTTATTAAATTTATTAATATGTGTACATAAAGTAAGATGACTCATAATATGAAACGTGTGTTGTATAACTTTTAGTAAAAGCAAAACGATAATTGTACGACCCTCTATAAATGCCCTTTACTCCCAAAACCCTCCTTACACTTCATATCAAAGACAAGGCCGGTTGTGAGAGCAGGAAAGAGAGTGAGGAAAGGAAATAGAAAAGAAATAAAAGAGAGAAAAGAGAAGAAGAAAGGGAATCTTCTCATTTGTGATAAATTCGGTCTTTGAAATCACAATCCAGTCATACCAAAAAGCTTTCCATGATCAGAGCTTCGTTTTGCTACAAGTTTTACTTCGATCGGGTAAGAATCCGAAAACCCATTTTTTTGATCTAAATGTGTTTTTGAACTTCTTCTTTTTTTACCTTTTTAATGTTTTAAAGGTTATAGTAATCGTATTTTGCTTGTAGATTTGAGGGGGATTGCTTAGAATTTTAATTGGAGCTTCACTTGTGGATCTAGATTTCCTTGAAGTGTTTTGGGGAAATTCTTGGAGTTTTCTTGAAGATTCTTGTTTGGATTCAACTTTGTTTCAAGAGATTGAGGTAAACGAGTGATCAACCGAATCATTAGTTTTTAACAGCTTATAATCTTGCCTTTAATCTATAAAAATGCTAGATTTAGCAAGTGTTAGAAGGGATTTTGGGTTCGAAAATGTTGTTTTTGGCCTATAAATTAAGAGCTCCCAAGAGTCAGCCCCTCAGCTACACTAACAAGAATCCCACACCTTCTTAGTTATTCACATTGTATATATATGCACACAAATGGAAGAATTACGTACTGACTCACATCTAATAAAAACTTATCAAATGTTACAAATAGAAGAATTACGTACCGACTCACATCTAATAAAAACTTATCAAATGCTATAAATTTAAGATCGAAAGATATATAATTCATTATAACAATCGTTGATGGTGGTAAAATAGTGAGAGCTGTTGTAAATTAGAGGAAGATAACTAATATAAAAAAATTCGGATAATGCATTATGATAAGTCTGCTCCTAAGTTTAATACTTGCTATTTATGCATCAGATTTGAAATTCCAGAAAATATTTAATTCCAACATCATGAAAAATTAATAAAATGGGTTTCAGCCTTGTAACTCTGATCTGTTTGTGTAGCTTTTACTAACTCGTGTAAATATAATGCTTGTTTTCTTGCTCCGATTCGATCAAGGTTGATGTGGAGTTAAGTTCATTCTTTGTAGTGAAATAAATTGTGAAATGAGCTAATGATCGTTTACACCCGTGTTTTGTTTCTTTTTCTCTTCACATTTCAGGTCTTTGAATCACTCTACATACATCTTAAAAAGATTAAATATGGTTGAAGGCTATGTAGATACCCACGGTAAAGGATTTTACCCATAAATGAGAAAGAAACATTGATGTAGTCCGAAATATAAGGTAATTTATATAAGGTAACGAGAAAGAAACATTGATGCAACTAAAATTTTCTAGTCTTTTCTTTGGTATGTTTATGCTAATCATACCATAGACATGTGCCAACTTAAACCGGGGACCATGAACCATGCCATTAGTCTGTTTCTCATTTTGTAGTTGCATGATTAATTTATGTTATAATTGTTATTTCTCTGTTTCTTGTGCACCACACATAAGTGTTGTGCTACTGCTAGGGAAAAAATTTGAAACGTTCACAACAAGAAATGTGAAATGTGATGATGAACTTGCATGTCTTTTGATGTTCAAGTTCTTGTATTTTTCTGTTTTAACTATGGCTCACGGTCTGATTTTCTACTCACCAAATTTATGGTGATATGCTATATATATACACTTTCTGCACGTGATTGGATCATATTGAATTCTGAGCTCTAGAACTTGGATTTGGTGAACCCTATTGAGCTGCAATATGATTGGTTAAGCAAAATGATGTTCATTACCCTTTTTAGATATGAATACACCTGTTTCATTGCATTACCAGGAAAATCCTCAAGCAGTATGCCTTTGAGTTGAGGAAGAGGAATACCAGTGTCTCCAAAGGCAAACATATTGTAAACCAAGAGAATGGAAGCAAACATGTTCTAAATCAAGGTAGCGACGACAGGGGCTGAAATTCATCAGCCAATTGAATGGATGCAATCTTGACACGCCGATGTCGAGTGTTAATGCGCCGAGTGTGAACAACCCAGTTGAAGTAGAAGTATCACTGCTCCCGCTTGGGTTCATGATTGGAGGGTCTATTCTTCTCATCGGCGCAGCGGGAATATTTCTCATGAATTTACTATTTATTGGAGGGGTTATTTTCGCTGTAGGGATGGCAGGTGTTCTCGTCGCATCAAGGGCAACAGACAATTTTTCGGAAGAGGTGAAAGCCACCAAAGATGTTTTGTTATGTGAGTTTAAAGCCACCACAGGTGATTTCTTATCGGAGGTGAAAACCACCTAGGATGGTGTCTTATCGGAGGTCAAAGCCGCAAGGGAGGGGTGGGCCTCAGCCGGTTATCCCTCCCTGTTTTCCATGATTTCCTTTACTTTTTGATCGTCTTTGTTTTCTCTGTTGGATGATTATAACTACAATCTCCGCCCCAAAATGTAAGTCCGTTTAGTATTTTGGATTTGTTCTAAAATATAATTCCATTTAGATAACTAATGAAGTATTTACTATATTTTTTTTCCTTTTAACCCCTCATTAATTTATTAGATACACACCTGCTTTTCATTACTTTGTATTAATAACAGTCAAAGTCATTTAAGTCTTTTAATGAAAATTAATGGCGGATATAACTAATTTAACCAATTTTTTTAATGTGTGGAAAACCCCAAACTGATTTACATTTTGGGACGGATATAGTATTAACAGATGATTCCCTAAATGATGGGTTATGTTTTGATTTGGTCTCTAACTGATGCTTCTGTAAATGACCGAGTAACCAATGATTTTACAAATAAATGAAGCACCTTAGTCCAAATACTAACATGAATTTACTATTTATATTGATATGAAAGAACAAGATTATATATTCTGCAACCGACATGACTCTCGACGGTTTAAAATGTATTTAGTGCTAAAACGATAAAGTCTTGTTAAAAAATGTCGTTTTATTATGAAAAAATCTAACGTTTCCAAACACTAGAAAAGTTGGAGGCAACCCCAGGATCTGTGGGGGGAGGGGGGGAGGGGGGGAGAGCATATCACTAAATTGTATGAAATATAAGTAAACAGACAGACATCACAAAGAGAGACAACAATTACATAACTCACAGATCTAATCCATTACCTGATATTTTGATTTGACAAATAAGTAGGCATTTGCCTTGGATTATGGCTGATCATAGGTTGGTTTGGGTTGGTTCGGTTCGGTTTGAAAATTCCGTGGTCGGTTTGGAGGCTATACTTTGTAAACCAACCCAAACCAAAATAACGTCAGCCCCAATGGTTTGGTTCGAACCAGTTTCAGTTTGGATTCGGTTTAACAAGTGAAGTCTTTAGAGAAGTTATTTTTAAGGTTTGGTTCGGGTTATCTCATAGTAAATTTGGGTTAATGCTTGAAATGATGAACCAAACAAAACATTCAAAACAAACCAAGCCAAAACACTAAAAAAATACAATTACACATCATTAATATAATGTTTAAATCATATTTCCATATCACACACACAAGAGATCAATATATATATTTAAATCATACTCCCTCCGTTCCGAATTATCTGATGCAGTTGCCAAAATCACACATATTAAGAAAGTGGGTTAATGCATTGACTTTAAAATGAAATGACTAAAAAGTCTTTAGATATAATTAATGTGACATTGTTTTTTATCTATCTTATTGCAATAAATAAGGGTAAAACAAGGAAAATTATCATTAATGTTGCATTGGAAATGTAACTGCCTCAAATAATATGGAACAAATTATTTTGGCAACTGCCTCAGATGAATTGGAACGGAGGGAGTATATGTTTATATATGTTTAAATCATATATGTATTTAAATTCGGGTTCGGATTGGTTAAAATCGGGTTGGTTCTTATTGGTTTTCGTTTCGGTTTGGATTTTCGGTTTTTTTTGCTCAGCCCTACATTGATCATCCACAAAACAATAATTCATCCGAGGAGTTCAAAGATGCAACCTTTCAAGCTTCGGAACGGAAGACGACAAAACTTCTACTTCGCTACGAACGTCGATCATGATGATCACAATTAATATTGACTAGCGGGGTGCACCGTGCGTTGCACGGTGTGGCCCTCACTTGTTGTGTGCAGCAATGATAGTTTTAATGTTTGCAACAAATTGCACATAGACAAATAGATTTGAGTACATTTACATTCACACATTCTAAGTGCCAACAAAAAATTCATGTGCCTCGGCCAATTATTTTTTTTGCGAAGGCAATGAGCATTAGCCATCACTTTGTTTAAGGTGATTTTTGCTTAATTTTCTTCGTTGAGCCGGAGTGAGCATTAGTCATCTGTTTACTTCAGGAGATTTAAGCTTCATTTTCTTCTTCTTTGGGCTGGAGTTAACGGCACTACTTTTGCATCCTTCTAGTTCTCAGCATTACTTTTACCTTTATCTGTTAATATTATCTTGTGTTAATATTATCTTGTCTTCTCCTCTGAATGTCGGTTATCAATTGGATGAGAAAAATGAAGCTTCTCATACAGTATGTGCAAAACATTAAAATCCAAAAAATAATTAGGAAGGACGAAACATACATCTAGACTAAATGAATGAAGGGAATGCAAAGATCAGGCCAATCACTAAATCAAACTCCCGGAAGCAAGTCTGAGATCACAATGAAATTGCTATAACTAACACATATCGACAAATTAATTGTTATTAAGAAAGTAGTGAGTCGGGAGGAGCACGTACACTTACTCTCTCGATCCATAATGAAGTGTATTCTTTCGACTTTGCAACCCAAAAACCAACAATATCATAACTAAATAGAAATTCAGAGATATAGAAAATCAATAAATCTGAATCTAAAACTTTTTACTACTTGTTTCTCACCTCGAGTCGATTGACATAGTAACATAACAACATGACCCTCCTTCGGGTTGTTTGCATGTATTCTCTTCATCCACTCTGAAACTCTAATTAAGAGAGGGTAAAATTTAGGTAAAAATGAGAAAAAATGAATCATTTAAAGAGCTAGAGGTATAGAGGAAGCCACCTACGGTAATAGGAATTTTGTAAGGAAAAAAAATCAACAATTCAGGCTTTTAATCTATCCAACAAATGAATCATAATCGTCAGATGTGTACCGTAAGCACCAGCAATCAAAATAAAAAATGTGATGTTATACAGCTTGAAAGAGTTGTGTTATTCTTCAATGATTGAGGGAAAAGAGTTGTGTTATTCTTCAATGATGAGAAAGAATTTTCAGATCAGCCCATCAAAAGCAAATAAGGAACACTCTATACGATTTTCTGCTGGTGGAGGGCCAACTCGGCCGGGGTGGGGGATCAAAGAGAACAATCTCAGATTCAGAATATCTATTGTTTAGAAAAAGTAGGAAACAAATCTCCTTAGCTTCTCTAGCAGCAACACCAAGTTTTTCATCGCAGTAGGCTTAGCTTTGTGGGCTTCTTGTTGGTCAAAGTTTCAAAATCTACAATTATTAATGAAGGAAAACAAATACATGTATATCTTCAAGAATACAAAATTAAAGAACACATACATACCAGAAGACATGGTGCTGAAGTGGGATTTATTGTTGCTAGTACTATAAAGACAAAAAGAAGACCTTCTTGTACTTGACCCATGTCCTGATGAGGATGATAAACTTAGTGAATCCGGCCATCCTCCTCCACTTTGATGTAACCTTCTCCTTCTTGCCCATTCAACTCCGGGTCCGGGAAGCATTCCGGACATCTTTAAGTTACTTTTTGGACCTTCAAATCTCAACCCACTTTTTTTTTTATTGTATATATAAGAAAATCTCAATCCCACTTAGAGAAAAAATGAGCCAATAACAGAGGATAATGGAAAGGGTGTCTCCATGTTTCATAGATATCTATTTTTAATTTATAATTCTCTCACTTACTCTCCATTGAATACCTCGAAGTAGTAGATTCTTCACCAAGGTTGATAACTCGACAGTAGAGAGCGGTGAGGCAAGCATTTTACACTTCTGACGGCATAAAGCCATATGTAAGGAAGTAAACATGCCAGCTCCCTTGAAGGCTGAAGCAGATCCACATTCCAGCCACCTCATTCTATTCTATGCTGTGAAAAAAAAATCATAATCTTACTTCTCAAAAGGAAAGAAAAAAAAAGAAGAAAACAATTGATGGAGGGATAATGAACGAACGAAACCGACAAAGGGAGATAAACTGTGGCTGCAAGAAATGATATGAAGAATGAGAATGGCGTTTGATATGAATATAGAAAACCATGTGGCACCCCCTCAAAAAAAGAAAACCATGTGCTGAAAACCAGAGTCTTTGAAAGTGGTAACAAATGGATCAGATCGAGAATGTTCATTCCTTTGGAGTTTGGATGCAAGAAGCGGCGAGAAGCCAGATGGAAGTCGCCGTAACACGAGCCAATAGAAGCAAGACATATTGTATTATGCTGATAACTCACTATACGACGCTGTTTTACTTCCCCAAAATATTAAAAAAAAAAACGAAAAACAAAGAAAAAGGAAAACGACAAAACGGTCGTCCTTCTCATGCGTAAATAATAGTACTCCCTATTATGATAACAAGCAGATAAATCAAGAGTCTGGGAAAAATCCTTCTGGCGCGTGCTTTGTACGAAGGGGGAGTTCTATCGCACAGACTCCAATAGTCCAATTTACGGAGCTGGACCAATCATAAGACGCCACGTGGCTCTCTATTTTTATCCTTGTAAACTAATATTATTTTATATATATATAAAAACTAGTACTGATTAATTATTCTCTTTCCTTCATAAAAAAATAAAATAAAAAAACTTTTACCAAATAACAAAAAATAAACCCTGCTTCCCCAGTTCCCCGTAACTAATTTCCCCAAAATCAAAACAAACCCTACCCTTCATTGCCGGATGATGCTCCTTGCCGCCTGATAACATTGACGTCGGCGATTCGTGGCTGTCGAAGTGGAAAGAATGGAATTGTTTTTTTATTTATTTGAATAATTGTTGTTATTAAAGTGAACCAAGTTTAACCCCGAAACATGACAAGCCTCATGACAACTACATTTTGGCCCTAGAAGAAAGACTACAAAAGGGCACATTTAAGGATGAATTTGAGTTGCATTTTTAATATGTCCTTTTCCATGTAGACCTTTTTCTTTCCTTTTTAGAATTAACAACCATTTATTATTAACATTCTCATTTCTGTTGACTTTATAGTTCAATATTCAAACTTGTAACACTTTTGCTTGCATGTCTTGGCTACAAAACTATTTTGTATTTCCGTTTTACACAAGATGAAATATGGGCAATAATTTTAAGTGTAAATACAAGAGTTATTATGGACTTAAAAATCTGTCATGAAAATATTAAAGAGCAACAAGAACTATCATTTGAAAACCAAGTAACATAACATGATATATGCATTAAAAAGTGCTACCCCAAATACAACTTACAAGTTGAATAAAAAAAGACTAAAGATGCTAATCACCATGTTGTCAAATGTTATTTTCTTCAAATGTGTGATTTCCTAAATTGACACAGAATGTTATCCTATCATCCTATGTGTGTTAGTGTTTGTAAAAATGAAAAAGTGGTGTGTTAACTTTAAAATAGTTTAGTTATTCAATCGGTATAGTACTGGTACAATTTACAATAGAATGTGTAGATAAAATTATAAAAACTACGTTGCAGTTTTTTGCTGATGCATTATGTCCTCTTTTTTCTTCTGAATAATGAATGTACCATCTACCGATGTTGCAAATCTCAATGTATTCAATCAAAATCAAGCACGCATATATTAATATGAATCGAACTTAATCGTTTGTCCATCATTTCCTATCATTGGTATTCCCAATATTTGCGTATAAAATCCTTATTTTGGCTAATGCATATGAATCTTTTAGATTGTCTCTTGTGGTAGAACACTATATGAGCATTCATTCTCAATGAAAAGTTCAAAACATGTTTGTGTCTTGAGTGCTTCATTGAGAATGAAGTTATAGCTGTGTTCTACCACAAGAGACACAATCTAAAAGCATTCATATGCATTAGCCAAAATAAGGATTTTATACGCAAATATTGGGAATACCAGCGATAGGAATGATGGACAAACGATTAACCTGATTCATATTAATATATGCGTGCCCACTTTGATTGAATACACTGAGATTTGCAACATCGGTAGATGGTACCTTCATTATAAAAAAAAAAAAAGGACACCATGCACCGGCAAAAAACTACACTGTAGTTTTTATAATTTTATCTTACACATATTCTATTGTAAATGGTACTAATACTAGACTGATTGAATAACTAAACTATTTCATAGTTAAGACACCACCTTTTCATTTTCACAAGCACTAACACACAAAGGATAGCATTCTGGTGTCAATTTAGGAAATTACAACATTTGAAGAATAACATTTGACAACATGGCGATTGATACTATCAGTTCCCTAAAGTGCCACTGTCACACTGAAAGATATTTAGCAAATGAAAGAGATTTTTGTTCATTGCAAAAACCTTTGAACAAAATAAAAAAACTGGAAAAAGGAAAAAAAAAAAATTATTTAACATAAACTTGAACATGCAAGGAAACTAATGTATCTTGCAACACCAACTAGCACTGATGTAATTCGTAGAAGCAACAGATACTACCCTTTTATAGTGGATAGTGGCTAAGAATACCTTGTAATATATGCTATCAAGTGAGAGTTGGAAACAAATTAAGTTGGCACAATTCAAAGCGAGACCTTAAACTTTTACAACAGATAAAACAAAGAAAGAAAATAATTTAGCTAAGGCTTTGATGGTCATCTGAGCAATAGAAATTATTGTTTTTTTATTGGTGTCAAAAAATTATTATTGTTCTTTTTCTCCTTTGGGCCCGGGTTTGGGTTTGAGGAAAAGTTTTGGGCTAGATTAGCAGATGAATGAAATTAGCAAGAACTTAAAATAAAATATAAAAAAAAATTAACAATGCTACAGCAAAATGGGTAACAAACTAATAGCATGGTTTAAATAGGTTCACATATGTATGGTATGATTAGCATAAACATACCCAAAAAAAAAAATAGACTAGAAAATTTTAGTTACCCCGTAAATTTAACAAATATAAATCACCTTATATTTCGTACTACATCGATGTTTCTTTTTTATTTATGGGTAAAATCATTTACCGTAGTTATCTCTATAGCCTTCAACCATGTATGTAGAGTGATCTGAAGACCTGAAATGTGGAAGAGAAGAAAAAAAAGAAAAACAAGGGTGTAAACGATCACCACAGCTCGTTTCACAATTTTTTTCAAACAAAGAATGAACATAACTCCACATCAACCTTGATCAAACCAGAGCAAGCAAACAAACATTATATTTACATGAGTTTGTAAAAGCTATACAAACAAATCAGAGTTACAAGGCTGTTGAAACCGATTTTATTAATCATAATGTTGGAATTAAATTTTCAAAGCCGATGCAAAAAAAAAAAATAAACTTAGGAGCAAACTCAAGTGATTTACGAGTTATATCAAGTCGAGAGGCAAGAGAGTTCAATTCACCCCTAGGAAAAACACCCAATGCAACCCTTCACTTGGTATAAATCTATAACTTCTTTCGACTTAGATAAAAACAAATGAAAATAACGTTTCGTTTAATAACATGACAAGAACAACCGATTAAGCCAGATCTACACTAACAAAACATCTAAATGAAGCCGTGAAAAAAAGGCGACATGTTTTTTCGGTCAGGAGGTAAAGATCAAAGTAGTATCCGGATCCATGTGGAAAGCAAAACCCATTATTGGTCGGAATGTACATTAAGCTACTGTCGAGAAACGAAAAACAAAAAACAAAACTGCAGTCGCGTGTACTCAGTTTTCAAGGAATTAATCTTTACTGCATCTCTTAAATTGCTTAAAACAAACAAGCATACGGTAGACATACAAGAATGATAAAGGTAGATTTTTATTAGGATGCTGAAAACTTGTTACCAAAAAAAAAAAAAAAAAGAATTTCCACGAGAATTCATTGAAGTCCTATTCTTATTTGACATAAAGAAAAAACAGTTAACAGATAAAAGGGATAAAGGGGAAAACACCCCTGTTTCGAACAAAGTGCGTAAAAGGGTTGCAATTCAGAATATAGCAAAAAATCATTAGAAATAATTGAAGCAAAAAGAAACACTTAATCTTGTAAAGGAAGGTGTAGTATACAAGAAGAAACACTTAATCTTGAAGAAAACTTAGATCCAAAAGCAAAAACTCCAAAATCTTGAAGATCTAAACAACTCACTTCAAATCTTCATCCTAAACGTAGATCTATGATTACTACGATTTTTCAACGACTAATCTACAAGAAAACTCAAAAAAAACGGTTTAGTTCTAGAAAACCGGTTTTCAAAACTCTTGCTCGAAACTCAAAAGCGAAATTTATAGTCCACATGGACTATATTTTTTATTTATTTGAAAAAGAAAACGTAATTGGTTAGTTGTTAATGCGGCTCCAATCTAATTTTGATTGTCTATTGAGTTATATTTATTTTGGTTCTAATACACAATGTTTAAATACTGAGTTTCCCACCAGGAACCAGATCTTCCAATTTGGCGCTATGGACCATGGCAGGGTTGGGAATCACAATAGGTCTTTATTCGTGTAAGTAAATGGGTCGAATACTATACCAGAAAATCAGGTGTCTTCGCACGGGAAGGAAACCACAATTGGATTGACTGATTATCTAATGATATTCTATGTGACATTGTTTCACGGTTTGAAGTCGATGAAGCTTCACGAACAAGTATTTTGTCCAGGAGGTGGAGGAATATTTGGACCACGAACCCTGCATTGATGTTCACCTACCTTCAAACACTTGATGTCTCAAAAAGGAATCACGATCATGTTGTTTACGGTGATAGGAAAAGTTTTTTGAAAGCCGTCGATCAATGCCTACAACTTTACTCTGGTCGTAACTTAAAAACCTTTTTTCTACACTGTTGCTTTTTTTTTTTTTTTTTTTTTTTTTTGAGAAGACTACACTGTTGCTTTTGAATGGTCATATTTGTCATCTTGTACGATGGATGCAGACTCTTGCTAGGTTTGATGTTGAAGAGCTTTTTCTTGTCGGACATGCAATCACTACAAAAAAACTTACCATTTAGCGGCGGATTTTAACGGTGGATTTTACATTCCACCGCTAGTAATATGATTTAACGGTGGATTTTATACATCCAAACGTTAATGATATCTTTTACTGGAGGATTTTGTATATCCACCGCGAAATCCTTGGTCGCTGTGAAAAAAAAAGAAATCGTAAGATGTGTCTTTTGGGAAAGTGCGTACCTTATCTTTATTTTGTTAGTTTATTATTTTATTATAGACCCTTTATTTTATATTTTTTTTTGGTCGAAAACCTAAAAGAAAATGTAGAAGGCGGATCAATATCAACCAGAAACTTCGTTGTCTCCCTCAAAAGAAAAAAGAAACTTCGTTGCCGCCGTGATATCGCCGTTCTTCTCCTTCGATGTCGCCGTTACTCAGGCTGCTCTACAATAATCGGTAAATTTTCTTTTCTCTTCTCTTTCTCTCTCTTCTCTTCTCGCTCCATTACTCTTCTCTTCTCTCTAATCGATTTCTAGGGTTAAGACGTTCGAGGGTGACAAATGATTAAGGTGGTTCAATTGCGTCTTTATACAAATCTATTGATTAAATGACAAATTTTCTGATTTATCTGAAAATTTCTATTGTCAATTTCACAGTGTACTCTTAATTGTGAACTTAATTGCTTTTTCTTCATGATTATAATATGGTAATTGGTGTAATTCCTGGCTGGTGCTCCTGCAACATAATTAATGTTGTAATTTAACCATTATTACTCAGTCTGCATATGTGAAAATCTATTATATGATCTGTTTTTCGGTTATTTTCAGGACAGTGCATCCATCCTGAGTATCCATCAACATTTGTTTAAGTCTTATTGCTCAGAACAACGAATGGGCTTTTGGCTTGTTGGAAACAATGTTTGTCATAGTCTTATTTTTGACAGTAATGTTTGTCGTATTCTTAGAACAGCCAGTTTTGAGGCTGCAAAAGAACAGGATTTTGGAGGAGGGTTAGTTACTCGATTTAGCCTATAGCCGTTACGTATTTAATTGTGTTACATTTTTTATTGATAAGAATTTTTATTGCCAGGCTTGAGATGATCATCCAGCAATAATGGCAGTTGGAGTGGGTGATGGATCTTTTGAAGCCGTTTTTAGACTACTTATGTCTCTTGGCCCATCAAGATCAGTGTAAGAATGGACACATACTTCTTGTCTTCTCATTTCTTCATCATGTGGCATGGGTAATATCGTCATTTAACCTGTCTGTATGTTGGACTGAGTATATATACTGCATTTGTAGATGGGATTATTGTTTTCACAGAGGCAGTGTAGTTGAGCACCTTGATGGCCACACTGATATAATTCACTTGCAGCTTTAAACATGGGTTGATCTAGAATTTTGTACTCTGTTTA
Organism: Gentiana macrophylla; assembly: GCA_026214975.1. Taxonomy (NCBI): domain Eukaryota; kingdom Viridiplantae; phylum Streptophyta; class Magnoliopsida; order Gentianales; family Gentianaceae; genus Gentiana; species Gentiana macrophylla. Next base: position 6,801,022 of record CM047817.1, read on the forward strand.
GCACTCTATGTTCATAACAGATCAAAACAGTATTACCATTACCATGTATTAATAGTAGATTACGCAGCTTTACGCACTCTGTGTTAAGTTCAGGACATTGCCATCAACATTTGTTTGTTTAAGTCTATTTGCTAAGAGCGGATTTTGTTCAACAGATTGCTACTTCTTTGTTCATGTTAAGTCATGAATCTGTTTTGGTGTTTAGGTAATGTGTTCAGGTTTGTTGAGTGTTGTCCTTGACCTATTCTAGATACATGTCTATCCAAATTTACTTGCTTGACAATCAAAACATGTATTTTGTTTAACGGAGTCCTGAATGTTGTCTGCTTATGTCTACAATGCTACGTTTAAGTAGACAGGTATGTAAGAGTTTTTCTTTTTATCTTCCACAAATATTTCTTTATCATCTGTTGAATGGGAAATTATGTTTAAAATAGCTTTCTCTGGGTGAAATTCTTCAGATTTTACACATGGAAATCAACTATAAAATGTGGCAATCAACATTCAGGATGGCAAACCAGTTAAGATTACTCTGTTGGAGACAAATAACCCTGTGCTTGCTGCTTCCTATCTTCATTAAAAGACCCTGATAGAAGTGGATGGCATTCTATGCTACTCCTGTACTCGTTCAATCCATCAAAGTAAGAACATTTTCATTATTTTTTCTTAAATTTGATTTTTTGGAAATCGTCGGTTTGTGCTCATTTTATAACTGTATGTATTACCTTATTATACCTTCATCATCTTCTTATCTATTTCGTCCAGTGAATTTTCAAAAAAAGAAACTTATGAGGCTAAAACATTATCATACTTTCGTGGGTTTTCGATTCATCGTTTAAAAGTTGCATAAAGATGTATGCTTTGAATGTTTTTCTATTATTGTTTTTTGATGTTCCGATTAATGTCGCTTTTTAGGTTCTTCTTCGTCGATGAAATGACTGGATTCAATAGTAACCTTTTCAAGGTATAAGTCTTTTCATCCACAGTTTGATGAAGTTAATAGTTTCAATCCATTTATCGCCAAATTGTGAGACATGACACATTGTCAAATTTTCAGTCCCCGACTAACTAAAATAAAGAAGAGAACTAGTCAAAATCGATGTGATCAAATATTTGATAAGCCTATTGTTTTCTGACAGAGTATTGAGTTTTTTTTTGTTTTGGAGTCAATTCTGTCAGGTTGGACTGGACATGGATGGACTTGTGCCTTGTTTTCTTCTGTTGTAATTGTATACCACTAATATTTTATTTGCCAAATATGACAGGGGCATTCGGTAAAAACGCTCTTCTTGGCTTTGGTCTAGCTACTTATACATTGCTGAGATTGGGTGTGGTATGCCTTCTCTTTATCAGTTCAATGTTGTTTACAACATTAGAAATTCGCATATGATATTACACTATGTCCGTCAAGGATTGAATCCTCTCTTATCTAAAAAATACAACTATGTCCATTCCGGATTATTTTTATTGTGTCATTGCACTGAATCAAATTTGGTTTGGTTAAAAGTCTAAATTTACTCATGTTGATCAGGTCATGTGCTGATGAGCCATAAGTTGTCTACATATTTGAATCTTGTCTGCACTAGTTCACGATCTTGCATCCGATCAGTTTGCTTTCTTAATGCCCTGCTGCCTAGGGTCCAAGTCTGGTTCTCCTTTAGTGCATCAGGTTTGGACTTGCTGATGCTCCATTTATCATGCACCTTGGTGCTTATAAGGTATAGTCTTTTGAACTTGCTGATGCTCCATTTATCATGCATAGACATGCAGTGCTGTGCATTACATTTGTGTGTTGTTCTGTTGGACTTTCTTTTGTGTGTGTGTGTGTGTGTTCTTTTATTCATTTGGTACATTCTGTTGCTTCAAAATTGTGAATTTACATGTTTTCCTGTTGCTTGGTTTTGGTTTTGCCTTGAAAGAATCCATAGGTTGGTTTTACTAATCCTCATGGGTATTACAGGAGGGTTGGTTTGTTGTATTGTCTTTCACCAATTGTCTGACATTTTAATGTCCTGTCCTAACCTTACATATCTATGCATCAAACGATGTGAATTGCCTCCGAATCTGAGAATCTCTTGGCCAAATCTCAAGTTGAAGGCTCTTAAATTATGTGCTTGTGATAATGTGCAAAAACTTGAGATCTCAAATATCAATTTTTGTGAGCATCAAGATCGATATTCGTAGCAAAGTACAAGTCTTGTTGACTTCCGTTCCGAAGCTTGAAAAATTGCATCTTAGAACTCCTGGGATGAATTATTGTTTTGAGGATGCTCCAAGGCAAATGCCTGAGTTAAAGTACTTATTGATACGCTCTTGCCCCCCCACACACACAGAGATCTTGGGGTTGCCTCCAACATTTCAAGTGTTTGGAAACATTAAGATTTTATGTCTTACGACAAGAGGTTTTCCTTACCGGGAAGCTTGCAAGGAAGTGGATCTATGGAATTTTGCTCCAGTTTTGGTTGCATGCCCGCTTTTGGAGGAATTTTATCTTCTGGTAAGTCATTGTAACCTTTCTGTTATGTTGCTTTTAGAACATTGCATATATCCAACATACGGTTCCATGCTATAATTTCTCTTTAATGAATGAAGTGTCTGTCTATCTCAACATGCTTGGTCAAGTCGTGTCTATCTTCCGGATTGTTAGAAATGTTGATAGCTCTGATGTACTATTACCTATAAAGTGTTTAGAAGAACACCCTGAATCCAAAGCAACTACCCGTAGATCGATATTCAGCACTACTCTTAGCCACGACAAAATTGTTTCTTATTCCTTCATGTTGGCTACTAAGTTTGCCACCAACCTCCTCCTATATCAGGTAGGTAAAAAGAAGTAGCCCAATCTGCTGAGCCCCGTGACAGTTAAAATCTCCCCCTCGATCCTTGAAAAGCAGTCGTTTACATGTACTTGATTCAAGGTATTGCTATTGCTACGTAGTTTAGTCTAGTTTGTGCTACGTCTTCTGACTGTATGTGACTTTCTTTTACTTTTCTGAAAATCTATGCTTGAAAATACACAGGTAGGAGGTCCTGCTTGTAAAAAAGAAAGAAAGGGACATTGGCCTGTTTTGCAGCATGAACACCTTGATCGTATGGAGTTATCTGGGTTCTCCGCTACGAGAAACGAGCTTGAATTTGCCAAGTTCATACCAACCAGTGCCCAAGTGCTCCTAACCCTTGTACTTAGGTTATCTTGTAGAGAATATGATCTTCATGGAGAAGATGTTTATTTTGAAGATGAAAAAGATTCGAAACAGATAGACACCGGAGTGGCAAGGGCATACCTAAAAGATGATTTTCTTTCCAAGCATGCGGCATTGGAGTTTGTGTTATAAATTTGCTGGAAGGAATCCATGGTGTTGTGTGGTTTCCTGAGCTTATTTTGCACATTCTTCTTCTGTAGTTCTTAGTACCTCTTTATGTGTTCGTGCTTTATGTGTTCATGATGATAGATGCTTACAATAGTATGGCTAGGGCTGTAAGTGAACGGGGGCTACTCGTTCTCGACTTGAAAAGAATTTTGACTTGATTCAATCTTTTTAGAAATCAATCAATACAACCATACATTTTTTTCTTCTCTGTATCTGATTTGGGTTTCGATGAGCTGAGTTAGGGGTTTGATGACTTTTGAAAGATTTTGTGACGTTCCTGTCCCAAACATCAAGTTCTTATCTGGAGGAAATAAAAACGTCCGACATGCGTATAATTCAATTAATCTGATTATGTACGCAAGTCTTACAGAATCAATATCAAAATTCAAAGTGGAAACAAAACGATACACTCAAGAAATTGAAATGACTATACAAACGATTGAAAAGAAACACAAGCTGCATCCTAAAACATCATTTAACGACTTTACACAATAGTCAGAGTACCAGTTAGGCGTTGCAAACTTGATAACTACAACTACAAACCACCGGTCTCGAACGTTACAAGAGACATGAAAGAGACTATACCTAAAATGCGATTGATTTTGATTCGTTGATATTTTTGGAAGTCTTTCAATGACTGCTTCGGGCAATGGTGCTTTACATCGTGATTGAATTTGAAAGGTTACTGAAGAATTTTGAGTTGTTTGAGAGGTACGAGATTAGCAGTAACACATAATGGTTTTTTACATAGTCAACTTCATTCAAACTAGGGTCGGATCTATATATGTCGAGGTGGGTCACATAATCCCAGTGTGATCTGAGATATTTTTTTAATATTAAAATAAAGGGATAAGGGTCCTCAATGACACAATATGAAAGATGTCAGGCAAAAAGAACTATAAGAAAAGATTTTTGTCAAAAAAGACATTTCTCAGTGAAAGTGAGTTTGAGAGTGAATTATGTTGATTTTCAGCACAAAACCAACGTAATTCACTTTCATTTTCACTTTCACTGATGAAATGTTCTTTTTGACAAAAAATATTTTCTTATAGTCTTAAAATCCCGACATCTTTCTAAATGTGTCATATTTGACAATTAACTATAAAGTAATTTAGTTTTGTTGTTGAAAAATGCAGTTATGTGGTTAAAAATTTAGTTTTAGACTTTTATGAGTGTATTGGAATAAATTTATAAATCAAAATATAGTTTTTGTTCGGTATTAAATTTAAACACATTCTGGGAATCACCCATTCAAATTTCATTTTTCCCTTCTGTTCTTTTGTTGGCGTTTGCATTTTCATGTGAAGTGTTAGTTGTCAAGGAAATATTTTATTACTATGTTCGAATTCATCGTTATAACCGTTGTGTTACAACGGGTGTTGTATTCTGACGGGTGATCTGATTTAATTTTCTACCTTTGAACATGATGTGAACTCGTTGATCATAATGTATATTATCATAATCAAGGATTTCTCCAAGATGTTGTTCTCTTTCGTTTTGTCTCTTTTAGACTCCCGGCCAACCGCACTCGGCTGGCGGTGATTTTCCGATTTTCTCTATTGTGTTGATGTTTTGTTGTTTAGTAATTTTTTTCTTAACGGCAATGATAAAATTTATTATTGAAAAATACACCACGAATCAAACAAAAATCTAACTAACAAACCCAAACACCATTATTAATCCTAATCTCTAATTTATTGTACTTCCTGATCATTAATAGTGTTATTGTATTAATAAGTAATAACATAATTCTGTCACAACACAGATATAATAATCAACACTCACACATTTTTGTAGGGAAATGCTTCAAGTATTTGAATTTGAGATGTGAAATTATGATGGAGGGAATTTTTGTTGCAGTGAAATGTTTCAAATATTTGAATTTGAAATTTGAAATCATAATAGTGGGAAATTTATTAAAATTTGAATTTTGAAATTTTGAATTGTTTTGATAATTGGGCGGGAAAAGAATGTCTTTATATCTCCCAAGTCCCAACAAGGCTTTCCATATCCCAAGTCCATTTTGTATCATCTCTGTAGATTCCAAAACAATAACCCCATTCAATTCCGCCCGTGAAGAATATATTCTTTGTCCATCGGACAATACACAAAAACTCTTCTCTTTTTATCCAATGGTTTTTAGATTGATTTCTTCTTCCCTTTATATAAATTCATGAGAAGGAGATCTACAAATCATAGCTAGGGAAAACAAAGAAAGATCTAGGAGAGAGGAGAAGTGCTCGATCTCCCATTCCCATAGCCATCACCATCTCTCCACCACCTCTCCACTACCTCCAACCACCATCTCCGGCCACCACCTTAATTATAATAACGCAACCAAAATCCTGAATCATTGTCCATGGTGGGCTCTCTTTTAATTGCATTTATTTTGGATAAATTTGATTACTTTAATCTTTTTTATAGATCTGTTTTGTTGCATTAATGCTATTGGATCTGGGAACATTCTGTTGATTTTGCTTTGATCAAGTGTGTTTGAATGTGTGTTTAAAGTTATTTGCTTTACATGATTCTTTGAGCAAAATGCAAAGATTATGAGCTATATTTTAGAGGGTTGTCTTTAATTTGTGTGGATTTTTGTTTAATAGTTGTACTAATGTACAATGTGTATCGAATCAAATCGAATTGAATTTGGTACACCTAAAATGATCTCATCTACATTTTCGGCATCTTTGGATACACATGGATGCATCGAAATTCAAAGGTGATCTGATCTGTGCACATTTATGATAAGCAAATGCATCTTGATGTGTCAGTTTTAACGGCAAATAAAGATAGATTTGAGTGGGTAAATATTGCTTACTTTGTGTCTTTTTAACTCTTCATATCTGTTTATTATTTTAACTTTAAATACAACTATCAAGTGGCATGTTTGATTTGATACTATGTAAAAAGGAAAAGAGCCGGTGATGTTTGATATGTTGAGGGGAAGAAAAAAATGTATCTTTTTACTTTTTCTTACTGTACTACACTACATTATTTTGCTTGTTGGCTCTTTTGTTTAGGGGTGTATTGTTTTTCTGTTTTCTGTTTTTTTTTATTATTTATTTTTTTTAATTTATCCTCCACACAGTGTTTTTTTTTTTTTTTAAATCTCAGAGAGTCTTCATTATGAATGGAATTTGGATTCAATAGATATCGTTTACATTGATTGTGTTTCAGGTACATGCAGATTATTCAAGCCATGATAGAGTTGTGGATCAAAACATTTTCAATCTTTTAATAATTTTCCACCAACACGATTTTTCCCAGTATAATGATGATTTGGGTTGTTTGCTGCAACATAAAGGTACTCATTTCAGACTTGTTTTTTTTAATTTTATTTTAGGCTAGTTTGGGGTTGCCACTTGAGGATTGAACCACTGTTTCAGGCAATTTGTTAGTGATGAATTTCAAACACACATAAGATTGGGGTTGTCATTTAGAGATTCAACCACAAATCAGTTTCAAAACCTAAACACAATTGAAACTGAAATGAAAGTAATTGGAAAACTGGAAAACCGAGTTTTCAAAAATGGCTACTGAACGTGACTCTTCACAATCGAACCAGTGGCTACTAGAAGCGAACCATCTCTCGGCATTCTACAACTGCTAATGAATCACTGGACTCATATTCACAAACTTGTAGAGTATGCATTAAATTAAGGTTCAATGTGAACTACTGTAACAGAGTTACATGAAATAGCAAATTAGACGTGATTTTATTCAGATTATTATGAATGCATGAATTCTAAATGTAGGTGAGGTGTTAGTTAATAAAATCCTAAAGTGACAGTGATATAGATATAGAGATAAATCTGTATCACACACCTCAGCAAGGCGCAACTGATGATGTGCGTCATCTTTGACTAAAATTTAAAAGCATAAATACAAATCAAACACTTTATTTGAATTGGTCTATATTTAGCAGATGCAAGAGCATATTGGAGATTATAGTTTTCGAAAAAGGTATTTGAGAAGAAAATAGGTAGTTATTTTGGACACAGAACCATGTAGCTACATCTGCATAAAACCATGAATTGTATTACTTTTTGTATTTCAAGCTAAATAAAACAATATACATGTTTGCAGGACGATACAACCAAAGAATATATATCCAAAGTCAATAAAAGGATCTGTGATCCTAGGTGGAGCTGTCATTGGGCTATCTATCATAGCCGTTGGCATGATAGGGATTTATATGGCTGGTAAAAAATCTGATGGTTTCTTTGATGGATTCATAGAGGAGCTACAAGCATCTCGTGATATTGCTTTAACAGAGTTCAAGAAAACCCGGGGAGATGATATCCAGCCGCTCCCCATTTTGCGACAGCTGACTTGAGCACCTTTAGGATACCTCTCTTTGTTTCCTTGATCTCGGCTAAGACATCTCCAAGCAATCTCACAAGATGTCCTAGCCGAGATCAAGGAAACAAAGGGAGGTATCCTAAAGGTGCTCAAGTCAGCTGTCGAAAAATGGGGAGCGGCTGGATATGCCTCACTTGTTTCATTTTCATTGTTTTGAGGGAATATCTGTTTTAATTGTAGATTTTTGATTTCAGACTTGTGTGAGGTTGCCACTCAGAGATTCAACCATATATTGTTTTGATTGCTGATTTGGGATTTCATACTTGTTTAACTTTTTGACAACAGACTGATATTAGCAGTCGAATTAACACACATAAAATTTGACAAAAACTGAAATGAAAGTAATCAGAAAACTGGAGAACCGTGTTTCCAAAATGGCTACTGAACGTGAGCCTTCACAATCGAACTAGTGGCTACTAGATGCGAACCATCTCTCTGCATTCTACAACTGCTAATGAATCACTGGACTCAGATTCACAGTCTTGTAGACTTAGCATTAAATTATTGTTCAATGTAAACAACTGTAACAGAGTTATATGGAATAGCAAATTAGACATGACTTTATTCAGATTATTATGAATGCATGAATTCTAAATGTAGGTGAGGTGTTGGTTAATACTACCTACGTCCCAAAATTTAAGTTCATTTAGTTTTTTTGTTTTGTCCTAATGTAAGTCTATTTAAAAACCCAATGAAACACTTATTACATTTTTCTCTTTTTATCTCTCATTTATTATTTATTCACACATTTTTCACAACTTTGCATTAATGATAGTCAAAAGTCGTTTTAGACATTTTCATTAAAATTAATAACAAATAACCAATTTAACCCAATTGTTTTAATTAGTGTGAAAAATTTTAAATGGACTTTATATTTTGGGACGGAGGTAGTAAAATCCCAAAGTAGCAATGATATAGATATAGAGATAAATTTATATCACACACAACCGTAAAGCGCAACTGGTGATGTGCGTCGTCTTTGACTAAAATTTAAAAGCATAAATACAATTTAAACACTTCATTTGAAATACATCATTTCTGATAAATAAAGTATCATATATATTTATCCCTAAATATTTCAATTTTATATTACTGCTCGACTCATTAATCGAATCTGAAACATGAAAATATATTTTATCGTTTTTATAATACCGACTTAGGAGAATTAGAACGCCTGCACTCCCGCCGCAGTAGCTTAAATAGTCATAAATGATCCGGTCAATTCTTAGACCGCCCCATAAACTTGGTCTAAAAATTAACCCGAAGTTGACAAGACTTTTATGTCTCACACTTATATGGGAGTGAGCATTCACTTACATTACCGATGTGGGATATCATGACGTCCTCGCCAAGAAGGCCAAGACTTGTCCCTGTGGACTTGTCCCAGTTCGTCTCTACCATAGGACTCTGGAGGTGGCATGTGGCACTTAGATCCGTCTGATAGTCGGCTCTGAATATCCTTTTGTAACGCCCCCAGACCCCGGGCGTAGTAGCGCTAAATGAGTCGTAAATGGTCCCGGTCAATCGCTTTCACCGCCTCATACTCATTAAAAGGACTAACCCGAGTTGACAAGACCTTTATATGCCTCACATTTATATGAGGATGAGCATTCACTTACTTACCGATGTGGGATATCATAAGAATATCTTCTCAGATTCATAGATCGAACGGTGAATCGATTTCATCTACACATATAATGAATTATTAATTGAAAAGGGATAAATTTTCGATTTCATCAAAATACTCGGTCAATGATTCATTAATCAGAGAAAAGATGCTTCTTCGATTTCTTCATTGATAACACAAATACAGGGCAAAAGGAGAGAGAAAGGAGTTAAAAGCTTTTTACCGGTCAGCCATTTTTCGAACCAATGACCTCAGGATAATTGCATTCGAGATTTTCTGAAATAATATACATACAGAGTTTTAATATTATTAGAGGAGTATCTTAATAATTTTGTCCGGAAATTTGAGAGGGGTACATGCACCCCTCCCCAACCATGCTGGGTCTCCCCTGGGTGGAACGGTTTAAGAGAGAAAATTCATGTTTCTAAGTAAAAAGTAAATCAGAGGGGACGGTTGAGTGCTTTGCAATAATAGGTGTTTCGATATAAAGACGAGCAGCGGTTTCAAGGAAGGGATTGAATGGAGGTGATTAGGTTTGTACTCTTTATTTTGCGAGAAAAGTTATAGTGATGGAATGATTTTGAGTGATAGTGATACCAATTGGAGGGGTGTGATTAATTATCAAATCCCGCATAAGGAAAATGAATATACGGGTGTGAAGATTATATAAGGCTGGGAGACGTAGTAGTCCAGTAACAATTAATATGTCTGCCAAAATGACATAATAGTCCCAATAACAGAATTAACACAGTTTTACACAAATGACAACTATGAAACTCATAACAATTAATATGTCTGCCAAAATGATCGATCGTGTAAATGTGTCTTGTGACACGTGCATTATTGTACAAACAAATTACTACCTCCGTCCCATAATAAGTGTCCATATTTTAGAAAAAAATTGTCCCATAAAATGTGTCACTTTATATTACCAATGATCATTTAATGTTTATTTTCCAAAGATACTTTAGTCAAACATTTATTTATTGCTGACTTCATTTCACATCCCAAAACAAACATTTATTATTTGTTAGGGGTAAGTTTGTCAATATAGTATAAAAACACAACACATTAATTACATTTCTTAATATGCGTGAGAACTAAAAAGAGGACACTTAATTTGGGACGGAGGTAGTACATTTACTAAAACCACCATGTCTACGTCTCTTACGAGTACCATACACTAAAAGACGTAAGATCTCGGGTGAGAGGGCTAATGAAAATTTTAAATAGACAAATAAAAAAATTTAAGGGGGCAAAAAAAATACACACTACACATATTACTACATTTATTTCAGATCAAGGGACGGTCAGTTGCCCTTTTAATTGTATCTAGATAGGTCTGCTTATGACTACAAGTTTTTTATAGGATTCTGACCATTTGCGTAAAACCCAATTTTTACCCTATTGATCATAATATGAGACATATTGATTGATGCAGGTCTGATCATGATAAATGACGTAAACGTACATGTTTTGTGACGTACTATTCTGGTGTGTAACTAGCATTTTTGTTATTATGCCACTAGTGTTACTCTATAATTTTAAAGGGTATTGCTACGAGTAGTGCTAGTTTTGCGACAAACTGTCACAACTAATGACTTCAAACATATTTTTACATCATTTGAAAATCATGTGAGACACTATTTTTGATATATAGGTCGGTCCTGTCACCAATGGTGTAAAAAAAAATGACCATTTTGTTATGAAACCAACATTTTCAGATTGCTCATCCACAACAAAATAAATCGTAATAATTAATACAATATATTTTTATATCATTCATCACACATATCGTAAGACCGGCTTATTGATAACTTTCATTCCTATCAAAATGCGAAGACTTGTGAAAGCTTGATTTAGGATTTACAAATGGAGGCATATATATATATATATATATATATATATATCCTAATGACAAAGTGCCCTTTTATATATGTTAATTAACACCACATTCTGACATGGATGTTGCAAAAGGTGTTATTAATCAAAGAGATGACTCAACTGGAGAATTAATCAATCAATCAATAAAATACAATAATTTAGGATCGTTATTATTCCCTACTGTTTCTGTTTGTTTTTTTTTGAGAGGTGAAAAAAATAGTTTAATCATCATTCATTGCTCATTAACATTGAATATTCGACATGTTTAAGCAAACTAATCATTTGCACTTCATAATAATATTAATAAAAGGTAATGCTTCTACCAGAACTATTATGACATGACGAATGTCACAATTTAAAATGACAGCGAGATTTTTTACAATGACATTTATTGAAAAACAGCTCCACCGCCATATTATAAGTAATTTCACTAACAGATCATATTTTGTTACGTCTCGGTAACATTTGTTTTTAAAGAAAATGGCTGGTTAAGGTTAACATTGAAAACTTTAAAATTAAAAGGGTTGACTGGATTAAGTTGGTTTAAAGAAGTTTGAGATATATTTTATTCGTCATTCATAGCTCGATTTATTATTATTATGATTATTCTTATTATTATAGCTCGTTAACATTAAAAAAAAATCAGTAGTTGAAGAAATGGAAAAGATATGGAGTTTCATTGTGGCTATAATTAATATATACAGTAATTATAAATTAAAAAAACTGGAAGTAAACTTAAATATTAACAGGTGTGATGTCATCGTTAGATTTATCATTTAAAAATTTAATGTACGGCGTTTTTGACAATTAATTAATCACCTATTTTTTATACAACAATGGTGACACAAGTAGAAAAAAATGAAGTGTCTTTAGAAACTATTTGTTTTTTTTTTCTTCCAGGCATCGTTAATAGTACTACCGTCGACCAGCTATGACACCACACTTCGAAATCTGATTTCAACCCCACCAGAGTTGAATTTTGCACATAATTTTGTCTCTAAAGAGGTCGAGTTTTGCTCATGTGCCCAACGGTAGATTAACTGATTGTGTTACATTAACGGTATATATTTTTCTTCATAATTTATATTTGCTAATGAAAAATATTTGTACCATAACAAAATAGATGGTATAGAAATGTGTGGTACATTTTGTTGTTGTAATTTCATTATGGCTCTATCACTTCTCTTTGCCAATTGTCTGTTTATATTTTATTAGAATAGCGATAGTATCGCGATAAAGTAGTACAACATATTTTTGTACCAGTCATATTTTTATTAGAGTAGTCATATTTATTTATTATTATTATTATTATTATTATTATTATTATTATTATTATTATTATTATTATTATTATTATTATTTGTGGAGTTCGAACATGCAACAAACAACCTTGAATTAAAGGCAAATTGAGAAAGAAGGTGAACGAGCTGTTACTTTATTCATCATTCATAGATCGTTAACATTAAAAATTCGAAAAAGTTGGCAAGGGTTGATTTAATTAGGTTTGGAATGAAAAAGATTTTGAATCTTGAGACCTTATTTTAATCAGTATTCATAGCTCGTTAACGATAATAATTTTTGAAACTGGGTTGGTGTTGTTCTGTCTTTCCACATTTGTGGGGTAGCTGCGTGACATAATCTGAACTACACAGTTTTAACATAGATTAATGGATATTTTAATCACCTATTTTTTGTGGACACTATTAATTACACCATAGTCGATATATCGATAGGTACCACAGCGAAATTCGACATTACCAAATTTATACACAAACTCGATTCTGGAAGGGTCGAAATCAGCTTTTGACCTCTGTAAAATCAAAATTTACACGAATACAAATAGATTGACTGTTGTGAATTTATAAATGTCTAATTTTTATACGGCTGAGGTGCCGCTATAGCCTCCCTATTTTTATTTTTTTTCCATTCATGTTTGCCATTGTGATAGTTAGATACTTTGTGTTGACTTTTTTCAGAAAAAAGAATAAGGGCATTGTTAATGGCAACACACCCAATATACGTGGACACTATACCTGTGTAAAAGTTGACTTTTTAGATGTCGAAATGTGTTATTTCTACTCCCGAAAAGTCGAAATGTGTTATTTCGACCTCTAAAAAGTCGAATTTTGCATGTGTGTGTGCTCTTGAAAGATATTAGATGTGATCGCCATTAACATCGCTTCAAAAATAAATACAAACAAACTAAATTACCGAGACATGCATATTCTTCGATTTACATAATCCATGAAATTTTAAGTGCAGACACAGTGGGCCTTTGGACACGGGCAGTAACCTTTACGAAATACGACTCATGTGCAATGCATATTAATAAAAAGTAAAGCATTGATTTAAAAAAAAAAAAAAAAAAAAGCAGTTAAACTGCTTGCGAAGACTTCACTCTTCCCGTCCCACTTAATGAGTGGAGAGGAATCGAATGAACTCCAGCCGATCCGTTTACGTGGGCCATATTTAATCACGATCTGAGCCACATTCCGCTTCTTTGGAACGTAAATGATTGGTATTTCGATCGTTGAGAGATTCGAACACCCGACCCACAGTTCCCGACATAGCGTGCATTACACACATACTCATGCCTTCACCACCATGACATGTCCTGGGGACAAGCTTTGATTACAACCAGTATAACACAACGAGTGTCATAATTTAAAGTAACGATAAACCAATGACAATGTTTCATATATTCAAAAGAGGTCCACTGTAATATTATGAGTAGTCTCACTGACACATCGTGTTGTGTCATGTGTCTGGTTACAATTTTTATTTCTATATTTTTCTGTAATTAAAAATAGCTGATTAACATTGAAAACTCCAAAATTGGAAGGAATGACTAGATAAGTTGGGTTATAGATCTAAAAGTTATTTTAATTTTTTTTTAGGAAGATCTAGAAGTTTTGAATGTTTTTTTATTTTTTTCTCATTCATAGCTCATTAACATTAGAAAATTATTTGTTGAAGATAAGACAAAGATACGTAGTTTGTTAAATGTGTCGTGTATGTATACTACCGAAAGGAATACACATGATTTTGTTGTGGCCCGAGGCGCAAACCGATTTGGCTTGGCCTTGATGCCTCCTTGGACATACACCGGTTAAGGAGCCCTAATCCACCGAATTTTATTTTCTGGCTCCGTCCTTGCTTGGGAGGTCTAGAATTTGCACTACTACTTTTTATAGTATTTTCTTTTGCAACTTGACGATGGAGACTGCACTAAACGTTTAAAAGATAGTGTAGAAATATCCATGATTTTCCCACATTTCCCTACATGCAATTGCGATATTGCTTTTAAAACAAGCTAAATCTATCTACCTACTATTAATAAGAAAACAACGGTATGGGTGGCGTGTTCATTTTTTTGGAGCAAGTTGCCTGAATTTTTGGTGTTGTGCTTATATTAGAGTACCAAACACAATTATTTTTTCTTATGGGCTTTTTGGTGGCCGGCCTGCTAAAAAGACCCGTTAGTGTTATTAAATATTTATTTTTAATAATAAATACATTATTACCGATTTATGTTTGCTTCAGAAAAACAACGAAGAAAAATCTCGGTCAATACTCCGCCCGCGTTATTGAAATTAGTACCCCCAGTGTTTATTTTGATGAATCTATACGGCCGTCGGCCGAGATGTTTCAAGTACGAATTTAGGGGTCTACGATTTCTCCTCCGATTTCTCCGCCTTTTTTCAGGTTTTGTTTGTTGTTAAATGGATTTTCGTTCACCTGCCTCCTTCTCCTACTGCCTTACGTATAGGCCAAAGTATTTCTGTTGTTGTTGTTGTTGTTGTTGTTGTTGTTTCTCAGGTAACGATTGATTCTTCCTAACTCTTAATGCGTTCCGTTAGATAGCTGTTCCTGCAAGGTTTCTCATTCAGGTTTATTGTTCTGTGTGTGTATATATATATATACATAAACGACAGCATGCATGCATGCCTTTGAAGGTGTGCTCTTTGCATGATGGCTATGTCTATTTTGTTAGTGTTGTGTTCTGTGCTTGCTTATCAGTTGTTACTGGTTTTAGCAGCACGTGTTTGTTGCTTTATTGTAATTGCTTCGCACACGGTACTTCCTATTTAGTTACTCTTTCTTGTCTTGGTTGTTGAGATTTTTGTTGTGTTACCTGCTATGTGTTTGAGATGATTATTCGTTTTTTTAGTAAGAAAAGATGTTATTATTCAACATTTACTGATATCCTAAGATATTGATCAACAGAGATGCAGATTGTATATTTATGAAAAGTTAGGACTTGCAGTATTTTGTTATAGTCCTTAGGGATTAAATAATCATATTGTGAGCAGTGGTATGCAACTCTAAAATTCATGACCGAGCGTTAGAAAAATCCATTTGCTATATGAGTTGAGCGAATTCATTCTTTAGCTGGCTACTTGAACAAAATCCGATCCAAACAAACTGGCATGAAGTTCAGAGTGTTGTTTACCGACGACGATTATGACGATAGAGGGAAGACTCCTTGGAGTATGTGCTCGATCCTGAAAGTTTCCCGATCCCGAAATTTCGGGATTTTTACCGACCCGAAAAATACGGGAACAGGATCGGGTATAAAACTCAATCCCGTCGGGTTCCCGATCCCGACCCGAATACACACACACACACACACACACACACACACACACACATATATATATATATATATATATATATATATATATATATATATAAAAACATAAACATAGTACACTTTCTGCTTCCGTCATTTCTCAATTTCTCTGCATCTCTCTTCTGCTCTCTAATATTCCAGAGTGATCTTCCTCACAAAAGCCACCGGCTATCGACTCTGTCGCCGTTAACTCATTTCTCCGCCCCACCTTTTGAACTATTGTTTTGATTAAATAATTGTTGTCATTTTTTATGAAAAGTTAGGACTTGCAGTATTTCGTTATAGTCCTTAGGGATTAAATAATCATATTGTGAGTAGTGGTTTAAAAAAATAATCATGCAACTCTAAAATTCACGACCGAGCGTTAGAAAAATCCATTTGCTATATGAGTTGAGCGAATTCATTCTTTAGCTGGCTACTTGAACAAAATCCGATCCAAATAAACTGGCATGAAGTTCAGAGTGTGGTTTACCGACGATGATTATGACGATAGAGGGAAGACTCCTTGGCGTATGTGCTGTTGTTAGATTTTGCATTTATATTAAACATTTAATATTATTGCAATATTCAATTTAATGTAAAGAGGTATATAAAGAAAACTGTAAAACGCAGCTGAAAAGAAAACAGGCCTTAATGTTTTTATTGATGAACCAATTGTTGCTTAAATACAAGATGAAAAGAATCCTAGTACTCTGAAACTCTTCTAAAACACAAACAGATAAACTAGAGTTTAATTTATTTAAACTAAAGATAATCCTAACTTGAACTAAATTATCACTTTGTAGCTCAAACTTGTAACCATCGGATAACTTATTATTTCAACATATTCCAACATACTTCAAACTCCTTATCTCTCCAATTTATCACCTTATCACTCCAAAGGGGTCGTAAGTTTGAACCATCAACAGATAGACTTGGATAATTCAAGATGACACCGCATGGAAGTGTGATGTTGCTGCATGGTCATCTTCTTCATTTGTGTAATTGATGTTGCTGGTTTTATTACCCTCCCTCAAACTGAGCCTGGGATGAAGGCAAAGTTTGCTGAGAAACCGATGAAGGGAGTATCGAGTAGAAGGTTTAGTGAATAAATCAGCCACTTGAAGTTCTGCAGGAACATGTTTAGTAACAAGTTGTCCTAAAGCCACTCGTTCTCGAACAAAATGATAATCCAACTCTATGTGCTTGGTGCGAGCATGGAAAACTGGATTGATGGTCATATGAAGAGCACTGAGGCTGTCACTGAAAATAATGGGAGTGGGAAGTTTGTGTAGCTGTAAATCTTGAGCAATGTATTGTAACCAGGTTAATTCAGCTGCTGTGTAGGCAAGGGCACGGTATTCAGCTTCCGTGCTTGACCGGGAAACAGTAGGCTGTTTCTTGGCACACCAAGAGATAAGATTAGTGCCCAAAAAGGTGCAGTAGCCAGTGGTGGAACGTCTGGTAGTAGGGCACCCAGCCCAATCTGCATCTGAGAATGCAGTAAGGGCAAGG
The DNA here is from genome assembly GCA_026214975.1 of Gentiana macrophylla. Taxonomy (NCBI): domain Eukaryota; kingdom Viridiplantae; phylum Streptophyta; class Magnoliopsida; order Gentianales; family Gentianaceae; genus Gentiana; species Gentiana macrophylla. The sequence continues at coordinate 6,818,396 of CM047817.1, forward strand.
GGTGAATCTCCTGTGAGTTGAAATGCAAGAGTGATGGTGCCTTTGACATATCTAAGCATTCTGTGAGCTATTTTGAGATGTGCTGTGGTAGGAGACTGAAGGAACTGAGAAGCATAATTCACACTGTAAGTGAGATCTGGTCTTGTGAATGTGAGATATTGAAGTGAGCCAATGAGCTGCCTATATTCTGTGGGATTTGACAGCAAAGTAGCATTTGGATCAAAGCCGAGGATTAGCCTCGAGGGTGTAGCAATCGGGTTTGCAGCCCACCATGTGTGCTCTTTCCAAAATAGTTAGGGCATAGTGAGTTTGAGATAACAGCAGCTTGTTACCTGTGGAAACAATCTCAACACCAAGAAAATGATGAATTGGACCTAAATCCTTCATTGCAAATTCCACACTGAGTGTATGAATGAATGAAGTGATCAGGTCATTTTGGGAACCAGTTAACAACATATCATCAACATACGTAAAGGTAAACATAGACCCTGTGGTAGTGTGATACACAAACAAAGAAGGATCTCGCTAAACCGCAATAGAATCCATAAGTGAGTAAGAAGGAGCTAAATCTATCAAACCAAGCCCTGGGGCCTGTTTGAGTCCATATAGTGCCTTCTTAAGTTGATGTACATGAGAAGGAAAGCTAGGATTGGACATACCGGTGGTTGTGTCATATAGATCACCTCATTCACTTTGTCCCATGTAGGAATGCATTTTTAACATCAAGTTGCTCGACACGCCACTGCTATACAAAGCCACGTAAAGAACAAGTCTAATAGTGCCTGGTTTTATGACAGTGAGTAGGTTTCAAAGATAATCAATTCCATCTACCTGATGATAGCCCTTAGCTACTAACCGAGCCTTTAATCTGTCAAGGGTTCCATCAGGCTTTAGCTTAGCTTTAAACACCCATTTTGATCCTATGACATTCATGGAGGGCAGTCTAGGAACTAAAGTCCGTGTTTGGTTGTCATGAAGAGCTTGAAGTTCATCTCGCATAGCTTGCCTCCAAATTTAAAGATGTTTGATAGCTTCAGGACAATCCTTGGTTCTCTTGGGACAGTGGGAAGGTGGAGACAGTTAGGCCATACTTAGGGTTTGGTTTAATGATGCCTTTCGAGCTCTAAAGTGACCATAGGATGATAGGGGAAGTATCTCGAGAGTTGAATAGGAGGTGGAGAAGGAGGTGGTGAAGGAGTGGGAGCAGGAGTTGGAGATGGTGGTGGTGTAGGTTGAGGTGAGAGGGTTGGGGATGGATTTATAGGAGATTCTCGCAGTGGAGCTTGTGGAAATAGGAAGTGTAGCAATGGGAATATCGTGGATGGATTGGTCGAGGGTCGTGTTTGGGTTATATGCATATGGCAACTGGTATATTTGGCGTGTCCAATCTTCAAACACACTAACAGAAGTCTAGATTGTGTAGGGATGAGGATACATGAGGTGATAGGAAAAAAGACTCATCAAACACAACATGTCTAGAAATGATCACCTTTCTAGTGGAAGGATAGTAGCATTTGTAGCCTTTGTGTTGAAGACTATAACCTATGAACACACAGGGCACTGTTTTTGGATCAAACTTATTGGTTTTTGTATCCCAAGTGTAAGGGAAGCATCTTGTGCCAAAAACTCTGAGAGAAGTGTAAACAGGATCTTTTCCATAAAGTTTGTGGTAGGGTGACTCATTATTCAAGCGCAGATGAAGGAGTTCTGCTCATCACATAAACAAAGAAGGAAAAAGCGTGCATCCCATAGATAAAGTGGCACATTACTATGAAAAATCATGGTCATGCCTAGTTCTCTAATAGTCCTATGCCTCCTTTCTACTAAACCAGTTTGTTGAGGTGTATGAGGACAGGATAATTGGTGTATGATTCCACTGTTTTGGAAGTGAGCAGCTAATTTATTGTTAACAAATTCCCCCCCACAATCAGAATGGAAGATCTTTATGTTTTTATCAAATTGCCTTTGAACATAACTCTCAAAATGCATATAAGTGTGATAGAAATCTGACTTGTGTGCTAAGGGAACAAACCAAGTGAATCTTGTAAAATCATCAACAAAACAAGCATAGTAAGAAAAACCACCAAAAGATTTAATAGTAATGGACCCCATAAGTCACAATGAATGAGTTCAAAAGCGTAAGTAGTAACATGATCTCAATCATAAAAGGCAACTTATGAAGTTTTCCTAATTGACACTTTCACAAATGTGATCTGCCTTTATTTTTCCTAAGACATCAATAAAGCCCTTTGCTTGCAATTGTTGGATCAGGACATTTGAGAGTGTCCCAACCTCTCGATGCCACAACTCACTTGAACCACCTTTAAATCTATTTGAAAAGTGCGATTCGTGTGTTGGGAAGGACATATAGATCACCCTTTCTTTTCCTGTTGTCAAGGTCACTCCTGTTGTTGGATCCTTTAAGAAAACAGATTTATTAGTGAATTCACAAGAGATAGGTGCATCAAGAGTAAGTTGACTCACTGACATCAAATTTTTGTGAGTTCAGAACAAGTAACACATTATTAAGTGGTATTTTTGTGTGTGGTTGTGTTAGGGTTGCTTGTCCAATGCCTGTGATAGGTAAAGTAGAACCATTGCCAATGATTATAGCATCTGATCCTGTAAATTTATGAATATCATAAAGCAATTTTGACTTACCAGTCATGTGATGTGAGGCACCTGTGTCAACAGTCCACTCGATGTCTCTGCAATCCCATTATCTAAGGTAAGTGCTGCTAAAGCATGAGGCAGCTGATTATTGGCCTGATCCTTTTGGAATCCACCAAAGATATTTTAGCAATGTGTCCCATGACACCACAAAGATTGGCACCTCTCATTTTGGTACATCTCCTTTCTTCAATTGTCATCCTCCTTTCACCGGTGGAGGTGGCCTTCTCTCGATTAACACCATTGTTTGCTCTTGTGCTTGGAGTGTTATTTGGCCCGAGTTGCCCTCGACTGGATCATTGTGTGCTTGGAAGCCTCTGCCAGAGGATACAAATCTGCTATCTTGGCTTGCAAGCCGGTTGTCTTGACTGGTTTGCTGGTTGTTGTGCCCCTTGTAACCTGCAAACTGTTTGGACTGATTTTGGCCATAAAAGGCCATATGTGGTTGGTGTGTGTGTGGGATGTGTGTGGAGAACCAGCTTCTCCTTTGATCCAAGTTTTGCAGATGGGAAACCAACTCAGCATAAGTTGGCCTAGGTGGCTTTAACATGGTTGTAGTGAAAGTCTCATAGCTGGGGCCTAAACTGGTGAGCAAAAAGTAAACTTTTTCTGAATCAAAAACAGGTTTACCTATGGCAGCAAGGCTATCACATAGCCCTTTGAAATCTCTGATATGATCTGAAATGGTTTTTGTCTCATCCTTTTTCAAATAGGTGAGTTGTTGCTTGAGAGTGAACTCCCTTTCTTGGGAATCCTGAGCATATGCACTCTTGAGTGCATCCCATACAGCCTGTGCAGTGTCTAAACCAATCACTAAGCCTAGTGATTCTTCTGATAGTGATCCAATTAACCAGCCTCTTAGCAATCTGTCATCCTTCTTCCATTTGGTGTATTCTGGATTTGTGACCATAGCATCTGGTGTGGCTGGATTGGTGCTTTTGATTTGTTTTTCAGGAGCTGGTGTTTCATTTGTTAGATGATCCACGAGTTCCTGACTTTCTGCAAGAGCAAGTGCCTGCTCCTCCATGGGGATAGTTTGTTTGTGTGAGTTTGAGTGTGACAAAGCTGCTTACATTCAAAGACAGTGTAGTCATGATTTTGTTGTGTTTGTATGTGTTTTCTGAATCTGTTTTTGTACAGATCGGAGGCTGATCTGTTTGTGTTTTGTATTTGTGTTTGTGTTTGTGGAAATTAAGAACAATTTATCTCTGATACCATAAAGAAAACTGTAAAACGCAGCTGAAAAGAAAACAGGCCTTAATGTTTTTATTGATGAACCAATTGTTGCTTAAATACAAGATGAAAAGAATCCTAGTACTCTGAAACTCTTCTAAAACACAAACAGATAAACTAGAGTTTAATTTATTTAAACTAAAGATAATCCTAACTTGAACTAAATTATCACTTTGTAGCTCAAACTTGTAACCATCGGATAACTTATTATTTCAACATATTCCAACATACTTCAAACTCCTTATCTCTCCAATTTATCACCTTATCACTCCAAAGGGTCGTAAGTTTGAACCATCAACGATATGACTTGGATAATTCGAAGATGACACTGCATGGAAGTGTGATGTTGCTGCATGGTCATCTTCTTCATTTGTGTAATTGATGTTGCTGGTTTTATTAGTATAGTCGTTTCAACTCCACTGTTGTGTCGGCATGTATTGATTGTTATGGCAATATCCAACATTGAAGCCAAATAAAACCTTATCTTAACATATTTTAATTTTCTCTTTAGTATGAAATCTAACATTACAGTTAAATCATATCAGATGTCTGCTCAAGAAAACAAGGGAACATCCAATATTTGCTTTTGGAGCAATAATCAGAAATGGTACATCTTTAATTAACTCCATTAGCAACATGAACATTTTCTAACTTTAGCACCATAATTTTAGAGTCAAGGAAAAGAATTTTAATTTGGTGTATATTTAAAAGGTTGGGTTTCTAGAACGTCATATTTTAGTCTCTGTGAGTGGGGTAATTTCGTTATTTAAGGTGCCATCGCTTTTAGACTAAATAATTTTGAATCTGTATGAACTCTCTGCAGGCTCTATAATGGTTATACTTAGGGACCGTTTGTTAAAACTGAAGACTGAAATCTGAAGTCTGAAATCTGAAGTCTTAATTCTGAAAAAATTATTTAACTGGATATTTTAAGTGCTGAAATTGATTAGACTGTTTGGTAACATTTATTATATATTTGAAATTAGAATTTATTTCGTGAGTGTGTATGTGGGTGTGGGTGTGTGTAGGGTGGGGGTGTTGGTGTGGGGTAATGGGGGTGTAAGTGGGTATGAGGGTGTGGGTGTGGGTGGGTGTCGGGTGTGTGGTGTGTAGGAGTGGGTGTCGGGTGGCGTGGGTGCGGGTGTAGGGTGCGGGGGTTGTGGGGGTGTAGGGGTGGCTATGCGTGGGTGTGGGTGTGGGTGTGGGTGTGGGTGTGTGTGTGGGGTGGTGGGTGTGGGTGTGGTGTGTGGTGCATGGTGGGTGTGGGTGTAGGAAGGTTGGGAGTGTGGGTGTGAGGGTGTAGGTGGGTATGAGGGTGTGGGGTGTGGGGGTGGGTATGGGTAGGTGAGGGTGTCGGCGGGTGTGTGGTGTGTGGGGGTATGGGTTGTGTGGGTGTGGGGATGTGGGGTGGGGTTGGGGGTAGGGTAAGGGTGGGGTGTAGGTGTGAGGTAGGTATGGGTGTGGGGTGTACCTCTACCTAACGTAGATTTATTGAAAAAATTCAGCATTAAGTAGTTCCTCAACCACTTAAAATTTTCTATAATTTTTCACAGGAAATTCAGAAGATCTTAATTAATTAAGAGGTGTTAAAAAGTAGGGAATATTAGGTTTTAGTCCAATTTCCGTAATATATATAAATTTTAATCCAGTTTGTATTTTTTTGTTGCTTTAAGGACAAAACATTTTTATTCGGACTATTTTGCCCTTTCTTTAATCACAAATCAAAATCCCAATTTGCATGCAGTATTCAGATAAAATCTCATTTCAGACGCAAAATCAAAGAGATCTTCTTGCAAAACCGCAATTCTCCCATCGATAAAGAAATCCTTCGGCTTGGCAAATTGGTTCAATCCACCCAATTTGATAGCTACATGCCTGTACGTATATATGCTCTCTTCTCCTCCCTTTTTCCTCTCCTTTTTCTTTCTCGCATTTCTTCCAATATTTCGATTTGGTTTCCACTATTTATTATTTAATTCATAGTATTATTGAGATTGTATATCAATAGATGTGGCATCTGCATTTTAAGAAAAGTGGATGAGATAAGGACGGAATCCGGCAATTGAAGCTTGAGGTGTGACACTAGCCATTTTTTTCTTTTTCTTTTTAATCTTGCCTCCCAATTTAGCCTTTTTTTTTTTTTTTTTTGGGGCTCTGGGTAAGAAATGCTTTATGGCCTTGGCTTCCTTGTAAACGAATGGGTTTCTGTGCGTATTTGTAATTGGATTTTTGTTTGGAAAAAAAATGTGGCCAAGATTGGACGAAATGATGATTCATTGTTTTCCAGCTTGATATATTTGAATTCAATGGATGTGATATGTTTCAGGATTTTGTTTCGGGCAAGAGGAATCCATTGCCCTTATCCTTTTATCAAAATGATGGATCCATATATCTTATTTTGTTTCATATACTTGGTTCATATCATTAAGTTTTCTAATAGACTATTGCTACTTTGTTGGTGTGTTACTTTGTTGAGAACAAAAATAGACTAGTGTGTTACTTTGTTGAGAACAAAAATAGACTAGTGTGTTACTTTGTTGGTGTGTTACTTTATTGAGAACAAAAAAAGACTAGTGTGTTACTTTGTTGGTGTGTTATTTTGTTGGTGTGTTACTTGGTTGGTGTGTTACTTTGTTGAGATAAAAAATAGACTAGTGTGTTACTTTGTTGAGTACAAAAATAGACTAGTGTGTTACTTTGTTGGTGTGTTACTTGGTTGGTGTGTTACTTTGTTGAGAACAAAAATAGACTAGTGTGTTACTTTGTTGGTGTGTTACTTTATTGGTGTGTTACTGTGTTTGTGTGTTACTTGGTTGGTGTGCTACTTTGTTGAGAACAAAAATAGACTAGTGTGTTACTTTGTTGGTGTGTTACTTTGTTGAGAACAAAAATAGACTAGTGTGTTACTGTGTTGGTGCGTTACTGTGTTACTTTGTTTGTGTGTTACCTTGTTGAGAACAAAAATAGACTAGTGCGTTACTTTGTTCGTGTGTTACTTTGTTGGTGTGTTACTTTGTTGAGAACAAAAATAGACTAGTGTGTTACTTTGTTGAGAACAAAAATAGACTAGTGTGTTACTTTGTTGGTGTGTTACTTTGTTGGTGTGTTACTTTGTTGAGAACCAAAATAGACTAGTGTGTTACTTTGTTGAGAACAAAAATAGACTAGTGTGTTACTTTGTTGGTGTGTTACTTACTTTGTTGAGAACAAAAATAGACTAGTGTGTTACTTTGTTAGTGTGTTACTTTGTTGTGAACAAAAATAGACTAGTGTGTTACTTTGTTGATTCAAATGGTTATGCTTGTGTTTTTTTGTCTTTAGAAAATTGGTGGAGCCTAGATTCTCTATTGATGAAGCCGAGCCGATGCTATTTGATGCATTTTCTGCTTCATACATCTTTCATGGAGTTTGATGTGGTGCGGGTTTGAAGGATGAAGGTCAATAGATGGTAAAACAGACTGCTTTTGTCTTCAAGAACTTGAAGAATGTTGTAGTTTCATTAATATGCTTTTTGATTACATCCAATAGTATTAGGTTTTTATTCTCTTGATTCCCCCGGAGTTGTATTATGATTGTTGAAGCATTGATGATATTTTGGATGTTGATAAACGTGTCCCTGTTCTTTGTGTCATCATTATCGTGTATCATCACATCTTGTATTCTTGTAAAAGCTGCGATAAAATTCGGCTTTCAAATACTACGTCGAAAATGTATCAAACGTGGTCTCAAATTGAAGATAAAAAATTATGAATTTTGGTGAAACAATTTTGATGATCGGTGTTCTAAATCAAAAGCTACTATTGCTTATATAAGAAACGCCTCGGTTAATATAAATATTTTTTCGCCTTTCAAAATATACGTCGGAAGGATATCGTGTTTGGGCTCAAATTGAAGACAAAAACATGAATTTTGGTGAAAACATTTCGATAATCTGAGTTATAAAATAAAAGCTTACGAGTGTTTGGGAAAAAAAAAAAAAAAGTCAAACATGTAGCATATATGCTGAAGCAAAAGGCGGAAACAAGTGAATATGTGCGCGCTGCTTGATTAAAAGTGATTTTTGTCTCAAATCAAATTTTTTCATTCTTTTACAACTAAAAAAAGAAGTGTGTCCTATTTATTCATTTTGTAATGGTTTTTGTCATTTTCCCTCAATCCCTCTAAAAAGTATTATCAAACAACACTTATTTTAATAATCACTTATTCTTTTAAGAATAAGTGTTAAGTGGTGTAAACAAACAGGCCCTTAGAAAGAATGTAGCTGATGGATGCTGAGAATCCAACTGAATTAATACAACACTATAGTAGATATTAGATGATCTAGATTGTGGATAAAGAAAACAATTCTTTGATATTTTTCTTGCTCTATATGATGTTTCTTAATATATCTGATAACCTAGTTGGCGGCAATTGGAAAACTTTCCGATTTGCATATATACAGTGTAGCCGGTACTTCCTTTCTACATATGAAAGGACTATATACAGACAGCTGACCCTCAAAAAATAAGAAATAACGCCGTATTATATAGGTGCTTAATTACCTATTAAGTTTGTATGGCTTGAATAACCAAATTTAGTGTGGTCTCCAGCCCACATTACTCTTTATTGTCCTTTAATTTGATCTGTTATACCCATCTTTATATTTCTCTTGTACCTCAGGCCTGCTTCTGTCATGACACCACTGCACTTCTTTATGTTAACGCTCTTGTCATAAATTTATAGGGCAATGACAATGACGAATTTGGAAGAAAAAAAACATCGGTCTAAGATTGCATTTCGGGAAGGCTGTATATTCGCAACCTGGATGGCAGATTGAAAAGTTTTCGAACTGCAACAGTGTACCCGGCAGTGGCTGATGTCAAAGAATCTAGTTAGACGTACATGCAGGGTTCTTCACACCAAGTACAAAATAAATACATTGAATTGTACGTTGAACAACAGATCCGGACACCAATTGTGCGGAGCACGAATGTCAGTCTTCCTAGTATGTAATACAACCATATAAATCAGTGTTTTTTCTATTACCAACAATGTATTGACCTAGTGGTTATGTATCACTAATATCCTAAATCCGGAAGTTTCAGATTCGAGTGGACGAAAAATGTACGTGCGTGTGTAATATTTCATTTCCGTTTAAAAAGAAAATCGGTGTGCTCTATTACATACCACAGAATTTCATTTCATCCTAAAAGTAAATAATCTCTAAATTCTACAATCTATATACACCACATAATATATGATATACAAAATATTTATTCAATCCTGATATATGGCCTAGTGGTGAATGCGTGAGGTGGCACAGAGTGTCTTACTCATATATCTAAAGCCGAGGTGGGGTTCGAGTCCCGTAAAGGGCCGGACTTTCAGAAGAGAGATATCTAATGCAAAAGCCTCATCCCCGAAATTGCAGGCCCCATGATTAACCTCTCTCGCATTCTCATGGACGTATCGAGGCCCCTCACGGTTAGGATTTAACCGTTTTTTACAAAATATTTATTCAAATATTCGCGACATTCTATGCATTTCACCGACAATAAAGACTCCGTGAGATAGTAAAAAATGGATATTTTAGTTCACAAATATTTTATTTAGAGGGAAAAAAGGACATTTTATTTACTCCTCTTCCATTTTTATATGCAAAGTTGGAAAACTAAGCATTTATCTTCCACCGACCGTGTAGCTTGGTTAAGTCAGATGATCATTTATTTACATCACAACGACTCAATTTATACCACAGTATAATTGATTATATGAAAGTCGAAAGTTGCCTATAACATTCGACTATCATAGGTCGATTTTTTGAAAATATTGTGATGCATTAGCAGATGTATGTACGATAACAAATAGATTATGTCGGTGGTGTGAATAAAGACTTTCTACATAAATAAACGATTTGCACAAGTATAAGTGGTTGTAAACACATGACCAAAATACACATATGTCAAAGGTTGCTTGTTTTCGTGTGAATATATATATATTCAAGACTTTGAGGGAATGGTATGGGTGTGGGGTGAGGTGGGGATGGGGAATGGCGTTGGTTGTTACATTAATTATTAAATATTAAATAGTACTACTAGTAGTTATAAATAAATTTATAATAAGATGGTGGGGGGAAATGAAAATAATATAAAACATATATTGAATTGTTCCTTTCCATTTGTCGGTGTGAAAACTTCCATCCATATCATCCACGCAAGTGTTTGAATTTTATTTTATAACTTGTAAACATCATCTTTCATCATTTGCTTAAATGTTGAAGTTGAAACGACAATGATACATATATTTTTTTTAATATACATTTTTATCATAATTTATCGTTCTAAAATTCATGCTGTTCAAAAAAAAAATAAAAAAATAAAAAAATAAAAAAAAAATCATCAAACAAATGATCGTGTAGTGATGCATGTTATGATTTACATTTAAGTTGTGTACTAAGTTATTCAAAGACCATTGATTATTCATTGGATTACACGTCAGTCAAGGTTAACGAGCCGTATTTGAGCACGTTAAAACTTGACTCAAAATGCTTACTGAGCTTTATCGAATACGAATATTACTTCATCCGCTCATATTTAATGACTTACTTATCAAAAACACATAAATTAAGGAGTTTGGTTAATACTTTAACTTTAACCTCAGAATGACTATAAAACCCCATGAATATGATTAATTCAGTGTTATCTCACTAGTTATTAAACGATGGTAGATTTAAGAAAAAACAAAATGAATATTGTTTTGGAAATTCAATTCTGTCAAACAAAAAGAAACGCATTTTTTCGACTATTCCGTCAGTAAAATAGGAATGAAAATAGTATATTAGAAATATATATAATTTTACATTATTCGCAGTCTGGACTCGATTACATTAAAACTCAACTTGTTTTTCAAGTTTTTCTAGTTTGAAAGTACTCAAAAGTTTGTCAAGCATGATAAAACCAAACCCATGCATAATTAAACCTTAGTCAAGTAAAAACTCAAATATGTAAATTAATAGAATGATCACCCTCAAATAAAAAAACCCACATCTATAAACCCACATCACAGTAAGCCATTTTGCATCAAACGATGATGATAATTTCTAAGAAGTGACCGGATCATTTACGACCAATTAGCGCTTATCGTGCCCCAGTGTGTGAAATTACAAAATGGTATCAAAGCCGTCTATCAGACAAACTTATTTTCACACCGCGAGAGACGGTGGGGGCCACTTTTAGACTCTCCGGTGTAGAACGAAACCAGCCACGTGGAGTGCACAAGCATAGACCAGATCAACCGACTATCAGACAGATCTATTTTCACACCGTTAGAGACAGTGGGGGCCACTTCTAGACTCTCTGGTAGGGACGAAACTAGATCAAGTCCTGACGATGACGCCGGTTCCTTATAAGAGAGAGAGATCAGAAAGTCCTACATCCCAGAAAGAATAGAATGCTCAATATCTTGTCAACTCGAGTCACTTTTGTACTGCCAGCGACGACGACGGTGCCTGCTCGGCTGACTGCGTCATTTACGCCATTCAATGGCTGACCGAATCATTTATGACTCATTTGATGCTATCAGAGTCTGTGGCGTTACAAGTCAAAACAATCTCAATCAAGCACGTTTTTCTCTAATCGAACGAGCTCAAACCAAATTAAATCCGAGTTCAAATATCACTTGACTCGATAAATAAATGTTTTTATCTTAACATGATGATTAGTATTAAATGATGTCTTTCCTTATCATGCGGAGTCCGACAATTGAATAATGTTAGGTGGGTCATTATCTCCTACACTCCACTCCATAGGCTAAACCCCATCCACTTATGCCACGTAAGTGATTTGTCTCCACGCGCCACATGATTGGCAGTATGTATTTCTAGCCGACGAAAAACAATCTTGAAAAAAAACATTTATAACGCGTTAAATAAGTAGTTGGTCTTTAAATTCAGGAAAACACAAAAAACAATTCATAAAAGCGCATCGATATTCCACTTTGTCGTATAAATTTCACTTTAGCGCGTATCAGTGTGGGCATGTTTTCTTGATCTATTAACACATTCATCATTATTATTAGTATAAATTTTTTTAAAAAAGGCCACTCATTTCTGCATCTTAAATCATTTGTTCTATCATTTCGGAGGCAAGATCGAAGATTTGTTGAGCTTTTGCTAGCAGTGAAGGTAGTATCCAAATGATTTTGGGCTTTGTGGAGTGTTAAAGGCTTTGGATCGTTGGGAAAAAAGCTTAGATCTTGATGTGATTGGTATGATTTTTTTATGCTCCATTTGGTTGATTTAAGATCCCTTTTTTTTGGCAATTTAATGGTTTTTTTCCCAGAATTGGGTTGTTTGTTTCATTTTGGTAGTTTTCGGTTTGAAAGATTAATTTTCTGCTGCTGGTTTGTTAGTTGTTACCTTTAAGAGCATTTTGTTTTGACTAATCATAAATTATTGTGTGAATCCCATGTTTTAATTTATTGTGAAACATTGTTGCTGAGCTATTGTTTGTTGAATGAGATGTAAATCTGTGTTTATGAGGGTATTGCTGGTGAAGTCTGTGTAGTGTTTGCTTTTTTGTCTCTGAGAGGTATGTATGTATATGTATGTGTGAATCTCATGTCAAATTATTATGATGATGATGATGATGATGAATAAGTGCTGTGCTTTTGTTTGTTGAATTATATGTAAATCTGTGCATTTAAGGACATTTCTGGTGCTTTTTTGGTATGTATGTATGTATGCAGGTGGTCTTTAGTGGAACCACATCAATTCTAATCGAGGATTTACTTTTGGCCAGTTGTTTGTACAATTGAGGATCTACTTTCTGCTCGTCGATTGTGATTAGGTGAAAGTCAGATTCTAGAAGAATTGACTTTCTGCACAGTCGACCTGGTGAAAGTTGATTCCAGAGCTAAGTATCAACTTTTCGGAAGTTGATTGGTACAATCAACCAAGTGAAAGTCGATTCTAGAGCTAAAATTGACTTTGTTTTAGTCCATTGTCACTTGCAACCTGGTAAAAGTCCATTTTAGAGCTGATAGTCAACTTTCTAGAGGTTACATGACTATCCGTCAGTCGATTGTGACGATAGACGAGGTGGATTTCAAATATAGATGTGAGAATCGACTTTAGTCGGTTGATTGCTTCTGTGGTGCCACTAAAAACGCCTATGTATGCACTAATGCACATGTATTGTATATATGTCTATACATATACATTCCCTCAAACACAGTCTGCATATTTTGTTTGCATAATCAGGCACCAATATAGTCAGATCTCTATTTCATAGTCCTACGAGCACCTCTGAATCTAGTTTTTGTTCATGAATATTGTAGGGCACACCATGGCAAATAAGCTAAACGCCGGCGATAGTAGGACCCGAAATTCGGTCTCGATTTTCATAGTAGCAGGTCTTTGTTGTTTCTTTTATCTACTTGGAGCATGGCACAGAAGTGGTTTTGGCAAAGGTGATAGTATAGCATTAGCCATAACCAACAGTGGTGCTGCTTGTGACGTTCTTCCACGACTAACTTTCGATACGCATCACAACAGCGGTGACTCCATGATCGATTCATCAGACTCGAAAATCAAAACGTTCGAGCCGTGTGATGCTCAATACACCGATTCCACACCGTGCCAAGATCAGAATCGTGGCAATGAAGTTCCCAAGGGAGAACATGAATTACCGTGAAAGGCATTGCCCTCCTGAAGAGGAGAAGCTGCATTGTTTGATTCCAGCTCCAAAGGCTATGTAACACCGCTTTCCATGGCCAAAGAGCCGAGATTATGTTCCGTCTGCGAATGCGCCGTATAAAAGCTTGACTGTGGAAAAAGCTATTCAGAATTGGATACAGTATGAGGGTAATGTGTTTAGGTTTCCAGGTGGTGGAACACAGTTTCCTCAAGGTGCTGATAAGTATATTGATCAACTTGCTTCTGTGATTCCAATCGATAATGGGATCGTGAGAACCGCACTCGACACTGGTTGTGGGGTATGTTTGTCTTTTTTTGAAGTTTTCAGTTATGATGCACAGATACTTCTGTTTGAAAGCATGTCCCGTATCCATTACGTATCCAACATGACTAGGTTTCATGGTTATAGATATGTGGATACGGGATACGCGTACAATACGGAGGGCATATGCGTAAATACTAAAAATATAAGGATCTAGCTTGACACAATAACACTATAAGGACCACGTATTACGTATTCGCTGTATCTGTATCTGTGGCGTTTCTTATGATCTTTTCTGTGATAGGTTGCAAGTTGGGGAGCATATCTTTGGAAAAGAAATGTTATAGCAATGTCATTTGCGCCACGTGATTCACATGAAGCACAAGTTCAATTTGCTCTTGAAAGAGGTGTGCCTGCTGTTATTGGTGTTCTTGGAACGATAAAAATGCCCTATTCGTCTCGATCCTTTGATATGGCGCATTGTTCTCGTTGCCTTATACCATGGGGTGCAAATGGTAAGAAAACAATCTCAGATAGCCTTTTTTTGTTACTAGCTGAATAAATATATTGCCCTTGTCGTAGCGAGTTGGGCTACTCGTGAGTAGCTTGAGATCGGTTCAAGTTAGAATTTGATTTGATTCGGCTTAAATTAACTCGAACTTCATTCCACTCGAACATCCTCCTCTTATATGTTGTTAGGCTTATATTTTCATCACTTGACTCGTTTAGAATATTACTAGATTCGATTCGACTCGTTTACACATCTAACTTGATCCCTCAACCCCATTTCTTCCCCTTGTGTAGATGGAATGTATTTGAAAGAAGTGGATCGTGTTCTACGACCCGTGGATACTGGATTCTTTCGGGCCCACCAATTAACTGGAAGACATTTTATAAGGCATGGCAACGCACGAAAGAGGACCTTAAAGAAGAACAGGATAAGATTGAAGAGATTGCAAAACAACTCTGCTGGGAGAAGGTATCTGAGAAAGCTGAAACTGCAATTTGGCAGAAAAGACTCGATACAGATGCTTGTCGCTTCTGAACAAGAAAATTCTGGTGCAACCCTTTGTGAAGCTGCTGATCCGATGATGTTTGGTACATTTTCTTGCTCATAAAATGTCTTAAAATGTTGCTCCAATAGACATTGAATGTCAAATAGTTGATCTCCAAACTATTATGATCATAACATTTTAGCCCTTAATCTTTTCTTTTTAACTAACTGACCCCTAAATTGGCCCGTGATTGGTACGTATTTACCATTTCGGTATTGAATGCTCAATTCTGATCAAACCAATGCGTTGCTATTATTTTCAAGAGTTCTAACGCAACAAACGGCATAAAAACGGATTTCAAAACCCTCGCCCTGTGGTCAACTTTGACCGCGACACGAGATCAATTTCAACTGCAAAATTGTGGATGGTTTTGAAGTCCGTTTTTTACGTTGTTTGTTGCGTTGAACTCTCGGAAACGAGAGGTATGTCGTGGTGTGATGAAAATGAGTTTTTTTTTTTCATATGGTGGGGGCCAATATTGATCATTTTCAACTGATTAGGGGCCAATATGTTAAAAAAAATATTTGTTGACGGGCCAATTTGGTACAGAAACATTGATTAGGGGCCGGTTTGTTAAAAAAAAGTAGTTTAGAGGCCAAAATGTAATGATCATGAAAGTTTAGAGGCTTCTAGTGTCTTTTAACCTAACTTCTTCATACTCTTTTGATGCTTAAGTCTGGCATTTTTTGTTCACATTATATCTTCAGGTACAAGAAAATGGAGCCATGCATAACACCATCTTCAAGCACCGGAAACGATAAAATTCCCAAACCATTCCCCGAACGGCTTTACTCTACGCCGCCCAGAATCTCTAGCGGATCTGTTCCCGGAGTTTCTGTTGAATCGTATTTACAGGACAGTAAAAAATGGAAGGTTCATGTGAATTATTACAAGAAAATCAATAAGCTTTTAGATTCGGGACGGTATCGTAATATCATGGATATGAATGCTGGATTGGGAGGTTTTGCAGCTGCTCTTCATTCTCCTAAGTTCTGGGTTATGAATGTTGTTCCCACCATTGCTGAGAAGACTACTTTGGGTGTCGTTTATGAACGCGGATTAATCGGGATTTACCACGATTGGTAATACCTTCTGTCCTTGTAGTAGATACTGTAAAATAAGAAAGATAATTATATTTTTGGTCCTTTTATCTTCTCGTTGTCCCAAACTAGTCCTGATCTTTCGTAATGGCAGTTTACATCCTTATCTATGCATTTTATTACGCTTTTAGACACTTATCCGACCCGATGACCAACATTTGGCCCAATCGGTTCCATTAAGTGTCGTGAAGGTGTAACAAATATGTATAGTTAGGGGTGAACTCTCATTATGAGAAAGATAAGGGCTTGTTCTGTGACGATAAGAAAATATAGGGACCAAAAGTGATTATCCCTTTTTATGTTTTATTATTATTTTGCAACCAATATATAGTGACACATGGCACACACGTAGTACGGTTGAGCTTTCATTTAGTGTAAGTGTAACAAATAGGTATAGCTAGGGGTGAAAATGTCATTAGAAAGAAAATAGGGGACTAAACGTGTCATTATCCCATTTGTTATAATTCAGGTGTGAGGCTTTCTCTACATACCCAAGGACATATGACCTTATTCATGCTAATGGCCTCTTCACTCTATACAAGGACAAGTAAGTACCCTTTTTTTCTGATACCACGTGTCGTTTTTTCATTGGATGATAACGGATTTCCTTCTTATTGAGGACACTCTACAGTAGAATTTCCGGATGTAAACATAAAACGTCTAACATGGTTCGTGTTCAATACAGGTGTGATTTTGAAGACATACTCTTAGAGATGGACCGTATATTAAGGCCAGAAGGCGCGGTCTTGATCCGGGACGAGGTCGATGTCCTTAACAAGGTATCGCGTATAGTTGCAGGATTGAGATGGAACTTCAAGTTGACAGATCACGAAGATGGCCCGCTTGTTCCTGAGAAAATCTTGGTTGCCGTAAAACAATACTGGGTTGTAGGAGACAAGAACTTGACATCTACACGATAAAGAAGAAGCCTTCGCCTTCAAGAATAAGTAGAAACTGGTTTATTGCAAGCCCTTCGGGGAGGTGGGGAGGGGTCGCTGTCAGATTTGTAGTAAACGCGTTTGATTGCGGTTCATGCAGTAATGAAGTGTGACCTGCAGTTGTAACATTGTGTTATTTTGTTCTATCTTTTTTTCTTTTACCACTTGTTGGTTTGCTCTTTTATGTGAAAGTGAACGAATTTTTGTTGTCTTAAACTTATTGTTATAAGTACAAATCCATGATATTTTTTTGTAAGCGTTTAATGTTGTCTTAATTTGTTCATATATATATATATATATATATATATATATATATATATATATATATATATATATTATACTACCCCAGTCCTATATTATAATTTATAAGTCGTTCTAAAGATATTTCATTCGTTCTCATAAGATAAGTTATTCTCACATTTCAATGCAATAATTAATGCTCTTTTTCTTGGTTTACCCCTATTCCTTATTCTAAAGCTTTACACTATTCTAATTAGTCTATGAGCATTTTGGTCCAAAACTATTAAAATTGGATCATTTATTGAGTTTTTTTTTTTTTTTTTAAAGATCAAAACGATGTTGTTTTGATCTTTTAACCCAATCACAACAAATTCTACAACAGAGAAATATTGCAAGGACCCTCACCTGGATATGAAAGTAGACAAAAACCGGTATTTTAACACTACAAAACCGGTATTTTAACATCTAATTTAAATAGAAAGTAGACAAAAACAGGTATTGTAACAGTAGGAGGCGTAAACATCAAAGATATACGAATAAATCAGAAAGAACTTCACTTCATGCAAGAAAGGAGAGAGCATGCCTTTGTAAGTCTGCGCATACCGCTTTAGCCACTCGAGGGTCAATCTGTTTCGAATCTTTCTCATCTTCATCAATATGAACACCACCTTTATCATAATCAGATCTTCTAAGGCATACCCGAAGCATAAACGATTGCAAAACTGGAGCACTTGTTAATATGAATCTGGCAAATTCAAGCTCGTTTTATGATTGGTGAATCCCGACAACTCCATGAACAGAAGGTGTTTATGCCGCACAACAGGCCACTCCACTGCGTTCCTTCTTTCTTCTTTACAAACAGGACCCCCTATCTGCGTAATTTTAAGCACATGAAACATTCCATGTATAAAATAACAAGTCAATATAGATTTTGCAGTAAATATAGTTCCCAGACGACGACGTCGACGTGAGAGCGATCATACAATGTGTGTGTGTGTGCGTGCAATGCATACAGAAGGAAGGAAAGGAGAGAGCATGACTTACCGCAAGATAAAAGCCCTCCAAAAACGGACATGAAACCAAAACTGGAGCAAAATTCCATAGATCCACCTTCTCCCAACCTTCTGGGAAAGGATTACCACATGTCAAAAGACATAATATCCTAACGTTATAAACGCCGAAATGTTGGAGGCAACCGCAGGATCTTTGCATGTATATATATGTGAGTACGCAGCCAAGGGCAAAAACGAGCATATATCAATATCAATAAATTGTGAGAAATCAATAACAAGTATGTATGTATGTATATATACATACAGACATGACAAATAAAGATAATTATGGTACGTACCTGGTACTGTGTATTGATTATTAAGTGGTGTAACTCAGGCAGGTCCCTTGTAAGTGTAACATCCCCGAAACAATAATTCATCCCAGGAGAATTAAGATACAAATCTTCAATCTTTGGAAGGAAGACAACCAAATTTCTACTTGGCTACTCATATAGATCACGACGGCCTTAACATTGATATCTGAGACCTCAATTTTTTCCACATTAAAGCAAAAAGCTAAATTAAGATACTTCAACTTGAGATCCGGCCCAGAGATTCTTAGATTCAGAGGCAGATCACAATATTTCAAAGCTAGATATGTAAGGTTAGGACAGGACATTAAAATGTCAGACAACCGGTGGTGACTAAGCAATATCAAGCGGAACAGATCTATTCTCGTAAGTGAATTAAACTGACCGACAAAACTGGTTTCCACATTGCAGTTCAGTAAAATTAAATGCTTTAACCTCGATAATCCATCAATAAGCTTAAAAGAGAAGGTATACTCTTTCACACCCTTGCTTGTCTGACAAAAATTACCAAAATCAAGCCGTTCAACATCAAGCATAGCAAGAGTTTGCATCCAACGTCATTTGAGATGACAAGTATGACCATTCAAAAGCAACAGTACAAGGAAAACCTTGTCAGCTTACATTTCCGACCACAATCAGAGTAAAGCTGTAGGCATTGATCCACAGCTTTAAAAAATCCTTGCTTATCACCATTATTAGCAACTTGAGCGTGATACTTTTCTCCAATGTCGAATGGGGGACCGCAGGTGAAAATAAAATGAGACTTTGTGGTCCAAACATTCCTCCACCTCCTTGACAAAATGCTTGTTCGTGATGCTTCAATGATTCTTAACCGTGAAACAATATCACCTAGAATATCATCAGGTAATCGGTCAATCCCATTGCCCTTTCCTTCATCTGGTAATCGGTCAGTCTCATTACCCTTTTCTTCATCAGGTAATCGGTCAGTTTCAGTGTCATTTTCTTCTCGTGTGACAACACTATTGATCCATTCACGAGAAGAATGAAAAGCTATTTTTATTCCCAACCCTGCCATGGTCCATACCGCCAAATTGGAAAATATGATTCCTGAGCCTGAAAACGTTGTGTATTTTATTAAAACAATAAATAAACATAACTCAATGCACTTCTCTTCCTCTCATCATGGAAGGAAAACAGTACCTGCTACTTCATTTCTTTCTTTTACTTGAAAATAAGGTCGAGGATCAAATCAAACAGTCTAAGACACCAAAGATAACAACTTTATCCTCATGGAAAACACTAGTGCCTATCCTTCTTTTACATAGGATCAAATCAAATCAAACAGGTAATGTATACAGTAATAGCTAACAAATTTTAAAGAGTCAATAGACACAAAGATAGTAACTTTACTATCCATGATTGAATGGCTGAGACACCAACAGGAAGCTTTAGGCCACCGATGCATGCCTAATCAAACCCACATATACTTAACTTGAGAAACTCGACCACCAAAAACAGAACCATATTTGACATATCCCCACCGCTAGTAAAGTGCACACCAAAACACCTAAACTTTGAATAAATCAATGCAAGCAGAAACAAATAACAAAAGGAAGAGGATGTTACCTCCCAAGACTGCAGCTTTGATCCACATCATTCCAAATTTTGGACACAGAAAGTAGAAGGGGGAGCATTTAAGGTTTAAGGGCACCACATTAATGTATCTTGTACTACAATTAGAATCTTGATGCTTAGTGTTGGTAATTGTATTCTTGTTTGCCTGGAAATTTTGGTTTGGTGGATTGTGGCTGTAGAAGTGGGGAATAGGGGCATAGGCTAAATACTCGTGTGGGGAGGGGAGGAATTTTTAGGTAAGATGACATGTGAACCGATCACAACCATACTGCTTAATTACTGTAATGAAATTGTATGGTTTATATTGAATCACATGGTATGTGTGAATACTCCACATAAGTATTTCCCGGGGTATAAGGGTGTGGTGGCCGGAGGTGGTACACATCGGCTGATAAAGCCGTAATTTACACAATTGATTATGATGTGTTAGCATAATAATCAATCAGTATCCATCATAATCAAACGTGTTGATAAAAGTTGTGACACCGGTTAATCGGTTATTGGGGTGTTTCGCGATACGGTTTATCCGAAACCGAACCGATCCGGCGTCATTCTTCGGTTGCCTGGCTTCGCATTACTGCGTTTTACGGTTCGGTTTGGTTAATAATATAGAACCGAAAATTTCGATTCGATTCTGATTAACGCTATAAACCGAAAAACCGAACCGAATTAAAAACCGAACAATTAACCGAACCGAATTAAAAACCAAATAATTAACCGAACCGAAACCGTATCAAACAAAAAACCGTTAACCGAACCGTTTGTATCAACATGTAATTAGTGTTTTTGTAACCAAAATATTACAAGTTTTTTATAAAATAGCTTATAACCGAACCGTTATCCGAACCGTTTATTACCGAATGAAAAAACCGAATAAAAAAGCGAACCGTTTAGAACTAAATAGAATTGTTAAAATGTATTCGGTTTTCGGTTAACCGAACCGAACCGAACCATATATATTTCGGTTCGGTTCCCTAAAGCAAACGGTTCGGTTTCGGTTTCGGATATTTATTAACCGAAATTTTCGGTTCGGTTTCGGTTACGCCCATTAACCGTACCGAACCGAACCGTGAACACCCCTACCGGTTATGTTTGACAAGTTATGCCTATATTATTACTCATTTTCGATAGGTTGAAGAATGTGTTTGTGTCTATTTATTTCCTACCGGTTATGTTTGACAAGTTATGCCTATATTATTACTCATTTTCGATAGGTTGAAGAATGTGTTTGTGTCTATTTATTTATCTGAATAATTTTATGATGCAACCGTTACGAATGTTGTAATAAGTGGCATCCAATAAATATTTTTACTCTCTTTCACATTATGCACTTTTATCATCGTACATGAAAGATTAGAAATGAAAAATTATAATGTATGTCATTTGATATAAATAAAATTTATCTACTACCGCCGTCCCGTATTATAATTAATTTTAGGTGTTTTCACATAGATTAAGAAAGTGACTGAATGTCATAAATTTGAAGGTTAAATGTCTAAAATGCCCATTGAGTATCATAATACGGTAGTTGTTAAATAATGAAAAGTTGCTAGATTAATAATTACTTAGGAGTAAGATGAAAAAATGAACAATAAATATTGTATTGGTAACGTAGAATTAATTATACTATAGGACAAATTTATATAGGTAGAATGATTTATAATATAGGACATAAGTAGTATTTAGATTGGGTTGTCTATAAAAATAAATGATTTGAATCATAATTTACATAAAATCAATCAATATCAATTTATAATCAATCAAATATTGGAGTGTGAGATGGACTTACATTTTCGGACAAACTCAAAATGTTTAAAGGATTTAAATTTTGGGACGGATGTAGTATATGATTACATAATAATAATAATAATAATAATAATAATAATAACAACATTTTTATATAAGTGAAATAATGTGTATACAAGAAACATTAATTGGTTTCATTTGTGAAAGTTGAAAAATAAGACATCTATTGGCCCGATTTGATCTTTCCCTTTTACCCGACAACTCTGCTCCCCACAACCATGGTTTCCCCGTCTAAATTCAGCACCATGTAGGGAAACATTATGAGTTATTCACTTTCTCTAACGTAAATACACGAAAATTCTTGGTATGTTCTTTGTTTTGCTGGCATCAAGGATGTGGGTTGAGTCATCTTCTTCAAGAAGGGTTGTGAAATTGATGTGGGCTTGTTAATATTTACAAGAAGACGGTGTTTAATCAACGACAAGGAGATGCGTTTGAATTGGTAAGAGCCCTTTAGCTCAGAATGTATGCCGATTTATCTGGTTCATGTATCTTTGCTTTTCTATGTGTAAGATTAGCTAGTTTTTCAGAATTTTGCTTTTGTATGTGTATGATTAGCTAGTTTTTTCAGCTCATATGATATAAGATGCTGCTAATTCATGGCGTTTCGAAATGGATTTTCTTCATTCCCTTTTCTGTTTGCTTATTGAATTGGGGAGTAGTTAGGTGCATTGAGCTTTGGTTCAATTTAGTATGAATGTTGATATATGTTTGTAGATAAAAGTACATTTCCCTGTATTTGTGTTAGGCTGATTGATAGAAATGAGTTGGGTTCTTATTGATTATTAACTAAATCAGGAATTTCATTTTCTTTTGCTCTCGGGCTGTTCGGATTTCATGGAAGGAAAACAGTACCTGCTACTTCATTTCTTTCTTTTACTTGAAAATAAGGTCGAGGATCAAATCAAACAGTCTAAGACACCAAAGATAACAACTTTATCCTCATGGAAAAACACTAGTTGCTGCCTATCCTTCTTTTACATAGGATCAAATCAAATCAAACAGGTAATGTAATAGACACAAAGATAGTAACTTTACTATCCATGATTGAATGGCTGAGACACCAACCGGAAGCTTTAGGCCACCGATGCATGCCACATATAGTTAACTTGAGAAACTCGACCACCCAAAAAAAGAACCATATTTGACATATCCCCACCGCTAGTAAAGTGCACACCAAAACACCTAAACTTTGAATAAATCAATGCAAGCAGAAACAAATAACAAAAGGAAGAGGATGTTACCTCCCAAGACTGCAGCTTTGATCCACATCATTCCAAATTTTGTACACAGAAAGTAGAAGGGAAGGAACAGATAACCAGAGGGGAAAAAAAAAATGGGAAGCCTTTAAGGTTTAAGGGCACATTAATGTATGTATCTTGTATACAATTAGTTTGAAAATCATTGTGATGAGTGTTGGTAATTGTATTTATTTATTTATTTATTTATTTTTTTTTTTTTTTTGAGAATTGGTAATTGTATTCTTGATTGCCTGGAAATTTTGGTTTGGTGGATTGTTGGTGTTGGGGTTTGGGATGAGATCACCTATCCAATTTGTCTGTTTAATTTCTTATCCTAAATAAAACATTTAATGAGATCATCTCATCGATTTATTCATTTAATTTCGGTGTTTAAATAAAAACGTCGTGTTTTTATTTGCATAATCAAAATTGCATGCATAAATCGATGTGATCTCATCCACAGGGTTTGGGGAATTTTTAGAATACAATCGTTGTATGAATATCAGATCAAATGATATATATTACAACAATTTATTTCTAACATTTCACATACGATAAAAATGTATTACGTGATAGTAAAAATGATAGATCAGAATGTATATCATTTGATACAACATTTCTATAATCATTGATTATAAAATCTCTCGGGGCATAGGTGTGTGGTGGCAGGAGAGTAGTCTTGTTAATGAGCCAAGCCTGAGCCGAACCGAAAGATCATTTGTTCACGCTTCTATTTGTTAAGCGCCACGAAATTGTTTTTTTTGTTCGTTCGTTTAATAAACAAATATAAAAAATATATTCAAACTTGGTTCGTTAAAGTAACGAACTTGTTCGCGAAAGTTTGTTTAATAAATGAATATAAATTTTGCTCAAACTCGACTCGTTTATAAACAAATTATGTTTGAACTCATAGTCAGTTAAAAACCCGCATGCATTTAGCTATTGAGCATAAAACGGTTGCATTTAATGGTGCGACCGTAATCTCCACCTATGGTTGGTTAACATAATGATCAATAGCTTCTTCATTATAATCAAAGGTGTGGATAAAAGTTGTTTCACCCATATAGGCACAACTTCAAAGACATAACGGGTAACACAACTGTAATCTACATCATGATTATGATGGGTCAACATAATGATAAATAAATCCCCTATTATAGGCATAAAACCGTAATCAATGGTGCATATTACGGTTGTGTCACCCGTTGTTTCTGATAGATTGTGCTTATGTCATTACTCATTCGATAGCTATTTTTACTCCATTTCATATAATACATTTTTATCGTATGAAGTTATAATAATATACTTTTATCCTATATGAGAGAATATAGATGAAATGTTGTAAGTGAAATTTGTTTAATTATTATGATTGAGTTGTCGACAAAAATAAACGACTTGAATCATAAATTATACGAAATCAATTACATCTAAGGATTTTTGGCCCGGTTTGATCTTTCCCTTTTACCCGACAACTCTGCTCCCCACCCATGGTTTCCGCGTCGAAATTCAGCGCCATGTAGGGAAACATTATGAGTTATTCACTTTCTCTAACGTAAATACATTAAAATTCTTGGTATTGTTTTTCTGTTGCTGGCTTCAAGGATGTGGGTTGAGTCATCTTCTTCAAGAAGGGTTGTGAAATTGATGTGGGCTTGTTAATATTTACAAGAAGACGGTTTGAATCAATTACAAGGAGATGCGTTTGAATTGGTAAGAGAATCTCTTCCCTTTAGCTCAGAATGTATGCCGATTTATCTGGTTCATGTATCTTTGCTTTTTCTATGTGCATGATTAGCTAGATTTTCAGCTCATATTTGCTTTTTTGTATGTGTATGATTAGCTAGTTTTTCAGCTCATATGATATAAGATGCTGCTAATTCATGGCGTTTCGAAATGGATTTTCTTCATTCCCTTTTCTGTTTGCTGATTGAATTGGGGAGTAGTTAGGTGCATTGAGCTTTGGTCCAATTTAGTATGAAAGTTAATATATGTTTGTAGATAAAAGTACATTTCCCTGTATTTGTGTTAGTCTGATTGATAGAGATGAATTGGGTTCTTATTGATTATTAACTAAATCAGGAATTTCATTTTCTTTTGCTCTCGGGGATTTAGGAATCCAATTCTTTTATCAGGAGGTTGATGATGTCTTGTCTTGATGGTCATATAAGAAGATTTTGAAATGTGAATCGGCTAGAGGGCTAGATTACATGGAGTAGTGATACGAGTCTACTTTCTATGATCTATGAACTCGTACCTTTTTTGAATGTTGCACCTTTTGTACTAAGTGATTCTTCGAGCAAGTTCGCTTTTACGGAGACATGTTGTATGCTCGCTCTTTTCCTCTTATCGTTTCCATTTTCATATAGCAGGTGTTTGTCAATCTTGAGACTGTTAGAGACAAAGCTTGTGTATTTTTAGGAAAATCTAAAAACAAGTAGGATAACAAGCAGAAAAGTTTTCCATTGAAATACATTTTCCCAGAATCGAGGTTTCGATGGCATCTGATTTAGTCAACCAGCTGACTCGCGGCGTCATTTGGACGTTGAACATGCCAACCGGGTATATTTACTTGTCTCATAGGATTTCTCGAGAATCATAGTATTTCTAATCGTTCTTTCCCCCCCTTCTTCTTTTAGCCCCGTTTTTTTATTTGTAGAAATCAATGTCCTAGTAGGTGGAAGAAAACTAACATTTGGAGTTCTTCTTTTTTTATTATAATTTTGGTAGATGAACTGGTGCGTGATTCAGATAGAGGAAGTATGTAATAATGGCGTTTTGGAAAGAAAGAAGTGAAGTATTGCCTGAAAGAAGAGGAGTTGGTGGTCGAGTACATAAGTTATTTTCTCAAAGTGCTAACAATTTGCGTAATCTTCGAAGAGGAAGGAGATTCAGGCACATTTCTAAAGGAAGATTACTGTTTTGGTTGCTTTCAGTTGCCGTGCTTATATCCGTTTATCTTGCCCTTTTTAGGTTCATTATGCCCTTTGAAGGTGAGATCAACGGATTTCTCGTGTTTTTCTCTGTTTCCCTATCATGTTTGGTCATTTTGAATTAGTTTAAATGCAACCGTTTTATGCTCAAAAGCTAAATGCACTTCCATACATTTTCGTGTGAAAGAATGCTCAACACGATGCCTTGGATTGTTGAATGCAGTGAAAAACGAAGATGGACTTTTACCTGTGAGAGATGAAACAGAACTGAAATCGTCCGTACATGATTCATCCAAGGAAGTACAGGTACCAGAAGGGTTGATTGGAGATTCTATCTCGGGGCAACCAAGGAAAAAGGCCCGTAGGCAGAGTACGGATTGTTTTTTTCCGGGATTCTTTTCCTTTTTTTGGATTGATTTTGTTCATGCTATATGTAACTGTTCTGTCTTTTTTTGTCCTCCAGAATTTCTTCCTTGTGAGGTGAATTTTACGGATTCAGTAAATTATTTTGTTGAACCTGAAAAGGCACTAAATACAACACAGTTCTCATTAAGATATGTCGAAAGTGAGGAGAAAAGTTTTCATCACGGTTCGTTTCAGCCTAGATTTGGAGGTCATCAGACTTTTGAAGACCGAGAGATGTCTTTTTACGCAAGAAATCAGACAATTCATTGTGGTTTTGTTGCGGATGGTTTTGATGTGGACGAGAAAGACAAGACTTATATGCGTAAATGTACTATTGTTGTATCATCATGCATTTTCGGAAGCTCGGATTTCTTGAGAAGGCCAGCCAGCAAATTGGTAAGAAAAGTTTACTTCTTTACCACATGTCGAGTTTTTATTGGTCGGTGTCTTTCGTATCTTCAATGCTGCTCATTGCACACGTGACACTTTAGAGTGAAAATGTAAAAATGAAAATGCATAGGGTTCGAAAGGGTCCTTTATCCCTTTTTGTATTTGCTTTTGATGCAAAAAATTTCATTACAGATTAGTGATTATTCCAAGAAAACTGCGTGTTTCGCGATGTTTGTTGATGAACAAACTCTAGCCACACTCTCAGCTGAAGGAAATGCTCCTGATGATAATGGAAACGTCGGATTATGGAAAATCATAGTCGTTAGAAATTTACCATACGAGGATTTACGGAAAACCGGAAAGGTGCCGAAATTTCTATCCCATCGCCTTTTCCCTTCTTCTAGGTGAATCCTCAGAAAACTGCATTATTTGTGCTTGTCTATTTTTCATAATTGCTGAAAAAGGAAAAAGGATGAAGTCACTTTTGGTCCCTTTTGTTTCACTATTTTGGCACTTTTGCCCCTCATCTATGCATGTTTTTTTTTAACCTTTTAAGCCTGTTTTCACTCACGTGTAGAGCATCTCGTACCTTTACTGCTAGATTTTGGACTTGTGGGACATTGGACTGAAAATGTAATTAATAAAGGCAAAGACGAGGGGTAAAATTGCCGAGATTAAACATTGGGATAGATTTGGTCCCTTTTGTTTCACGATTTTTTTGCGTTTCTATCCCCTATATGTCATCTTGGCGCTTTTCCCCCTTACCTATGCATTTTTTAACTTTTTAAGTCCGTTTTCACCACGTGTGGAGCATCTCGTACCTTTAGATTTTAGTTCTAGATTTTGGACTTGTGGTACATTGGACTGAAAATGTAATTAACAAAATGCAAAGATGAGGGGTAAAATTGCCGAGATGAAACATTGGGGATATAAAACCAAAAATCGTAAAACAAAAGCATCAAAATGTCTTTATCCCTTTCCATAATTGCTGGAAAAATGAAAAATACAATTTGGTTCAGGTATTCTATATGGCTTGACAGCAAATTACGACTGGTTGTTGATCCGATGTTGATAATCGAATACTTATTATGGCGACGGGGTTCAGAATACACGATTTCTAATCATTATACGCGGCATTGCGTGTGGGACGAAGTGGTTCAGAATAAGCGCTTGAATAAGTACAATCATTCCGCCATTGATGAACAGTTCAACTTTTACAAGAATGATGGTCTCACCAAGTTCAATCCATTAGACCCAAATAATGCTCTGCCAAGCTGTGAGTTTGATTTGTCTCTCTTTCGAATTTCGTATTATCCGTTAATTCAGCCACTTTTGTCATGTATTAGAGCACTTGCGTAAGTTTTATTTTTATGTACTCGAGCATCATTTTTCTCTATTTTTGGAAATCTGTATTCACAGTGAAATACATCAGAATCTCTATCTGGAAAATTTTGAATATAGGATTTGTATTTTACAGCTAGGTTGCACGGGTATGGGATACGTGTGTTTGAGATTTTGAAAAATAGAAGATATTGGTATATAGGGCATCTGCATAAATATTGAAAATACAAGGACCAAACTGTATATGATGAAACTATAAGGACCAAACAATACGTAATTGAAAACGCATAAGATAATACAATTTCTAGTGGTTTTCTTCGTTTTTGGTAGTTTTCTGTCATTTTTGACAGCTTTTCATTCATTATTTTCACGGCTTTTACTCAATTTTCAACACAGTTCTTCATTTCACATATTATACAAGTTACATATATGCGTATCCGAATACCGTATCCAAATTTTAAAAATCCGAATTCGCCACCAGGTGTGTATCCTTAGTATCCGTTGCGTATTTGTGTCGGATACGTATTGGATACAAGACACGCTATCAGACATAAGTATCCGTGTAAACTAGTTTTACAGGTCTGAGTAGAGATTCTACTGAAGTGGTTTTTGGTGGATTTGAATCTCTATTTTATAAATTTACCTTGTTTACAGTGTCTACTGGGAGTATTTACGGTGAATTATGCATTTGTGACAGATGTTCCGGAAGGTTCTTTTATCGTGAGAGCGCATACACCAATGTCAAATTTATTTTCATGCCTTTGGTTCAATGAAGTCGACCGGTTCACATCAAGAGATCAACTAAGTTTTGCTTATACTTATTTGAAACTTAAGAGGATGAATCCAGAAAAGCCTTTCCACTTATACATGTTTAAGGTATGATTCTGCAGTATACTTTCTTGCTATTTTCGGAAAGTTCAAATGAACAATGTAATTTGGTCCTTGCATGTGTGTGTGTGTTTTTTTTTAACGATTTTTGTGCAAATTTTTTACCTTTTCACTCCATTTACCGTAGCATCACACAGTGTGAAATATTCGGCTTTTTGAAAGTCGATTGTAAGTATGGCGGCACTAAAGTTGCCCCTTGTTGATATAATATGATACTGTGAACTATTGAAACGCATTGCGTTTGGTTAATTTGTTCACTGTTATTATATATGTATATGCTTACATATCGTAATGTATGGAAGATCGAGTGTGATTGATTTTGTTCAATGATGTGTGTATAGGATTGCGAGCGCCGAGCACTAGTGAAGCTATTTCACCACAGGGTTCTCTCTCCTTGACATTCTCCATCTCTTTCTGAAGTCAGTCTACTACTCGATCCTTTTCACCTCGGTTTGCATGCACGCGTGGGGCCCCCTTCATCTTGCTCTGTATAAATAACTGAGTCCAGGATGATAGCTGCTGATACTGTCCTTGATTTTTTCACTAATCTTTCATTTAAAGTAGTCCCTTATTTGACTTCCCAGGTGCATTTAGTGGCATCACGGTGTTTTACTGTGAATGAATTTCTGACGGAAAGTCAATTCTCAGCCAGTAGAATCAACTTTGAAAAAGTTGATTGTATTTATCGTTGTGCTATCACAAGTGTAGATTTGGCGTGGTGCCATTAAAGGCGCTCTTAACTTTGCTAGTGTTCATTATTATCCGATTCGTCGTGTGCATTCTGCGTCCATGTTCCACAACATTGATTTCGAGTATAATGAGTTCGAGCTTAAGATTGCTTGAGATTGTTTTGTATATTATTCGAGTCGGCTTTTGGTTTAAGTTAAAACCTTATCGAACTGAATTGTGGTCAGCGAATCAAACTCGAACGGTTCACTTCATAAACCTGCTTGGTGTATCACCACCATAAGGATTGTATTAAAGAAGTAAATACAAAAACATATTTAGTGTCTGGGCGTTGAAATGAAAATTTTGTAATAAAAAATGTTTCCAATTTTTTTTGTAAAGATCTATGAAAACGTATGAAAGAGTAGGGTTATTATTGGGACTTCTGTTTTGCTCTTAGCATCACGAAACCGAATAAAACATCAGTGTTATTGGCGTTACCTTCAGGATTGTCATCAATATTGACGTTGATACTTTTATAGGAACAACTACCCAAAAATCACGATGGTAGAAAGCGTCAGTGACCGTGATGTCATTAGCAGTCAATGACAGTGATGCTTCAATATTGTCCGAAGTAATCAAAGAATTAATCAAAGAGAGTGAGAGTGCCGATACAGGCTTCTCAACGAATATTCTCTCGGAGGTGTCAGAAAGCAAATTCGATCTTTCTGAAAATAAAATTTTCTTCAAAATGTAATATCTCGACATATTCATTGTGATACCAATAAGAATGTCCAATCTATTTATTTGAATGAAACTCATGTCTCAAACAATATCTCAATTTTCTCAACTATTAGTTCTCAAAAATTAAAAAAATTTCTCAACTATTTTTGTTTTTTTTGGGACTAAAATTTACATTTTAGATTTATATTTTTTGAAAGAAGGGACTAGAATATATTTTAGTCCAAATATTTCATGCGAGAATTTTCCCATATTTCGGGATTCGTTTCGTTTCTTACTATGAGGTATGAGCTAGCGACTTCAGCTTTCTTCTTCGGAATGCTCCTCAACTTTTGATCAAAATTGGCTATGGAGTCCGCCACTTTTCTAAGAGCTCTTAGATTCTCCACTTTGTCCAACTCGCCTCATCGGTATCTTCCAATTCGACGGTGCTCTATGCTCTCCGCCTCCGCAATCTCCGCCGGTCAGTACTCTTGTTTTGCCTTTCGCCATTTCCATGTTTTTCTCTTCCCGCTTTTCCACATTTTATTTGCTTAATTTTGGCTTCAAGTAGTTTTTTTTTATTTCATTCTGACCTATTTATGATGTTAGGAGGAGAAAAATCGTGGAAAAGAGCATACGATGGGTTGTTGCTGGATGCTGGTGGTACACTTTTACAGCTTGCTCAGCCAGTTGAAGATACCTATGCTCAAATTGGAGCCAAATATGGTATTTTTTTAAAATTGAATTCTCACCATTTTTGTGTGATTTGTGACTTACTGCTTTTCGGAGAGAAATGTTGTTATCTAGTGCTGCTATATGCGAATCGAACGGAGCTGAATATCTCATCTCGTGTTTGTATTTGTGCCTTTTTAAGCATATATGAACAAGATCGAGCTCTTTTATTAAACAAGCGGAAAATTTTGTTCAAGCTTGGCTCATTCAATTTTGATTATATGGCGAACGAACGAGTGTTTGTTCAAGTTTGACGCATTTACATCGAACAAACGAACTTTTGTTTAATCTTAGCTCATTTAGTTAGGTTTATGTTAGAAGGATATTGAGTATATATTTGCTCACGAACTTAATTAGAAGGATATTGAGTACATATTTGCTCACGAACTTAATTAGAAGAATATTGAGTATATATTTGCTCACGAACGTAACTAAGTGTTCGTGATCGCAGCTTGTGTTTGTTTGTTTACTATCCGTTGTTTGTTTACTATCCGAACTTGACTATGTGTTTGAGTTTGAGTCATTTATTTAAACAAACAAACAAACAAACACGAGTTTATACGAGTCGAATTAGAGCTTGCTTGCAAACGGCTCACGTTAACGTTCCTTCACTCAAAGATTTCAACTTTCATTGTATAGTGTTGGGGGAAGTTTATTTTGTTAATGACTTTCAGGTGTTACTGCTACTCCAGCTGAAATAAAGCAAGGTTTTAAGAGAGCTTTTTCTGCTCCGTGGCCTCAAAAACTCCGGTACCAGGTTAAGCTCTTTTGCTGCTTCTTTTGTAGGATTGATAATGTTGTTGTGGCACAATGCAGCGGTCATATGATTTTCAGACAAGAAAAGTTATATATTATGAAGTTAACAGGGAGATGGTAAGCCCTTCTGGAAACTTGTGGTTTCAGAGGCCACTCGGTGTGAAGATAATAACTATTTCGAAGAAGTTTACGAGGTAATGACTGGTTGTAGCGGGTCGTTTCATTGAATATCTTGGTCCCTTTAATAGAAAGAAAAATTTGTAACTAAATGTGCTTGTGTTATATCAGTACTATGCAAATGGTGATGCATGGCATCTTCCTTTAGGAGCATACAATACATTATTGGCTCTGAAAGATTCTGGAGGTAAAGTTCTAGTATCTTATGTTAGTTAATCCTTGTGTATATATTGATATAGAATTCTCTCTCTTTCCCATGTTACTAAATTACTTTGTTGCCCTCAAACAGTCAGACTTACAGTTGTATCGAACTTTGACACTCGCTTGAGGAAACTACTAAAGGACCTTGATGTATTGGATCTGTGAGTGGCAGTTTTGGTACTTTTTCTTTCCGGGGGGCGGTGCGGGGGAGGTGGGGATACCCTGATTCATACCAGAAAATGCAATGCTTTGATGCCACGCTTGACTTTCAAAAAGTTGAATGTGCACAATCTTACTTTTTAAAAGTCGAATATAGACCATATAATCAAAAAAAAATTATAATTGTTTTTCATATTCGATTTTGTGAAAGTCGAATTTCTGCGTTTAAATTGACTTAATATTTCACCGTGATTGATTCTAGGTTTGATGCAGTGATAATATCTTCAGAGGTAGGATATGAAAAACCGGATAGAGAGATATTTATCGCTGCTTTAGGTACGCCGCCACAACTGACACATACTATGCATTTTCTTTGAATTTCTTCCCTTTTTTTCTTTTTTATGTTTTACGAATGTTCCTAAATTTTGACTCATTATGCTTCAGTAGTAGAGCACTTGCTATAAATACCGTAAAAGAAGATAAATCTGTAATATAGAGATCTAAATCATTCAGATCCACTAAAAACGATGTTAGAACCTGTAAAATATAGAATCTATTAAAAAGGAACGGATGCAAGTGCTCGAATATGACTCTTTTTTTTTTAACCTGTAATTTTATTAGATTAAAAAAGGAATTACAAGGTTCCGCCTCAAGGCCTCCTTCAACCCAAATACGGGGATGAAATGACGTGTAATTCGAATTTTGACGTGTTGCAGATCAGATATCTGTTGAAGCTAGGAGAGCAGTTCATGTAGGAGATGATGAAACTGCTGATAAAGCAGGGGCTAATGCCGTTGGGATAGACTGTTGGTAAGTTGGATGACGGCTCACGGATTTAGATAAATCTCTCAACTGTGCCCCAAGACGAAACCTGCCTCGTCAATGGGGTTCGAATCCTCTGCAGTGACGACACGGCGCTGTGAGGTGGTGTATAACTGTATATCACCAAAACGATGTTGTTTTGGCTTGTAGTGAAAAAAGGAATTCAGACTTACCATAACGTCGTTGTTTTTGGTGATATACACTGCACAATACCGTATTTGTCACCATACCGGAATTTAGACTTACCATAATGTCGTTGTTTTTGGTGATACATATGAATAGGTTATGGGGAACAGATGTGAAAACATTTTCGGAGATACAAAACCGCATTCTTCTCAATGATCCATGATTTCCAGGTACAAGAAGCTAGAACGCGTTGTGCCTATATTTAGTTGAAGTCTTTTTCGTTAAGAAATGAAGAACACCGGTGACCCTGTTTCTTCACGATAAACGCGTTTCTAAGTTCGTTCTCTCTACGCCGAGCTTAAGGCCAACCGGAGCAAAATACAACTTCATGAATCATACAGAAAGTTCTTGAAATGCAACATGAAATCCTTTTTGGGGGGCTATTATTTCCTCCACACAAATTCTACTCGTGCACCACACTGCCTATGCACCACAGTAGAACCGATCTTGTGAAAGTCGGTTCTAGAGCCAAGAACCCGACTTTCCGTAGGTGTATCGTGAGAATCGACTTTGATAAGGTCGGTTTTCAGCTCCAGAACCTACGGGGAGTTGATTCTTGGCTCCAGAACTGACTTTCACAAGGTCGGTTCAACCGTGGTGCACATGTAGTGTGGTGCACATGTAGATAAGGTTGTGTGGTGCAAATAAATGAACTTTTTTTTAAAGGTTAAATGACCTTTTTTTTATCCTTAGTCAGGTTTTGCAAAGAGTTTGTTGAACTATGAAGAATTTGGAATCTCTTCATTTTGCTCATATGTTTAATTGAGCTGTGAGCTGGATATTTGCTGTTAACTTATGTGTGAAGTTTGAGAATTTATAAAATTGTGCCATGTTTCCATAACATTATTACGATTGTATGTTTTTGTAGCATTTCGTATCGTACACTGTATTTTTGTCCGTACAATGTGTGTTTTCCCGTACCATTTCGTATCTTTTTCGTGGTGTTGATACGAAACGATACGAAATCATTCATTTCGAATGAGAAAACAAAGCATATTTGATAGTAGATTCAATGGTTTCAATATTTTAGCATAGGGTAAAAGACATCGGCGTTAACTATTAAATCGTAAAATTTTTTACCATGAATTTACCGTTGATTTTGAAGTCTGATTTTTGTTTCGTCTGTTGCGTTAAGTAGTATTGTAATTGAATTTTTTTTCCCATATCGTAAGGACCAAAACAGAACATTTTAATAGATTAAGGGTCAATATGTTCCAAAACAATTTAATCGAGGGTCAATTTGTTACCGCTCAAAGTTGTTTTGCCGGCTCGCGAAATGACGGTATTACCCTTTTCTATGTTTCCGCTAAATGTCCGGAAATTAAATCCTTTTTTGATTGGGTAAACAAAAAGGAAAAATTGTCAGATCTGAATCTTTTTTATATTCTTCACGACTTTGAAATTGAAATCATCAAGAAAACAAAAAGATCCAGAAAAATAAATAAAAAATCAGAAGGTGCTCGGACGGAGGTTGTAATTTCCGTCCAAACCTTCTGGAAAAAATCCCACAAAAAACAATCCTAAAAACCCACTAATTTTATTGTTGATTTGTGGACCATATGCTTGATTTGGTAGGATAATCAGAGATTTATTCTTCATATGGTCCACAAATCCCTTATTTTTTCATGCGCCGATCGAATGCCGTGTTATTAAACCGTCGTAGGAATCGGCCGCCGACGAAGATGGACCCGATTAAGCTCCAATTTCGTTCAACAAGACCTGGTTACAAAAGCCCCCGAAAGTTTGCTCCGAAATCGGGTGTTATAATTTATACTTCAATTGCTTTGTTTATTGCTTGTATGTGTTATATATTGATGTTTCAAAGTAGAAATTATGAAAAAAAGAGATATGGGATTGTGTTAGATGGTGGGAGTACTGGTACAAGGATTCATGTGTTTGAATATAAGGTTAAAGATGGGAACTTGGTGTTTGAATTTGGTAAGAATGAGCTGGCAACATCAATGAAGGTGAATCCGGGGTTGTCGGTTTACGCCGATGAGCCTGAGAAAGCAGAGTCAGCAATGGCGGAGCTGGTGGAGTTTGGGAAGAGCAGGGTGCCTAAAGAGTATTGGGGTGAGACCGAAATTCGGTTGATGGCTACTGCTGGGTTGAGGTTGTTGAATAGTGATGTGCAAAGACGGATTTTGGATTCATGTAGACAGGTTTTTAAGAAGTCTGGTTTTCGATTTCAGGATGATTGGGCTTCGGTTATATCAGGTATGATGCAATGATGATCACATTGATATACACAGTTCTTTTAGTGGTGCCACACTAATTGAATGTATCGTTTTGGCACCATGATGGGAATCAACTCAATGATTCTAGAGCTGAGTGACAATCAGAATGTTGCAGGCTTGATGATTTTAGAGCTGAGTGACAATCAGAATGTTGCAGGCTTGATGATTTTAGAGCTGAAAATCGACCTTGTCCTTGTGAAAGTCGATTCTAGAGTTGAGAATCGATGAATCAACTTTCTATTGGTTTGATTGTTTTGTTAAGGCGCCTTTAGTGGTTTCACAGTGTTTTTAACGTGGCACAACACTGAAAACAATCAAATAGCAGAAAGTTAGTGGCACCACAATGTTTTTGATTTGATATCACACCGAAATCAATCTACCAGCATAATTTCGATCGCCAAGCTCTAGAATCGAATTTTGGTCGATTCTCAGCCATGAAAAAGTTGTTTATCACTGTAGTTCCATAACGGTAGGTACAGTGTGGTGCCATTTAAGACGCCTTTTGATATTGTATTAAGTTTTCAAATGCTTTTGGAGTTGGATTGAATAGTAGTGATTAAACAGAGATTAGTATCCCTAAGAGTGCTGAAATATATTTGACAATTTGCACCTGTAAAATAGTGAGTGTGGAAGATTAATTTTTTCTTTGAACCTAATTTGCAGCCCCTCAATGATTTTTGTGATTAATGTGTTGCTCCTCAATATATATTGTGAAGGGCTGTTTATAAATTTTAGTTAGCGCGTTTGAATGTGCATTCTTTCATCAATACAAGAAGACCCGCTTTTATGTTTGATCAATGTGCTTTTGTCTCATATAGTGGATTAGCGATTTTTTGCTGCAGTTTGAGAATTTGTTTTTCTTTTTTTTTTTTGTTGTTTAACGTTTTCAAGATTTTATATTTCGATTGCTTTAGGTTCTGATGAAGGCGTATATGCTTGGGTTGTTGCTAATTTTGCTCGTGGCACTCTTGGAGGTGATCCTAAAGAAACAACCGGTATCATTGAACTTGGTGGCGCTTCAGCTCAGGTTCGGTTATCCGTTCCACTTTTTTGTTCGTTTTGTTTGCAAATTTTATTTGTAAAACGCTGAAAAGAAGCAGTTTACGTGAAAAAGTATCGTGTTCACGGTTTTTGAATGCTCCCTCTTCGATAAGGGGCACTATATATATCATAGTTAATGCCATTTTGACCCTCAATGCTTGTTGCTACACAATTTCAGGTTACGTTTGTTACAAACGAAGCATTGCCTCCGGAGTATGCTCGTATTGTCGAATATGGAAACTACACTTATAAACTGTATAGTCACAGCTTGCTTCAATATGGTCAGGTAATTATTCTGGAAAGACTTTATCTTTCAAGGGTATTATTTGGGCATGCAAAGTTTCTTTAACAATGGCTGGCACGCATTTGGCGTTTCATGTATTTTTATATTTTTGCTTTATTTTTCAGAATGTTGCTTTTGATCTGTTGAGAGAATCCTTTGTTTCAAGAGATCCACAGCTTGGTAGGTTGTTCGATTCATCCCATGTTCATTTACTCGCTTTTTTTTTTTCTGGATCTGAATAAAGTAATTTTCTTTTTCTCTTTCTCACACGATAATCAATGCAATCAAGCTGCATCCTAATCAAAGGTTCTTGTCTGAATAAGAAAAAAAAGAAAAAACATCTCGTGTCTAAACGGACCTTAAATTTCATGGTTCTTGGAAAACAAAATTATGTTCTTGACTAATGACTTGCAGTTACATACTCGATCGGTTCTGGAAGACCACTAGATCCATGTACCCCAAGAGGATATGAACCGGATATTGGATCCCCGAAACTATCTGAATCTAGTTTCGGTGACAAGAATAATTACGTTTCTAGCCTTCATCCGAGCGGTAACTTCACAGCATGCAGATCCGCATCTTTATCCTTTCTGCAAAAAGGCAAAGGTGAGGTGGCATATTTGCTCCCCCCCCCCCCCCCCTCCCCCCTCCCCCCTCCTCTGTTTTCAATACTAAGTAGTTGATGTAATTTTCTTGTAAGGAATGCAGAGAGATGTTCTTACAGGAACTGCAATATAGGATCAACGTTTATCCCTAAGCTTCAAGGGCCATTCTTGGCAACTGAAAATTTCTTCCACACTTCCAAGGTCACAAATATGCTCTCTTTTTTATGGTTTTTTTTTCTCGTTTTGTTTAAACACACACCCCCCCCGTAGCTTTATGTGACCAAAGGGCATGACTAATCCTGAGTTCGGCCCGAGTGGTGTATGTAGAGTCTTATTCAGGGGTAAAGGTCTGACCCAGAACTCTTCAACATGACATCTTAGAGAAGCCTTGTTCTTTTGACGATACACGAAATGTGCCACACACACCCCACCCCCCCCCCCCCCCTACCCCCTGTTCTACTTATCTTTTCCTTTTTGGTTTGGAGTTCAAGGCTCATCATTTGTAATTTTGCTCTCTTTTTTTAATAGTTCTTTGGGCTGAGCCAACCGACTGTACATCTTTCTGATCTAATGGCTGCTGGACAACGGTTTTGTGAAGACGATTGGTCGAATCTGAGGAGGAAATATAACGCGCTAGATGATGATGAATTACTTCGGTATTGCTTTTCTTCGGCATACATAATTTCCCTTCTTCACGACACCCTCGGAATTGGCTTGAATGATCATAGGTAAGAACACCCCTACCCCCCTCCCACCCTCTCATGAATACACCTTTCATTTATGTGACATTAATAATCTGTATTTGGTGCAGGATCGTATTCGCGAACCAAGTGGACGACATACCGCTCGATTGGGCATTAGGTGCATTCATCTTACAAACAAAAGCCACATTCGATCAACAAAGCTCACACATAACCGTTTCTGTCATCAACGACGACTTCCATACGTTCTTACTTTTGTTTGGTGTGGCGGTTTTGCTCATTTCCGCAACATGGTATTTCACAAGATGTCGAAAACCACATTTGAAGACAATCTATGATTTAGAGAAAGGGAAATATATAGTTACACAGGTTAGAAGACAATCATAGTTTAGAGAAAACAAAAATGTCCTTAATAATCAAACACTATATAGGTTGAACACGTGTTTTTTCGGTGTTTATTATGTAGTAGAAAATCGACACGTGTCATGATAGAAGAAGATTTTTTTGAGGTACATTTTGCTTTTTTTGGCTGAGTAACTTGTGTAGAAAATATAGTGATTGTTTATGCGGTTTTCGCGTGTTGGTTGTATAGTTGTGGGAGAGTCTTTATTGCATCAGACCGTCAGATTAGGGTCGTTTGTATATAAGATATAACGTGTTTTTGTCTTTTTACACGTGTCTTATCCAATGGTGTGGTGCAATAGAGACTGAAAAATTTCAAGAGTTCATTGATGTAATTGGTATTTTATGACAAAAGGGATAGTGTGATTTAAACTTTGTCCCCCTTTTTTGTGTGTACTTTTATGCATTTTGTTTCAGGTTTCCCAATTATAGGGAGGGTATGAATGAATAAAAAGGGTCATTTCTTCGCACTACCGTTGATCTATCTACCTGTTGTCTCACACTTACCGGTGCAAAACACCATTTTCCTAAAATCGACCCTATCAAATTTGAATATACAAGGCAACATTCGACATCACGCATTGTTGAATTAGAATCGACACCGAAAAGGTCGAATGTTGCCTTGTACCTTTGACTTTCACAGGGTCGATTCTACTATGGTGTATATATAGTTTGGTACACGGTAGATCGGTTGTGGTACAAATAAAGACCCCAATAAATATTATACCTCAAGTTCTTTCTCTTTTGAGCCCCAGCCCATAGCATCTGATTGTCCTGCCTCTAGAGTTTCGTAGAATATGTAAATCGAGGGTTATATAACCCACAATTGTCTAATTTACAAGAGACGTCTATACACATTTTTATATCGGGAGAAGTCGATCAATTAGATCGAATTCTCACATCCCAGCTCGAAAACAAAACTACCACAAAATCATCCACTATTTTATCACTGAGCTTATGCCTTTGGAAACACATCCACATCACAGCTCAAATAGTAAAGGCTAACATTACAATATTTTTGCTCTTTTATCACAGAGATATATTTTTGATGTTAATATATCAAGCCATTTATTTCTTCGCCTTTCGTTTCTTTGTATTACACTAAATCGACTTTCGAAAATTCGATTCTTGGCTCAAGAATCTACTCCCTAAAGATTGATATGATGTAGTAGACAAATTTCGTAATTCATCCATAAAATCGATATGGTGGAAATAAATACCCTAAAATAAATCCTATCATATCAATGTATTAGTTGGGACATGCCCTTTGAATGCTCACCTAAAGTTCGGATGTTAGGAAGAAGGTGGGAATACTGGCATGTGGCACAGGGGTACATAAGTCCTATCAATGTATTATATACCATGGCCTGCCCCTTTGATTTTTTCAAACACGCCAAGAAACCAATATATATATATATATATATATATATATATATATATATATATATATATATATATATCAGATTCTCTGGATTATTAATTTGTCTTTGTTGGGATTCTTTCATTTTTATCATTCTGGAATGAGTACTCAATATTCTTGAAATTGTCAATCAATAAAAACAATAAAAACCATAGAGAATCTATCATACAGGCACTTAGAGATTGTACTAAGGTGCGTGGAATGTGGAAGAATGTTATGCACCACCAACACTGACATGAATTCTTTAACATCCACGATGTCCCATATTGGCTTGATATCTGTCTCCAAAAGGATATGTACAAGAAAGACAATAATTTTCTGGCGATTCCTTTTTTCGGGAGTTAATCTCAAGTATTTGGTTTTGACGCAACAAGGACTTTCATTGTGAAGACCAACATAGACCACCCAAGTCGGTGTTTATTTCACAAGCTATCCGGAAAGCAAGAGAGCTACACGTGGCTTGGCACACTTAGTTTTGTAGTTTTGTTTGAGATTGATGTAAATTCTATTTTATTGTTTGAACAGTTGTACATCTATTTTATTCTAATATAAATATCTCCCTTAAACCAAAAAAAAAAAAAAAAAAATAATACAAGGACACTCATCATTTCATCACATAAGACTCATCAATAACTTATAAACATTAAAAATGCATTTCATATTATTTAAATTTACCTAATTCATTAATGATTTTAGATGATATATGTTTGTGAATGTAACAAAAAAAAGTAAGAACAATATATTCATATTAAATAATATAAATTAAAGAAGAATTTAATCTGATAATGGATGCATATGATTAAAATGTCTTTAAATTTTTGGTGTAAACCGGATCTTCATTAAAAACTTTGTAAAATGCATATGTACAACGCATGCCATATAGTTCAAACGCTAATTAAACTTTACATAATAAACTGCAACAAATAGAAAAAATAAGGGAGGGGGGGGGGGGAGGGGAGGGGGAGAGGAATAACTTTCTTCCCTAGACTAATAATTTAGCCCTTAAGAAAAATATATAATTTAGTGTATGTCAATTATGTGCGTCTTGTATTAACTTATAATACAAAAGGGAAGCGAGACATAAAGATCAGCGAGTCAATAATTCCTAATGAGACCACATTTTCGAATCTCGTCTCATGCGTTATTTTAACGAGTTCTAAATCATATCTTTACCCCGGATTAAGTAGAGAATGCCGAGCTGCGGCTCATACCCTGGCGGTGATGTGCAGAAGTCTACTGGCGCTCTAGTGAGAGGTCAGGGGTTCGATCCCGCCTCCTTTTTCGTTTCAAAAAAAAAAAAAAAAAAAAAAAAAAAAAGGTAGAGAATGTCTAGTGAGGACACGTGTTCAAATCTCGTATGATACGTCATGTTATCGAGCTCTAAACCATATCTTTATCATATAGTAATAGTCGGACTCCGTAGAC
The DNA here is from genome assembly GCA_026214975.1 of Gentiana macrophylla. Lineage (NCBI taxonomy): Eukaryota > Viridiplantae > Streptophyta > Magnoliopsida > Gentianales > Gentianaceae > Gentiana > Gentiana macrophylla. The sequence goes on from CM047817.1 coordinate 6,860,063, forward strand.
ATCATTTGGATGAATTGCAAATTCTGAAGGCAACACATTTATTCGACTTTATAAGGATTGAAAGTAGACATCATTTGGATGAATTGCAAATTCTGAAGGCAACACATTTATTCGACTTTATAAGGATTGAAAATAGACATTCGTCATTTACAAAATCCAACATTGAGTTTAAATTCGACTTTTAAAATACCAGTTTGACTTCATAGAGGTCAAAAATGTAAATTAATCTCTAGAAAATCGATTGTTAAGTTTAAATTATACTTTTAAACGGTCTGAAACTGAAAGTAGAATTGTTGTAATACGTATTATCAATCATCATACAAGACTGAAATGCTACCTAGAATGAATGAATGTGTGTATTATAATAAATAAATAAATAGGAAAAGAAAACGCGTGAATTATCGCCATTTCTCGTCTTCATCTATCTTTAAATTCAACGCTTTCCAAATAAATTTGTTGTTTATATAGCAGCCTCTGATTTTTCCATCGGCAAAGCTGAATTTACGCGATATTCTTCGGTCTTCATCTCTTATTTCTCTCTCTAATTCTCTTACAGGTACTTTTTTTCTTCAGTTTCATTTTGGTTTTTTTTTTCTTCATCATTTATTATTTTGCATAAAATTGCTGGCAAATACTCTGATCTCGCTGCATTTCAATAGCGTGATCAGGGATTGAAATGGGCTGCTGTTCCTCGTGTCAATTTGCGACATTCGTATTATTTAGGTGAATTTAAGGTTCTTAATTTTGCCGTAATCTGAATTGGGTTTCTTTCCATCATAAATTATTTAGGGATTCGAATGAGCTAAGAATCTTTTTGTTAATTCACCAAATTTATTGCCTTTAAGCTGAAAAAGATAAGATTTTTATCAATATTGCAGCTATTTTCTATCTTTCGTAACCTATTTTAAGGGATTTGCATAGTTTGACTTGTTAGCTGTTGATAATTTGGTGGTGGGTGAATGCAGAAATGGCTGGAACTTCATCATCATCATCATCATCTGTGCTTCCAGTGGAGCAGGTGGTGGAAGTTGAGCAGAATGAGGAGACGCCTTTAATTGATAATAGTGAGTGCCGCATTTGTCAGGAGGAGGATTCCCTGAACAATCTGGAGACTCCATGTTCTTGCAATGGTAGTCTTAAGGTATGCTGTTTTATTAGAACATTTTCTTCATCTGTGCTTTGATTTCTCCATTTATTCTTTATTATTTTTAATGTGGGTTTGTTTTGGTATGATGTTGAGATGAAAACATGGAAGAATTTAGCTTTGACTTTCCGTTTTCACTTTCTGATATTGCTTCTTGTTATTCATTTGTTCATTTTATCTTAGGCTGCCAGTGTTTGTGGAGGTAGTTATAATCTGCTATATTGTTTCTGCAAGAAATTGATTATGTCCTTTGTCTCTGCAGCTTTGAATCGGGGCCTTTAGTGGCACCACGGTGTTTTTATCATGGCACCACACCAATAACAATCAACGACCGGAATGTTGATTCTTAGCTGTAGAATCTACTTTCACATGTAGAAACGACCGGTGTAAAGTCGATTCTCAGCTCTACAATCAAGTGTGATTTGCAGTCGATAGTCACTGTGGTGCCATAATGATAGAGTTGGTGTGGTGTTACTAAAGATGCCTTTTGGTTGAAGGTAGTTCATAGCTACTATGTAGCTGTCAAACCTAAGGGGAGAATGGAATTGAATTGTGGGATTGATGAATGTATACTGTATGTTGTCGAAATTTTGAGCATGTTATAATAGTTGAATTTCATCATTTAAAGCAAGGAAAAGGATATATTTTACTGGTTACCCATAAAGAAGGAAAAGATATTGGAGTGTTAGATGGTTGGGTATAATATTGCATGTGAATTTTGTTTTAAAAGCTATAGATGAGCTGTTTATGTTGTTAAGCAATGGTTATTTCGTGTTCCTCGGAGTGTATATTCTTTCCAAATTGACTTAGTTCAGTATGTTGCTGTAGTTTTTCTGTCTTTAGACAGAGAAGTGTTATTTACATTTGTTTCATGTGGAAATTTCTGCAGTATGCACATAGAAAATGTGTTCAACACTGGTGCAATGAGAAAGGAGACATTACTTGTGAAATCTGTCATCAGGTATTTGTGATTTCTTTGCCATCACGTAGTTAAACTATTTTGTATTGTTGGCTCGATGTATCATTATGGAATCGTTCATTTCATTCTTTGGAACCGTAACATCCCATGGTCTAAAATAGTCAAAGATACACGTCAGAGTGCTCATGGTGTCTTCAAACACAAAGCGGGTAGTTTGATCTAAAACTTGGAGACTTCATGGATCAGGGATTTTTTCACCCCCCCCTCCTCCGCCTTGTGAACATCCCTCCTCTCTTTTCCCTAGCTTCTGGTATTCCTGTGAGCATCCCTTTTCTACCCCATAGGTCTAGTAAAAGCTCTATGTCTCTAATCTTATTATAATTCGTGACCTTTTGATAGGCACTCTATGTAGACTGGTACAATTTTCTTGGCAATTAGTGCTGTCTAAGGCTATTAAGACACGATGAAACCGTAGGTTTAAATTAAAGAATAGTTGGTTTCTGGTGGTTATTTCTAACTTTTTATTTCTTGATTTTGCAGCCTTACCAGCCAGGTTATACCGCACCGCGACCTAATCCTGAGGAGACAATTATAGATATTGGGTAAAGTTTAAGCTTTCAAGAATTTTTGGAAACACTTTAACTCTTAAATTGTCGGGGCATCATCTCTTATAAGAATTTATAATACAATGTTTAAGTGGTAATTACTCCTGTTTATACTTTGCTAAAACTTCACTTTCTTATTTTTAGGGAGGATGGCAACTTTCTGTACGCCTTTAGATTTGCATGATGCACGGCTTTTAGCGATTGCTGAGGCTGAACGTCAGCTTCTAGAAGCAGAGTATGAGGAATACCATTCTTCAAATGCCAGTGGTGCTGCGTTGTGTCGTTCTGCTGCTCTGATTGTAGGTTTTACAAATGCCATTAATTCCATTTCCGTCTTTTATTAGCCAAAATATCTTTTAAAAGATATAGATATGACTCCCATATCCAACTTTATAAGAGTACACACTTGCCCGAGGTGCGTATTTTGTGTTGGATACATATTGGATATGGGAGACTCTACAAAACTGAAGCATCCGTGTTTCGTTTTATCTCTTAGGCTCTTATAAAATGTCATTCTTATGCTGAACTTAGCTTGAAAGCCATTTTTTAATTTGCTTTTGTTTGAAAATCAAGCTTTCTTACTCTTTTTTTACATTCCTTGGTTCTAGTTTTACACATTTACCCTTCATAAAATTTTGTTTTGATTTTTATTACCAGCTCATGGCACTTCTGTTATTGCGGCATGCTTTGAGTCTGACAGATGGCGATGATGACGATGACCCGTCTACTTTCTTCTCTGTGAGTTGTGTTCATTCATCTTAATTTTAATAGTAAATGGCATCGTACGATCTGCAATACTTGTGCTCGAGATCGGCTCGGTTGAGTTTTACTTTTGCTCGATTATGCTCGACAAAAAATTGAGCACTTTAAAGCTTGAACTCGAGCTCGAGTAGCTTGGGAAAAAAAGTGTTCGAGTTCGGCTCGTTAACCTAGACTAACTGCTTGAGTTTGGTTAAATCACTGGAACTGTCATAGTTTAAGACAAGGGGTAGGTGTGTCTTTTGGTGCAACATCGAGAACATACGTCACGATTTACTTGTCTTATTTATTACTAATCGTTAGTGTCTATAAGTTTTAGCTTAATAGATTATTGATTTTCTGCAGCTTTTTCTTCTTCGAGCTGCGGGCTTTCTCTTACCTTGCTATATAATGATCTGGGCCATCAGTATATTGCAGAGTCGACGACAACGCCAGGTTTGTTTTTTTTATCTTCAGGAAAATTACACTTTTGGTCTTCTTTCTTTTCTTATCGTCTCTAAATTAGCCCTTAACTTTCATAATAACACTTTCATCCCTAAGTATACATTCCAGTTACCATTTTAGGATTCGGTTGACTAACGTTTGACGTTAACCGCTACAATTTGTTACGTGTCCCTGTATTATTGGTTACAAATTAATAAAAATAAAGAAGATTACGATACTTTTGGTCCCGTATCTTCTTTTAATGTCTGTGAACTAGCCCAAATCTTTCTGATAATGACGACCCTAACTATGCAGACACTTATGGGTTGGATCCGTTAAGTGTCCGTTAAGTGTAATAAAATATATAGTTAGAGGTGAAAACTGTCATTATTGAAAATAAAGGGACTAGTTTTGAAACAATGAGAATAGTTATGGGACTAAAAGTGTAATTTATCCTTTTTATATTGCGTTGTCTGAAATGGATGATCTCTCTTATTAATCTTGATTTCTCTGCGTTAATCTCTCCGATGAAAACAGGAAGCTGCAGCACTGGCCGTGGGGCCCCCGCATTTCGCATTCGTGGTCCAATCAAGGCCTAGCAGTAGTGTACATCTGGCTATAGCACCAGCTGGACCCGCGCCCGCTCCTGCACCGACAACTGCAATAATTCCTCAGGAGGAACGTGTTTGAGCCGACACGTGCAGGAGATTTCTTGTGTAAAAAGTCTCTATTGCATCGAAACCGTCGGATGATTGCAGTCTGTTTTTTTTCTGTCTGCAATCATCCAATCATCCAACGGCATATGGTGCAATAGAGACTTTTATTCGTACGAGAATTTTTCTGACGGGTTTGGTAGGGTGTAATCAGATTGTAATCGCGGCGTGATTAAGAGAAAAGACAACCTTAATAATCCCAAAAAAGCAATTCCAAGTGTCTACCTGGCATCTTTTTTTTTTTTTAATTTAAATTTTTTGATTGATGGTTTTATTTTTGTTTTTAACTGTTTTTTTTTGGTAAATATGTAACATAAGATTTGTAGCTGATGAAAGATGCTGGGAAATTCTTAGACAAATCACCAGCTTTGTAGTGTCTGAGTTTGATTCCTGGGAGTTGTATTTGTATTTTATATTTGTTGATATAAAATCTTCTTTGTAAGCATCTACATTTTTTTTAGCAACAAATTCTATATTTTACGGGCATTAAACATCGTTTTATTTCATTTTATTATTAGAGTTAAATGCATCATGATCTTTATTATTCGACATACTTTAAATAAAGTATTGGTATTTTATCCGGAACGTGATCCGGCACATGAATATAACTTGATGAAAACACGAAAACCTGCGGGGATAATTGCATCGATGGAAAGAGATTTTCATGAAGAAAGGAGGATGACAAATGAAAAATGCACCTCATCTCTTCTCTTAGGACAAAATCTGCATTCCTATGACCGTGGGTCCCACCATTATGAATGTTGCAAAAGTATGCTGCAAACATGCGGAGGCTTGGGATCTGTGCCTTTCGGAAACGAACAATGTGTTTCTAGTCAAACTTGCGTGGAGGTTCATTAACAACAAGGATTCCCTTTTGGTTGAGGTTCTTCGTGCCAAATAAGGCGATATCAATGCACCATGTAAACATGACAGTTCAATTACTTCGAGAAGTATCACAGTTCATGTAATTGATGCAGTGCTGAATATATCTCATGATACCTTCTTTTGGAGAGACGACTGAAAGCGTAACTACCCTGTTTGTTCTGGTTACCACTCCCAGCTACACTCTGCTATTGCTGAGGTGGATGAGAAAATTTGGTACGATATTTGGCGTCTAAAAGGTCCAAGCCGAGACAATCACTTCGTCTGGAATTTCTACCATAATGCCTTACTGGTATATGAAATACTCTATCATTGCCAGGTGTTGGATTCTAGCATGTGCAACCTTTATGAAGCATGCTTTGAGAGACTGTGCTTGGCCAAGGGCAATCTGGAGCACCCTCAGTGACACGTACAATAACAGGGAGTTTTTTCGCAGCCCAGACACCGAAGGAATGGGCTGTTACCTGCCTTTATCCCCCTCACAACTGGAAATACACGTGGAGGGAAATGATCTATAAGATTTGGGAAGAATCTTATACACGTGCACTCGTCCCCGCAAGGAGTTTTCATTAGTCAAATGGTGAAACATGTCAAGAATCTTAGACTAGTTTGGGGCTTAGATGACCAGTAATTTTGTTTCTACCCTTTTTCTTCATTTTGCTTTTTTGGGAAGCTTTTGCCAAACACCGTGAATCCTATTATTATCGAATAAAATGATCGTTTTGTTAAAAAGAAGAAAAGAAAAGAAAAAAAACATGAATAGAAGGTAGAGACTTAGCTCTTTATTTATATCCTTACAAAACTCTAGACACAAAGCAATGAGGCCTTTTGGGTTGTGGCTCAATTCGTTTGAGTAAAAGACAAAATAAAACAAAGAGTTTTGGCGTTTGGAATGATATAACAAAGCATCTTCTTTAATATCCGAGCCATGGGACACTCTCTTTGCATTGTCCTACTCTGTCTTTTGCTTTGATAATTTTTTTTATAAATAATATTATTGTTATTGTATTTAAGTTTGAATGATATTGATCCTTTCACTATTTGGGATTAGGGGGTGTTTACATAATTATGTTTGAATTATTCCTCCAGGCGACAATTACCGAGTCATAGAATATCTAGACCCGTAACATTGCTTTGAAGGTGTCTCCAGATTTTCTACAGAGTCATTTATAGTCTGGAACATGTTTAAGGCCTCAGACTTCTGGCCTACTGGGTCTTAGATCCCTGGACAAGAAGTCTATTACCTCTAGCCTTTTGTACACCCTAGTGTCCAAACCCATGACCGTTGAACGAACACATCAAGCATCTGGAGAGGGATATCTGGTCACATATAATAATGGCCAGTGTCAGTAGGTAGGAAGTTGCTGAAGTTTACGATGTTTATCACCCTTTTTGTTGAGATTAAAAGAAGGATATGGTGTTTTTTTGGCTCATTGGTGCATTTCATCAAACACATATGGAGGGAGTTAGCTAGTTAGTTGCAACCGAATTGTAACCGTCAAATTGAGCTCAGTCATTCACTATAAATAGCAGCTGAAGACATAGAAGTTGGGTTAGAAGTTCGAATTACATCTTTGCACAATCAATTTCTGTGAATCGATCCCATTGTAGTTTCCCGCCTTTTTCATTAATTCAAAAATTAGTTAACTTCATCTTCTTCATGATGAAGTTTTGAATCTTCAAGTTTCAGATTGTTTTCTTCGTTTAATTCTTGATTTCTTTGATTCAATTTCAAATTTAACATGTTCGTCAAAAAAATTTCAAATTTAACATGGTATCAGAGCTAATTTTTGCGCTAGCACTCTGAAATTTGTTCGATTCTTGAGTCTATTTCTCAATTTTCTTGTTCTTCATATATTCATCAATGGCGGATCCTGCTGTTGCGAATAATCATAGCAGTCACCATGATAATCCGAGTCTTATTCTGGTTCAGCCTCTACTCAAAGGTGCAGACAATTTCCTTCATTGGAAGCGTGCCATTTCTAAGTCTCTTTCTTCACGGGGAAAACTTCCATTTGTTGATGGTTCTTCACCAATGCCTGATGTAAATGTAAATGATAGGGCATATCTAGATTGGTTACAAACCAATGATCTAGTTGTTTCTTGGATGATCAATTCTATGGTACCTGCAATTGCTGAAAGCGTGATGTTCTTTGACACTGCGAGGGAAATTTGGCTCAATTTGCTGGACAGATTCAGCAGAAGAACAACATATCGTTTGTCCAACATTGAAGAATAAATAGAGAAAGTGAAGCAAGGTAATTTGTCTGTTACAGCTTATTTTACCAAATTGAAGGCATTATGGGATCAGTACTTGTTGCTTAGGCCCATTCCTCCCTGTACTTGTGCCGCTCTACCAATTATTAGGGAATATTATGTGAATGCATACACAACCAGGTTCTTGAAAGGGCTCGATGGCAATTTTAACAATGTTAAGTCACAAGTCTTGATGATGTTACCACTTCCGGATGTGAAAACAACCTTTGTAATGGCTTTAAACCATGAACAACAGCTGGATTATAACAGCACCAATTTAGATTCCTGTTGTTTTGGCTGCACAGCAGAATCAAGAATTTACAGATGGCTATTCTAATGCTGTTCAATCAAGGTTCAATAATCAAGGTAGAGGACATGGCAGGGGCAATAGATGAGGTCAAAATTCTGGAAAAAGACCCCAGTGTACCTATTGTGGAAAGGAGGGGCACACTGCTGATAAATGCTATAAGAAATTTGCTTTCCCCCCAAATTTGAAAGGTTATGGAAGAGGTTCTGGTTCAATGGCTAACCATGTCAGTCTTGATCAGTCTTGTACAGATATGGCTTCAGATTCTAATGAAAATGAAAAGGTTACTAGTGACAAATGCCCTATCACTCAAAGTCAGTATGATCATCTGCTGTCACTGTTTCAAGGCCTGCAAGTTTCAAACAATCACTACACTTCTGTGGTGATGGCTGCTGGTTCTACATCTCAGGGTCAAGGTATCTTTGGCAGTCTAGTCCATTGGATCCTTGATTCAGGGGCTACTGACCATATAACCTTTACACTATCTAACATGTTTGATACTATTCCTGTGAAAAATGTTTCAGTTAATCTGCCTAATGGTATATCTGTGTCAGTCACACACATAGGCATGGCTAAAATCAATAATCACATTGTTTTGCACAATGTCTTTTGAATTCCATCTTTCAGATATAATCTGGTCTCAATCAGAAAACTTACTAATGATAGTAAGTATTATGTCAATTTTGGTACTAATATGTGTGTTGTGCAGGACCTTCAAACTATGAAGAGGACTGGTACAACTGATTTACAGAATGGATTATACATTCTTGTTTCAGATTCTTCACAAAATAGTTCAAATTAATAGAGTGAATGCTGTTTGCCAATCTTGTAATAAGTCAATGAATGATGTTTGCCAATCTTGTAATAAGTCAGATACTTTGTTGTGGCATTACAGATTAAGACATCCTTCATTAGAAAGAATGAAAGCTTTAAAAAGCATAGATGACAAAATCAAAGTTCCATTACATGATTGTACTATTTGCCCTTTGGCAAAATAGAAAAAGCCTGTTTTTCCTGTTAGTATCTATGTTACACATTCTTGTTTTGATCTAATACATGTTGATATTTGGGGTCCCAATAAGGTTCCAACTATAGATGGTGAAAGTTATTTCTTATCCATAGTTGATGATTATAGTAGATATACTTGGCTCTAAAAGGTGAAGCATATAGCTTGTTACAACAATTTTGTGTGCTTGTACAAAATCAGTATGACATATGTGTTAAGACCATAAGGTCTGATCATGGAGGTGAATTTAACTTGAAAAACTTTTACAGAACTAAAGGCATTGTACATCAGAAAGCATGTGTTACGACACCACAGCAGAATGGCCTCATTGAGAGGAAACATCAGCATATTTTAAATATGGCATGGGCATTAAAATTCCAATCCAATGTGCCAATAGATTACTGGGGGTATTGTGTTAAACATGGTGTCTATTTGATCAATCTAACTCCTACTCCTCTACTTGACAATAAGACACCTTGTGAGATATTAAACAAACAAGAACCTTCTTATGATAATCTTAGGGTTTTTGGTTGTTTATGTTTTGTTTCTACACAGGTACAAGGTAGGGGTAAGTTTGATTTTAGAAGTAATGCTTATGTTTTTCTAGGCTATGAACCACACATCAAAGGATACAAGGTTCTTAATCTCTCAAATAGATCTATTTCAGTATCCAGGGATGTTTCATTTCATGAACACTCTTTTCCCTTCCACACTGATTCATCTCTTTTGTCTTCAAATGATCTATGTTTACCCTTACCAATATCTGATCCTGATCTAACAAATCCTGTTATTAGCACTGATTTTCTGTTACAGAATGATTCAAATAATAATCCAGTGGACAATCATTCCAATGATGCTGATACAAATTCAGCCAATGCTGATGATGATCCAACTACCAGCAATGGTAACACCTCAAATCCACCCAATCAACAGCAAAGAAGATCAAATAGGACTAAAGCTGCTTCTACATACTTACAAGACTATGTTTATCACAATCCTGCACATAGGACTTCACCACATACATTAGCCAATGTCATGTCTTATTCCAATATTTCACAAACCTATCAAGGATTTATCAGTAACATCAATACAGACATAGAACCTACCACCTACCTGTCCAAGATCCTAACTGGCAACAAGCCATAAACAAAGAATTAGAAGCCTTGGCACAAACAAATACTTGGACATTGGTACAACCTTCAAAGGGTGTCAAACCAATTGGATGTAAGTGGGTATACTGGATTAAAAGAAAGTTAGATGGAAACATTGAAAGATACAAAGCCAGATTAGTGGCAAAGGGTTTTACTCAAACTGGGGGTATTGATTTTTTAGAGACCTTTTCTCCAGTTGCAAAACAAACCACCATCAGATTGTTCCTAGCTCTAGCAGCTCAAAAAGGATGGCATCTACATCAAATGGATGTAAATAATGCATTTTTGCATGGTGATTGTATGGTCTACAAATTGAATAGGTCCTTATATGGTTTGAGTCAAGCCAGCAGGCAATGAAATGCAAAATTAACTCAGAAATTATTAGAGCATGGTTATCAGCAATCAAAGAATGATCACAGCCTTTTCACAAAAGGAACTGTTAGACATATTTTAGTTTTAATAATGAGTGCAAAACTAGCTGTTATAGAGCAAAGGCAAAAATATATCTAGATTAAATGTATAAGTTTACTAGAGTTTGATCTTTATATAGGTTTGATCAAACAAGCACTGTAAAGAGGTCAGCTGACTAGATCAGTAGACCTGTCTTGGTCAGTAGAGTGTCTAGGTCAGTAGAGTCTAGGAACCTGCTGATGGATGAAGACTGAGGGTTCAAACTCAGGAATGAAGACTGAGGGTTCAAACTCAGTATTGAAGGCTAATGGATCAAACTTAGTGATTAAAGTCAGGGATCAGAATTTAGGGAAGTCTGTGATGACCTAAACTGATCACATATACCTTGTATAGAAGGTCTAAGTTCCATTAAAGTTGAGTGGTGATTGGAACTTGGTTATGTTTAAAATGGTGTACTCTAACTTCATAATAAAAGGTTAGATGAGAAGTAGACAGCTGAAGTGTTTATCAAGACACAATAGACTAAAAGTCAGTAGACAATTAAGGACATCAGCAGACTAACACATCAAACATCTGCTAAATGTTTAATTCGAATTAATCCAAGTTTTTCTGAAGATTAAATGGATAAGGATGATCTACAAGCCTTGGATTAATTAGTCAATCAATGGAGAAGATGAAATGGACGTTGTAAGGACTTCAAAGCCTTGTTAAATGGAATTATATCATTGGTTGACAGATTGGACTGTCATAAGGACACTGTCAGTGTCAGTCAGGTACATCAGAGGTATTTTCAGGGATATTCAGATAATCCTATAACGGTTGTCATTCAAATTCAAATTCAAATCACAGGATCTACACCTATAAATAGAGGACTCCTGATTCAGATTGAAAAACCAAGAATTCATACGAAGCAACAAAGTTTTTGAGCAAGAAATTAATCAAAGTGCAATCTGTCCCTGCTGATACATAGAGCTTTAAATCTACTGATCAAGTTTTTCTTCAAGTGTTTTCTGTAAATCAAGACTTATCCAGTTTACACACATGAAGAACTCAGGCTGCTGATTCATTCATCCTGATCAGAAGTCTACTGAAAGCAGAATCACTTTCTTGATTCAGCCCTTCTTTTTTAAGAAGTTTGCTGAAGATAGAGAAGCACTTTTGGAGTGTCAAGAACTGTTGTTTTGTGGTGGAGCTGGTGAAGAGGCAATCCTACCCTTCAAGGACCAGTGGAATACTTTGAAGCAGCAATCCTACCTGTTTCAAGTGTTCAGTTTGTGAAGCCATAGTCATTGGTTAAGGACAAACAATTTAGGGATTTTTGTAACAGCTACAACAAGAGTCTCTAGTGAATTTCCTCCAACATCACAGGAGAAGAGTGGACTGACAGGATTACACCACCTGGAACCACTATAAAACTTGCCTACTTTACTCTACTGCATTTACATTCTGCAATTACTTTATTTGCATGCTTATCACATCAAATTGACTGAACTAGCTAGTGAATCTCACCACTTGCACTACTGAGTATCTAATAGTTAGTACCATATTTAAACAACAAGTAACAAGGCTTAATTTAATATATTCCACCGCAACAAATTCAGAAGCTTTAAAGTCAACAGGCTACTGAGTGGTCAGCAGACTATTGACCCTGCTGAGTTTGTAAAACTCCAAAAAGTTTTTAAGTGTTAAGTTTATTCACCCCCCTCTAAACTTAACCAAATCCTTTTCAAGGGACCAATAGGAACATGCTCTGATTTTATAGCATTACTAGTATATGTGGATGATATAGTGGTTGGAAGCCTTAGCATGACAGCAATCCAAAATTTAAAAGATTTACTACACAATGCTTTTATTATAAAAGATTTAGGTGAACTCAAATATTTTCTAGGTTTTGAGGTAGCTTGATCCAAAGCTGGAATTGTTATCAACCAAAGGAAATATAGCCTAGACTTATTTTGGAAAGCAAACCATCTACCACATCTATGGACTATTCTCAAAACCCGAGTTCTGTTGACACCACTCCTACCATCCAACACTGAATACATAAGTTTAGTTGACAAGTTGTTGTACCTAGGCAACATAAGACCAGGCATTTCATTTGCTACACAACAACTAAGTCAGTTCTTAGATAAACCAAATGAGGCACATCTCAAGGCAACTCATAGATTACTTAGATACCTCAAGTCTTCTCCTGGCAAGGGTCTATTCTTTCCCACTGAAGAATCCATAATTCTCAAAGAATTCAGTGATTCAGATTGGGCAGCATGCACAAAAACCATAAGATCAGTCACTGGATACTTGGTTTACCTAGGGCAAGCATTGATATCTTGGAAATCTAAGAAGCAACCTACAGTATCCAGGAGTTCAAGTGAAAGCCTGTGAGATCCAATGGCTCTTATACTTATTAAGGGATTTTCAGATTCATTACACAGCCACAATTCTTATGTATTGTGATAGTGACAGTGCTCTACATATTGTTGAAAATCCTGTTTTTCATGAGAGGACCAAACATATAGAAACAGACTGCCATTTTATCAGAGAAAAGTACTTAGACAAGACAATAAAACCTCTCCCAATTAATGTTGAAAAGGTGTCCTAAACCCAACCGGGTTGGACCGGATCCGACCGGGTCGAGTGATGAGAGTCAACTTGGCTATCATTTACTATGTGATTATGCCCCATTTATACCTCGTTTTATATATTTCCAGAGACATTTGATTGTATTTTGATATATTTTACACCTTGGTTATCATTTCGAGACATAGGACAAAAAGTCCGGAAATCTCATTATTTTTCGATGTTTTAATGCAATCTCGGACACCCTAGTATCCTGTAGGGATTACGTGTGGTATTTGTTATGATTTTGTACAGGTATTGGGTGTTCGAGATGACCGGAAGGCGAGATATGAGGGTTGGAACGTGTTCCCGAAGCTTAAACGTTCAAACGGATCAAAACGCGGTGGTACTACAACCGTACCTTCCATTGATCTGCATTTTGATCCACCTTATAGGAATTTTCTGGGCTGAACATCTTCATAAAAGTTGTAGACATTTGAATCAGATTTCCAACGGATTTTCAATCACTTGATTTGGAGATCTACACACAAAGTTATGGCCGATTTACTGAAGGTGTGTCAGCTAGGCGCGCGCCTGAGAAATGCTAGGCGCACGCCTACGGGTTATTTTTGTCCAAAGTTTCAGTCCGTATTTTTACTTTTTTGCATGTTAGGCGTGCGCCTGAAAAACCCTAGGCGCACGCTTAACATTCAGATCTGCCAAAACACTATATAAACCCCCATCTTCATCTATATAGATATATATAGATATATAGATCGGTTTCAGCTCGTTTTCTGCACTTTTTCTTCATATTTTATTAGATTAGATTATTTTGTAGGTAGATTAGCTTAGTTTAGTTGTAGATCGTTGTAATCCGGGGGATCTCGGTGATAGCTTGACGCGTTATTGACAGGATTTCGCTCGGAGATTCGATTTTCTACAGCTATATATATTCGGTATTTCAATTTCCTTTCTTGTTCTTGCTTTCACTCTTGTTGAATGTTTGATTTCTTGTTATTTTCTTGTTATGAGTAGTTAATCCGTTTTTAGTCGAGTTATGTGAAAGTCTTCGAAATCGAACCTTAGATTGTTCTTGTGGTGTTCTTGATGTTTGACTGTTGATTCTCGATGTTACCGTAGTTCTAGAACTTATTCTTAATGAACTTTATTGAACTCACGACTCGATAATCGTATTTCACGTATCTTCTTTATAGATGTATTTTGCGAGAGGATAAGGGAACCGGGGTTCTAGGATCACCCTATAAAACCGACTGAGTTGTTCAGATTTGGTTTCGTGTGTGAGGTTTATATCATTGTTAATGAGCGTCTCATCGGGCGTAGACCGTGTTAGGTCAGTTAAATCCGGTCAGCGGATTGTTGAACCTGACATAGGAGGGTAGATTATTGAAGTAATGTCTATTCTCGGAATTAGGAAACGACACCCTTCGAGTGATATCGAGGCGGACTGTTGAACCTGACATATGAGGGTAGATTATTGAATTAATGTCTGTTCTCGGAATTAGGAAACGACACCCTTCGAGTGACATCGAGACATTTAGGTGAGTCAAGAACACCTCCGGATCGAGCTAGGGTTAGAAAGTAGTTGGTTGGATCATAGCTCGTCTATCTCTTTTATATAGTTTTAAATCTTTGTTTTGTATATTTAGTTGTTAGAACCAGTGATCTAACAAGTCACCGTCTTTCGTTTTTGTTTTGGCCTAAACTAGGAACGAGACAGACTTTGGTACTCGAGCAGATTCCCTGTGGGATACGACATTGACTCACCAATTCTAGGCTACAATTGACCTGGTACACTTCCGGTAAGACTGGACACTTAGAAAAGGCCGATTAAGCTTTCTGGCGCCGTTGCCGGGGAATCGGGTTGATATCTTGTAAGTTAGTTAAGTTCTTAGGATTATGTCGTTTGTCTTATTTGTTTTCTTTGTATAGTTGATTTTATTTGTTGTTTTTGAAGTGTCACACCATATATTTCGGTAGTGGTAGTGACTAGATACTGTGATTGTGTTCGTGTTGTTTCCCTGATTTGTAGATAATGAATCCATACTACAATTACGGCTTATTTCCTTACTCATTCGGATATTACAACTACGGGGCTATAGGTTACGGAACACAACCATTATACTAGTTCAACCCATACACCGCATCATACAACAATGAGTTGGGGAATGCCCCAAGTTACTCCGATCAACAACTCGATACTGCTCCACCTCCGGAATCAGAGACCTTAACGGATGAACAGATGGCACTTGAACAATTGAGTAAAGTAGTCCAATATTTTAATGAAGAGCTTCGAGAATGTCGTAATGTCTCCGTAACAATGCAAACAGACATACGGAACTTGGAGCTAGCCATACGGAACTTGGCTCTTCAAGTAGATCAACTGATCGAGAGAAAGGAGGTTGAGAGGAGAGAACATGAAACTTTGGAAGAAGTCACCCCTGAGGAATGCTACGAAGAGGGTATGAATCCTGTTATTATTGAATCATCTATTCCTTTTTCGTCTAGCATTACTGTCATACCTACGGGGGTGCACCCTATTGAGTTTGTTGTTGATGTTGAGCCTAAATGTGCATACTTGGTGTTAGAGTCATTGTTATTTGGGATATATTTTAGTTCAGGGAAAGTGAGTTCGTTGTTCTGTGCAATGGACTCATCGAACCAATCTTGGTGGTGGGGATTGAGCCCCATGTTTTATGTATTTCACTTTCAAGGGGTGCTCAATTCTTACGATTTTTGTAGGGAGAAGCAACGGGTTACTCTCCTTTGGTATAGCTATCCTTGACAAAGTTCGGGGTAGAAAGTCGAGCTGAGGACTCTAAGCTCAGAATGTGTTTTTATTGCTTTTCTTTCCCCTTGTATTTCACTATAATTTTTTAGTGTGTATTAAGATACTTTGGGTAAGTTTTGTTGTAATATAACCCGAACAAGTGTGTTTTGGGGGGCTTGTTTGGTGTTTTTTGGTTTTGATGAGCTGTGGTAATCCGTCTAGTTTCATTTCAATATCTCCATACCTGTGTATCTTGTATATTTGGTATTGCTTGTCGATATTAGCACAGGTACCCTGGGAGGACTTTTACGGATGCCACGTGATCGTACTCGCGCCTTTTTCCGGTTGTAAGCTAAACTCTTCTACCCTTATCATTCGTGTTTCATTTTAAAGTAGGGGGTAGTCGGTTTAACTTCAATGTTTTATTTTCATGTCGAACGAGTTATACTTAGTGAGTGTTATTCCTTTAGTGTAAATGAGTCGGTTTTAAAGAATTTTGTTGCCTTTGACATTGGTTTTGATACATCGAGCCTTCAATATTGTTTTGTTAAACATGAAGTGATTATACGAATGCATTTCATTTGAGTTGGGATCTTGTATTGAGGAATGGAATAATTCTATCACGTTAGCTTCGACTTCATGAATCACCTTGACTAGTGAACGATTATAGTTGTGTTATGACCTGGTTACCTAGAACTTATATTCTTCGAGGCTAAATAGAAATGTCGTCGTTTTTAGGTATGGGATGACGGTTTCGGCATTTATTTTGACCCGATCAGAGCCAAGGCCAACCTAAACGATTAATCCACTGTTACCCCTCTAAGCCTTTTGTAGGGTGGTTAGACTGCCACCCGAACTAGCCTTACGTATTACTAACCCGTGAAAATCAATGTCCCTAACTTTATTTCAGTCTACATACCCTTGACTACCTTGCAATTGAGCTTGTTCGTTCCGCACATTTTTACGATGTTGCGAGGTAGTGTTGAGACGTAAGTAATGGTATGTAGTAGTGATTTACGAGTTATTCGGAACGAGGAGTGTAGCAATGTGTAGGTTCCAGTTTTGTTCGGAATTTTGATGTTTATAAAATAAAAAAAAGAAGAAGAAAAGAAACAGAAGTAGTACATGTGAATAGATAGAGTTTGATATAAGTCCAAAAAAAGGACCGAAGTGTTGTATAATGAAGAAATGTGAAGTTGGATTTAGGGTTCGGTTTGAAACCCGAGAGTGTACATAGTCGGGAAGGATTGAAGACGAAGTTGAAAACCGAATACGTGTTTATATTTCTCGGTTAAAGCTCTTTTGCACCGTCTCTTTCTATTTTTATCGTAAATATCCTTTCGTTAGCCTTGAACCCTAGCCTAACATTATAACCCTTCAAGTCATGCTTGACCATACTAGACGACGATAGACCTCGATTAGTGGAGATGTTTACGACGTATAAGCCTATGGTGTAACCTCGGTACACATTATAATGCCTATAATCTAAACCGGTCATAGGTGACGAATGTTGAAGAAGCTTTACACACACACACACATTCTTTTCTCAATACAAGGTAGAACTTAAATCCTATGCATTTGTGTCAATTACTTGTGTTTTACCATTTCAATTCTTATAGACTAGATGTATGATATCAATGTTGACTCCATCTTTATTTTTAAAGCGCTCATCTTTGCTCGAGGGCGAGCAAAAGCTAAGTAGGGGGTAGTTGATGAGAGTCAACTTATCATTTACTATGTGATTATGCCCCATTTATACCTCGTTTTATATATTTCCGGAGACATTTGATTGTATTTTGATGTATTTTACACATTGGTTATCATTTCGAGACCTAGGACGAAAAGTCCGGAAATCTCATTATTTTTCGGTGTTTTAATGCAATCTCGGTCACCCTAGTGTCCTGTAGGGATTACGTGTGGTATTTGTTATGATTTTGTATAGGTATTGGGTGTTCGAGATGACCGGAAGGCGAGATATGAGGGTTGGAACGTGTGCCCAAAGCTTAAACGTTCAAACGGATCAAAACGCGGTGGTACTACAACCGTACCTTCCATTGATCTGCATTTTGATCCATATTAGAGGCATTTTATGGGCTGGACATCTTCATGAAAGTTTTAGACATTTGAATCAGATTTCCAACGCATTTTGAATCACTTGATTTAGAAACACACAAAAGTTATGGCCGATTTACTGAAAGTGGTCAGCTAGGCGCGCGCCTGAGAAATGCTAGGCGCACGCCTACGGGTTATTTTTGTCCAAAGTTTCAGTCCGTCTTTCTACTTTTTTTCATGTTAGGCATGCTCTTGACAAACCCTAGGCGCACGCCTAACAGTCAGATCTGTCAAAACACTATATAAACCCCCATCTTCATCTATATAGATATATATAGATATATAGATTGGTTTCAGCTAGTTTTCTGCACTTTTTCTTCATCTTTTATTAGATTAGATTAGTTTGTAGGTAGATTAGCTTAGTTTAGTTGTAGATCGTTGTAATCCGGGGGATCTCGGTGATAGCTTGACGCGTTATTGACGGGATTTCGCTCGGAGATTCGATTTTTCTACAGCTATATATATTCGGTATTTCAATTTCCTTTCTTGTTCTTGATTTCAATCTTGTTGAATGTTTGATTTCTTGTTATTTTCTTGTTATGAGTAGCTAATCCGTTTTTAGTCGAGTTTTGTGAAAGTCTTCGAAATCGAACCTTAGATTGTTCTTGTGGTGTTCTTGATGTTCACTGTTGATTCTCGATGTTACCGTATATAGTTCTAGAACTTATTCTTAATGACTTTTATTGAACTCGCGACTCGATAATCGTATTTCACTTATCTTCTTTATAGATGTATTTTACGAGAGGATACGGGAACCGGGGTTCTAGGATCACCCTGTAAAACCGACTGAGTTGTTCAGATTCGGTTTCGTGTGTGAGGTTTATATCATTGTTAATGAGCGATTCATCGGGCGTAGACCGTGTTAGGTCAGTTAAATCCGGTCAGCGGACTGTTGAACCTGACATAAGAGGGTAGATTATTGAAGTAATTGTTGGAAGTAACGCCCGAAAGACAATTTATGTAATTGTTTTTAGAATTAATAAATGACAGATTTATTCTCATCTTATTATTTGCTTCGTGCTTATATTTAATACATTCTTTGAAAACCCAAGTCGTATCATATGTAGCCATATAACTTAGTGTGTGTCACACATGAGGATTAAGTTTATGGTGATACACTTAAAATGTTAGTCCGTGGTGAAGTTAATCAAAGTATGGGGTCTATTGATTAAACCACCATTAACGCGCCTAGAACACATTATGGTGTGACCGTCTTATCCGGACCGTCGACATTGGTTGTCTAAGGACCTGTTTGTTTACACCACTTAACACTTATTCTTAAAAGAATGTGATTATTAAAATAAGTGTTGTTTGATAATACTTTTTAACACCTCTTAATTAATTAAGATCTTCTGAATTTCCTGTGAAAAATTATGGAAAATTTTAAGTGGTTGAGGAACTACTTAATGCTGAATTTTTTCAATAAATCTACGTTAGGTAGGGGTACACCCCACACCCATACCTACCTCACACCTACACCCCACCCTCACCCTACCCCCAACCCCACGCCCATCCACCCCACCCATACCCCCACCCACCCCACACCCCCACACCCACACAACCCATACCCCCACACACCATACACCCGCCCACACTCTCACCCACCTATACCCACCCCCCACACCCTCATACCCACCTACGCCCTCACACCCCCACTCCCCCACTCCCACGCTCCCTACACCCACACCCACCACACCCCACACACCACACCCACACCCACCACCCCACACACACCCACACCCACCCATAGCCACCCCTACACCCCCACAACCCCCCACACCCTACACCCACACCCAACCCATAGCCACCCCTACACCCCCACAACCCCCCACACCCTACACCCACACCATGCCCACCCGACACCCACCCCCACACACCACACACCCGACACCCACCCACACCCACACCCCACCCTACACCCACCTACACCCCTATTACCCCACACCAACACCCCCACCCACCCTACACCCACCCTCCACACACCCACACCCACATACACACTCACGAAACAAATTCTAATATCAGATATAATAAGTGTTACCAAACAGTCTAATCAATTTCAGTATTTAAAATATTCAGTTACTTAATTTATTCAGAATTAAGACTTCAGATTTTAGTCTTCAGTTTTGACAAACGGCCCCTAAGTGGGGCATTTATATATGATGAGAGTCATATAGGACTGAACCGATTTAATCTGCGTTTCTCATATAATTCCATGATTGAGAAATCTTATTAAATCACAAGATGGTCATATATGGATTGACCTTAATCCTGAAGTGATTACAGACTCCTACTTGTTTCAGGATAGGGTTTGATTGTTCGTTAAGGATCGCTAAATCTTCAGTTTCTAGTAGTTGAAATTCTCTCAAAAAGATCCAATTAGCAGCAAAAATAACCGGACGATTTCTTAACATCGACGTTTGTGTGTGTGTGTGTGTGTGTATATATATATTATAGTAATAATAAACCAAAAAACATAGAGGTAGTAAAATCAGAATGTAAAAAGATAGTCTAATGTGGTAATTCGAGCAAAATTCAAACTAAAAAAACTAAATAGAAAGAGACATTTGAAGAAGGCCTAAATTCCTAAACCTCCTTTTTGAAACATTGAATATAGTGAAATTCAAGAAAAAGCATTAAAGAACCCTTATTCTCAGATATTTATTTTTATTTTATTTGCATAGAGAAGTGAGCTTGGAATTCAAAAAAGTAAGAAGATCTTCAATGGGTATAAAGTTTGGTTTTTGTTTTTTAGGATAGGGGATGTTCTTATTCCTTTTACTTTTTTCTATTTTGCTTTTAAGACTGCTTATATATTCTTTTGGAATTTTTTCTTGTTTTAATGTGCTGCTCATTGGTGTCTTAACTACTAAGTAAAGCCACCTATAATCTTTCTTCTGCAATTGTAATAATTTCTTTAATTACAGTATATGCATAAACCTTCACCATTCATAAGTGTTTGTATTTTAAACCGATAAACTAATGTATGAAACCAAATTCGATATAATTTACTTTGGAAAATCAAGTAAAACCGAACTGTTAGCATCCCTAAGTATATAAGGTTATCACAAATAAATAAAGGGTTGCATAATATCATTATTAGTTCAAAGCCAATTAACTTGCTTAATACTCAAATTAATTAAACTTGCTTTATATCTAGAAGAAAATGAAAGTTTTAGGTGTCCTAATTTGACTGATTTTTTTTTTTTTTTTTTTTTTTTTTTTTTTTTTTTTTTTTTTGGGTCTTTTATTTAGAAGACAGAAAAGCAGCATATTGGCCAGACAACGCAGTGTACCCAAATGAAAAGAAGATGCCTACCTTCTTAAAGAAAATGTTCCACTAATGCCCCCCTTTATTCATATCCCAATTTTTATTCTTTTTCCAACAGCCTTGTTATATATATATATATATATATATATATATATATATATATAATATATATATATATATATATATATATATATATGAATATTAAAAAAATGTGTTATGAAACATGTTGTGACTCTAAGACTACTCTAAATAGGAACATCCTATTCGATCAATTCGTAGAGAGTCCGACTTTTAAATTGTTATAGGCCGGTAAACCGATACTAACATTGCCGTGTATCATTATGCTGTGTCATAACATATTTATAGACCATCGATTAATATAGAATAATAATACTACATTCAGAACCCATCGCCACAACAGTTGATGTGACACTGGACCTGTGCCCCCCACTTAATGTATAATAACTAGGAAATCAAAGAGTAAGTAGCTAGAGTACATGTCTTGCTGTCACATCAACGACTCTGATACATTGTGTGTATATAAGTTGTGAAAGTATATATCGTTTCCATTGATTAATGATTAAATTATCAATCAACTATTTTTACTATAATCAATGATCTATAACTCTATCTTAGAATAACAGTTGCGATATAATGAATGACAAACACAATTTTATACCACTGATCGGTGACGGTAAGCATCACCTTATCATTATATTATAATTACCTAGAATGTTGAGCCTTTATGATTAGGGTGAATCTACAACTCCACCTATGGATTATGGGTCCCACAATCTTTTATTTATATTCCCCCTCCTTCCCTACTCTTTATTACATACAATCATATTCTCTTGTTTGGCTTAAACTCTGGGATTTCTTACACGATCTTAGGCCTTTGGTTTGAAGGCCAACATGCCCTTCTTATAAAGAAATGAATCACATAAACTTTGTGATTACAAACTTGATTTAAAAGGAGGGCAATATATATTTATACATCTATATCTATATGTATACACACAAGTCTCAAATCTTCAAGAAAACAATGTATTCAATCACACAAAGATGTTTTGTGGTGTTTCTTTATCTAGGATTGTTGTTAGTTCTTCATCTTGATGATGTTTCGGGTATACGAAGTGTAGATATCGCGTTAAGACGGGGCAAAGATGATCATCGCGGGCTAATGAGCCACGATCAACGGTCGCAGACAGAAGTTGTGAACTCGAAAGAAGATATGAAAGTGCATGTATCATCACAATCGTCGAAGAGTAAGGTTGATGGTTCGTTCAAGTCGAGCAAAAGAAAAGTTCGAAAAGGATCCGACCCGATTCACAATAGGTCTTGATGAAATCAAGACTGTTTTTTCATCATGCAGTATATAGCTCTAATGAGCTCAACAAAAATGGTGTGACAAAAACCCGCCCTTTCGGTATCTACGGTCATTGATCAATCAAAACAGTTTTATGTGACGGTGATTATCATTAGAAGCTATGAGTTTCCGGAAGGTTCTCTGCTTCGTGTTGCGAAGAGGGTCGGGTGTGATGATCATCGGGTTAGTTGTATGGTTTATTATGGTTCATTTTTGGAGATTTTTTTTTTAATTTTCTTTTTTAAGTACAAGTAGAGATTGGTGTGTAAACAAGAGTTTCACCAATCAGAAAATTTATCAGTTTAGACATCTAGTTGTGGAAAGCTGGAAATTAAAATTGTTCCTCATATATGTTATCAAAAGTAAATATGCAGATGTTCCCAATTTTTGCTTGAAGCTTTTAGTTTTGATTCATTATTTTGTTGTTTTTAATTTATTAGTTGTGTTATAACGATTGACATAATATATTATTACACCATTGATCGATGTTCAATAGAGTAAAATTGTGTTATGTCAATTATCGTGACAAAGCTTATTGTGACAATAACTTTGTCTCAAAATTATATCACTTGTTGTAAGTCCACATGGACATAGTTTAGTGCTAAAGTGGAAGAAGTGAGGCAGTGACAACCTTGTCTTTGAGGTGGAGTGTGGGGTTTGATTTCGTAAATGATTTCTCTGTTACCAGGGGCGGGCGCAGGATCTCGGGTAAAGGGGCAAGAAAAAATTTGAAAGCACATAAAAAATTTAAGGGGGGGGGGGGGGGCAAACGATATGTTTTGTACATAGTATATTAGTGTAATTTTTCCGGTTGTACGTAACTCCGCCACTATCAGTAACCAGATGTATACATACAACTATTAAAAACTGGAATACTGATGTATATCCTTCAATTTACATCATTCACAAAACTCTAGGGACGGGACAAACCCTGTGGGTTGAGGCTCAGTTTTTTTTCTTTTCTTCTTTAATATGACCATGATATTAGAAGAGTGCCGCCTCTGGGGGTATATAGCTTAGTGGTAAAAAAAATAGTGATGCTATAGTGACATCCTTGTCTTTGAGATATGATATAGGAGTTTGATACCCTGTATCGACCTCTCACAGTCACAGCCAAAAAAAGATATACATACACTGTCTTGCAAACTAGACCACTGATGCACAATTCTTGAATTACATCCTTCACGAAACTCTACGGACACGATAATGAGCCATTTGGGTTGTGATTCAACCATTATTTATTTATTTATTGAAAGAGTGCCATTTTGGGTTAATGTCAGAGTTCAATTGATTTTTTATGTTGTCCAAAATCTTAAACTAGGACACAAGTTGTCTATTTATGTTCCTTTAAAGTGCAGGCATATATCTACATCCAAGTACTAGTCCAAAGTTGAGGTGGCATATTCTTGGACTCGGGTAAAGGGCAACCCACCTCTTCTTTTGAGTTTTTCTTCCATTTCTTTTAAAACAAAGAAACTATTCTCATACAACAGTTATGCCACGACGAGTGTTGCAACACATTATTATACCGTTGATTACGGTGACCCAATATCATAACAATGAATCTTATATAATTATAATGAATGAATAATATTTGAAGTTGTCTCACATTGGACACTTGTTGTTGTATCACCCACCATATTAAGAGATGAACTTTCCTCACCTCACAACCTAGGTTTTGCGGATGAGACCCCTCCTCTTATATGGGTTTGGGTCTAGAATTTCCTACATGGTATCAAAGTCACCCATTTATTGTGCAAGTGTTGAGACTCTTTGTTGCCCTTATAGTGCTCTTTATATGCCTGCCGCCCATTTATTGTGCAAGTGTTGGACCTCATTGTTGGCCTTATAGTGCCATTTACATGTCTTTGTGTGCCATGAGACCCAGTCTCTTTATAGGCCCACTCTTGAGGAGGCATGTTAAAAATTGTCCCACATTGGACATTTGCTATTTTATCACCCAATATTAAGAGATGAGCTCATCTCACAACCTAGGTTTTGGGGACGATATATCTTCTCTTATATGGGTTTGAGCCAAGAATTTTCTACAAAAAAAAAAAGGTGAATTATATCACTTGCTGTGACACTACCGGTAGTAGAATTTTCTTTTTTCGGGTTTTCGAAACTATATTCAATGTCATTAACTTGCATCATTGGCGATCAATTGGCCACTAGCATAATATTTTTTTATAAGACAATAACTCTTTCCGTACAAATTTAACCGTGAAGTTGCTATAAGAATTTGTTCCTAATCATTTGAGGAAGAACATTTCTCAAAACGACAGTAATTGTTATTTTTCCTTCCTTACCTTTGTTTATAACAACGTGAGAGGTTGAGAATATGTATACATCAATTATATTTAAAGATATGTTACTAATTTCATTGTTGAAGTCAAATCATTAACCCATTTTGTTAATATATGTGATTTTGACAACTTACTCTGTCAAAAAAGAGCGTAGTGAGTAAAATTTATTCATTCTCAACAATTCACGATTTACTGAGAAAGTGGCCTAGTGGTCGAGTCACTTTGACCAAGAGGTTCTGGGTTGTGAGCCATATTCAAGGCTTATTGTATGTGTATTTCTATCATTTTTAAGAAAAAACAATTCATGATTTGACTTTAATTTTTTCATACATCTACTCCTACACTTCAATTCAGAGTTGAGAAACGATAGACGAGGGTGCAAATAGATAAAAGGAAAGATATCGAACAATAACTCTTTAGTGTATTAATAACATTTTCTGGGCAATTAAAATAACACGTTTTTTTAGAGGAGGGCCTAGACGATGGCCTTGTTTGCCACGTCTTCAAGAAGCCTATATCTAGAAATACGTTGGTCCTAACTGCTCAGAGAGACGTTGGCAAGATCAGTATACTATACATGTCAAAAACATTCCCTTTAATTAAGAGAGCACACACAATGTATCACCAAGTGATTCGCATAGGTTTTGGCGTTGTTGCAATTATATAGTTTCCATGAAACGAGCAACATGTTGTTTGTGATTGCATTTAGTGTCAAATTGTTGAAACTTTGATGGTTGATAACTGGGAGATATTTTGTGGTCATTAATTCTTTAAGTGTGTCGTTTAAAACATGTGTGGTTACATATTTATGACCCCGGAAACCTCCGTCCTTAATTGTTCTCATGAGAACTCCTTCAACCGGTCATCTGGAATCATGCCATCATGGGCGATATTCAAATCACACGCCAAAGAAAAGAGATCGACTTGAAAGCTTCTTATTCATTAGAGGCAGTTTTTTGGGCAATCAGTGGGAGAAACCACACCCTAATTATGTCCCTAACAGGGCTCCATTTGTCGTATTTAGTGGACGTGACAAGAGATGAAATAACAAGATTCATGCTTTATTTTCTTTGTCTGCATCTTTTTTTTTTTTTTTTTTTTTTTTTTCCGAATACGAAATGTTACACACACACCCTAGTTATGCCCCTAACAGGGCTCGAACCCTAATTATACCAATTATTTGATAACATAGATGTCGCATTTAACTGATGCTATTTTTTTTTTTGGATATCTACACATCATTCACCTATAAACTATTGCAAAAAAGAAAAAAGATTTATAATGTGATTGTCCCTAAAAGACAAATAATATACAATAAACATATGCCGATAAGACATTAGTTCAGTGGTAATCTGAGGTTGTTAATCGGAGGTTCCGGGTTCGAGTCCCACGGAGACAAAAGTGTGTGTGTGTTTTTTTCGTATCCGTAAAAAAAAAAAAAAAAAACCATATGCAAATGACGTCCCTTCATCTATTTTTTTCTTTTCTTTTTGTGATATATGTAGAGAATAAAAGTGTAACGTATATTGATGATTAATATGGAAAGTATGAAATTTCAAAACTGATGATTTTAATAAATGTACATTTTTTATATGTGTAGAGAATAAAAGTGTAACATATATTGATGATTAATATGGAAAGTATGAAATTTCACAACTGCTGATTTCAATAAATGTATTTTTTTCTTTTCTTTTTGTGATATACTCCCTCCGTTCCACAATAACTGAGGTAGTTGCCAAAATAATTTGTTCCATTTTATGTGAGGCAATACATTTCCCAATAAAACATTTATTATGTTTTTACTTGATCTATCCCTATTTATTACAATATGAGATATAAAAAAAAGGTCACAATAATTATATACAAGGATATTATAGTCATTTCATTGTAAAAGTTAATGCATTAACTCACATCCTAAATATCGCGATTTTTAAGAACCGCCTGGATAAATTGGAACGGAGTGAGTATATAGAGAATAAAAGTGTAACGTATATTGATGACTAATATGGAAAGTATGAAATTTCAAAACTGATGATTTCAATAAATGTTTTGCTACGTAAATAACTCTCAGAAAAAAGAAATTAAAAGGTTCATTCTTCTTTTCTTTCCTCTTTCATCTTTTTAATTTGAGGCATGCACTAGAAAGTTGTAATATATGTAGAGAATAAAACTCTAACGTATATTGATGATTAATATGGAAAGTATGAAATTTCAAAACCAATTATTTCAATAAATGTTTTGCAAAGTAATAACTCCCAGGTTCTTTTTTTATAGAGTTCTTTTTTTTCACTTTCATCTAGTTAATGCCGGGCATGCACGAGAAATTTGTGATATATGTAGAGAATAAAACTGTAACGTATATTGATGATTAATATGAAAAGTATATATGAAATTTCAAAAGTGATGATTTCAATAAATGTTTTGCAAACTAATTAATAACTCCTGAAAAAAAGAAGTTAAAAGGCTCATTTTTCTTTTCTTTTCTCTTTCATCTACTATTTAATTTGGGGCATGCACGAATAAGTTGTGATGTATATAGAGAATACAAATGTATCGTATATTGATGATTAATATGAAATTTTAAAACTGATGATTTCAATGAACGTTTTGCAAAGTAACAACTCCCGGAAAAAAAATAAGTTAAAATGTTCAATTTTCTTTTCTTTTCTCTTTCATCTATTTTATTTGTTCAATTTGTGATATATGTTTCTTTTCTTTTCTTTTATGGAAAATATGAAATCATCTATTTTATTTGAAAAATGCACGAGAAATTTGTGATATATGTAAAAAATAAAACTGTAATGTATATTGATGATTAATATGGAAAATATGAAATTTCAAAACTGATGATTTCAATAAATGTTTTGCAACGTAATAACTCCCGGAAAAAGAAAAAAAAAAAACTCCCGAAAAAAAATAGTTTTTTTTAAGGGGAAAAAAGAAGGTAAAAAGTTCATTTTTCTTTTATGTGTCATCTATTTAATTTGGGGAATGCAAGAAATTTGTGATATATGTATAGAATAAAAATGTAATATATATTGATGATTAATATGGAAAGTATGAATTTCAAAACTGACGATTTCAATAAATGTTTTTACAAAGTAATAACTCCCGAAAAAAAAGAAGTTAAAAAGTTAATTCTTCATGTAACAACAAGTAGATAATGCAAAATAATGTAATTCATTTTTCTTAAAAATTGTCAATTTTTTTATTATTGTATTTATCATATAGTAAATGATTTTATTTTAGAAGGTGAAATATTATGTATAATTAATGGAGGGATGATTAAAGATATTTAAAAAAAAGAGAGAGTAATACATGCTTTATTAGTTTTGTAAAATAACTAGACTTTTTGTGGAACAATTCTTTTTTATCTAGCATTCACATTGAATGGACATTCTGTAAAATAAGATAAATTGATATTTAAGTTTGTAAAATATAGAATCTATTATGAAAACTAATGTAAGTTTATATACTTGAAACTTATTTAGCTCTCGTCCGAATAATTTTTTGTTTGTTTTTAAATTGGGAAAAAAGGAGGATTTTTTATTATATTGATCAAAAGGGTGCAATGACCTTTACAACTATGTCAAATTCAGCCTCTGAATATGATTCAATAGATATGTTAGATAAAAATGCAAATCAAATGACTCATATATATATATATAATCCCTAGTCATAGGATTATCATCATAGTATGGTCATTTCCTTTCTTTTGTTTCCATGAAAAAAAAACATTAAAAAACAATTTATAAATCACATTAATCATGTGCCCTGTTTCCATTTTTGTTTTATTTTTTATAATTGACTATCATATATGATATTGTTTGCACTTAATTCTTCCCAAATTTGGCTATATAATGAACCATATCAAAAAAAATCTCAGAATTATCTCTATTTTGAAAAGGAAAAAAAAAAACTAAACTCAAATGGCGAAAAAACTTGAGAATTGCTTCTTGTTCAGACAGATAATTCTCTTACAGCTTTTATCATCAGCTTTATGTTTTGCACAAGGTTTTGATTTCTTTTATTTTGTGCAGCAGGTAATTAATCAAATTCTTTGTTTCTGTATTGTTTATTTTTGATGGTTTGTGTAACAATTTTTTTTTCTTGATTTTCCTGTGGATTTTTTTAACTAAGCAGTAGTTTTATTTTTTTAATTTATATTTTATTTTAATTTTCAGTGGCCAGGATCATACTGTGATACAGAAAAGAGTTGTTGCTATCCAAGTGATGGAAAGCCAGAGGCAGATTTTGGGATACATGGTCTTTGGCCTAATAATAATGATGGTTCTTACCCTTCAAATTGTGATCCTAGCAACCCTTTTGATCAATCCAAGGTAATTAATTAATTAAATAGATTACAATATATAATCGAATGAAAACGTTTCATTATTACGTTTAACATGTGTTGAAATAAATTAGACGATATAGGACGTGATTTATGACATGATGATTGAATGACAGATCGATGTTGAGAGTGGTGGTGATGGCGGTGTCAGGTGGTGGGGTGGGAGTGGGAATAGGGGTGGGTATGGGCAGACACACAACCTCATTGAGATTTGCTTTTTGTTTTTAATTGTATATGAACGATGTATTTTGTTGTTAAAAATATAATAACACTATTGGTGTCCCCGGCGATTCATCGTTTTTACACCGGTGCCCACTTGAGAAAATTTTCTGAATCCTCTTCTGAAGTATGGTGGGGTGGGGTGAGAGGTGGTGGCAATAGATAGGTAGGTTGGCGGGTAGAAAAGAGGTAGGGAGTGATGTGGATGGCCGGTGGAGGGTTAGTAGAGGTGCTGACGGATGATAATGGATAAAGTAAGCGTGAAATGATGTTATTTTCAATAGAATAAAATATAATATAATATAAGATCGTATATAATACATTTTAATGACTCGGTTTAGTTCTTGATTTTCATAGCTCCGTAACTAAATTTCCTACTAAAAAAAATTTCTTTTACGGAAAAGAAATGTGTATAACTTATTGTTTGTATTTAATTGTATATATAGGTATCAGATCTATTGACAAACATAAAGAAGAATTGGCCATCTCTTTCTTGCCCAAGTAACAATGGCACAACATTTTGGTCACATGAATGGGATAAACATGGCACTTGTTCTGAATCCATTTTGGATCAACATGCCTATTTCAAATCTGCACTAGGCCTCAAGAACAATTTAAAACTCCTTCAAGCCCTTCTGAGTGCAGGTATTATTATACGTGCGTGTTTATCTTCTCGTGTGAAAATGGTGTGTGATCTTTTCAGTGAGTCTGTTTGAAAAAATGAGTGTATTAACGTGCGTTTTAGAATCAACAGAGATGCATGCTAATACACTTGTGTTTTGATCGGTGAAGGGATCACAACACTACTTTCATAAAAAGGAATCCCAATTCGTTTCGTACAAATAGGTTTTTTGTATGCGCCGTTAGATTGAAATTCTAGTATGAAAATGGTGTTGTGAACTGATCACTCCGGTGACTCTATTTAGAAACATGAGTGTCTTAACGTGTGTTTTAGGATCAACATACATATGTTAGTCTCGTGTTTTGACGTTGAAATACGACCAGTGAAGGCATCACAACACCATTTTCAAAAGAGATGATCCCAATCGGTAGCATGCATAGTACTGATGTTTTTTATGCGCTATCAGACTGATCTTCTCGTGTGAAAGTGGTGTTGTGATCCCACCCGTGGCTCTTCTTAAGAACATGAGCATCTTAACGCGTGTTTTAGAATCACCAGAGACACACATTGTCACACTCGTGTTTTGACTTTGAAACAGGACCGTTGAAGGGACGACAACACCATTTTCATAGGAGAGAATCTCAATTGGTTTCATACACGATATTTAATTTTTACACGTTGTTAGATTGGTCTTCTCATGTGAAAATGTTGTTTTCATCCCTCCAGTGATCGACTCTATTTAGAAATATGAGAGTTTTAACATGCGTTTAAAAATCAATAGAAATACACGCTTATGCAATCGTTTTTAGATGTTGAAATAAGGTATCTGAAGTGATCACAACACAATTTTCTCATGGTGAATTAGTCCCAATCGGTATGATACATAATACTAAATTCGTTTTACGTGTTATTACGTACACTTATGGTAACATTTTAACTTAGTTTCGGGGCAAATCTTTTCAGGGATCCAACCCGATGGAAATTCATACAGTTTGAGCAGTATCAAAACCGCAATCACAAGTGCGATCGGCTCAACTCCATGGATTGAATGCAACCATGATCAATCTGGAAATAGTCAGTTGTATCAAATTTATGTTTGTATTGATAATTCTGGTTCAAATGTTATTGAATGCCCCGTAACCCCAAGAGGAAAATGCTCTTCAGATATTCTATTTCCATCTTTTTAAATATAAAAAAATGTGACAACACATTTTGAAATACAAACACTATGATGCCTTTTCAATACATTTTATATTACAAACTGATTGCCCATGTATGTTCTGAATTAGTGAGTCTAGAGCAAATTAAATTTATAAAATAAAGATTCAAACTATTTGTACCATGCCAAATAAGATAAAATAAAACTATTTGTATCATTTTTAAATAATAATAGGAAATGGTTGTACATGACCATTTTTAATCTAATTTGGTCAAAAATAACAATGTTAAAAGACAGTGATTGTAAAAGATAAAAATTAATGAATATCCTATAATACCCTTTATTACTATTTTCCTTATTTTTTTCTTGAATTATTAATTGGGAGTAAATGTTGTCCTTTATTACTATTTTCCTTATTTTTTCCTGAATTAATAATTGGGAGTAAATGTTGTTGAAACCGTTTGTTAAGATCCTGCTGTCGATGAATGTGCGGATTTGGTGTCGATTTTCAAAAAAAACAAATTAACTCAATTAAATTAAATTAGATTTGGTGTCGATTTTCAAAAAAACAAATTAACTCAATTAAATTAAATTAAAATTATATCTGCCAAAAGTTTTGCACATTTTTACCGGATTCATAAACAATCAGTTTATTCAGTCATTGGAGAAAAGCTTGAAAGCATATGTGTTGGTTAATTCCTTTTGATTATTATAGCAGATTTTTGGATTTGAGAGTATTAAGAAACTGCTTGAATGGAGGTGGATTCTGAATCGAATTATTGTGGTAGAGTGAATTAACATGTATGTTTGATTTGTCGACGGTGTAACTGCAGCCGGTGTTATTACATGTATGAATGTGTTACTGAATTCGGTGTGAATGTGTTACTACGTCTCAGTGTAAGTGTATTGTGTGTTACTGCATGACTTTGTATGCGCATAGTGGTGTTACTACGTATTAGCATACTGGTGTTAATACATGTGCTAGTGCGTGTGTTACTACATGTGTCAGTGCATGTGTTAGTACATGTCGTAACACATGTAGCATAATGGTGTTACTATATGGTGTTTCTCACAACAGCATAATGGTGTTACTACATGTGTTAGTGAATATGTTACTACATGTGTTAGTGCATATGTGAGTTAATTTATTTTTGAAATTTTTTGGAGCCATAGATCTGCATATGTGTTGGTTATTACTATTTTTCTTTTCTTTTTTTCCTGAATTATTAATTGAGAGTAAATGCAGTCCTTTATTACTATTTTCCTTTTTTTTTCCTTGAATTATTAAAACATCTAGCCATTGATTATTTTTTTTCCAAAACTACGTAATTTAGTTCATTATATGTAAAAACACTAATTTTACCCTTAAGTTACTTGAGAGGATCTTGGTCCGGAGTGAATGCCGTTGAAACCGTTTGTTAGATATTTGATTTGGCTGTTACCATTAATGAATACCCAAATTTTAGGAAGAAAAAAAATTATATTCAATAATGAATGCCGTTGAAACCGTTTGTTAGATATTTGATTTGGCTGTTACCATTAATGAATACCCAAATTTTAGGAAGAAAAAAAATTATATTCAATAATGGTGTTTCCCAAAATCAGCCGAATCTCTACCTAATCCTAAATTTTTCGTTTTTTGATTTTCAAAAATCATATATTTTTTTGAAAATTAGTATTTCACCAATTTTCAATTTTATTTTTAACACATAGTCGAATTTCGATAGTTAAATAGCTTTTCTTTATGCAAAAGTTTCAAAAGATCATCCTTCTACTTAATCATTGAAATATTTTTGTCTTCTCCTCATTCCCTATAAAATATCTCTTAATAAATTAAAGAATTTCTTTTCACACAGATTCCTAAAATAAAATAGTCTTTAATAAATTAAAGAATTTCTTTTCACACACGAAATGCAAAATCTATATCAAATTATGGCCTAAATTTTTTCTATAGATTTCAGAATATTGTACTGAAACATATCCTTAGTCGAAGGATAATTTTGTTATGTTTCTTTTAACGATCCTCTCCATATTAACCCATCCCAAGACAAACAACAAATTCTCAGGACAAGTATTACATTCCCACTAAAAATAATATGTTGATTTTCAATAGTCAACTTTAAACAAAAATTAATTCGAGAGTAGTAATTAATGATATTTTTTACAAAATACAAGTAAATGTTTCTTCAAATCCTATTTTGAGACGGAGATACTACTCCCTCTGTTACTAATTATATGTCGCAGTTACCAAAATTAAAATATTCTTTTTATATGTCGTAGTTACATTTCCAATACATATTTTAATACTATTTCCGTTTTTCAATATTACTTTTCAGCTTTCTAGGCTCATTCAACCAATCAATCAATCAATCATTCATATTCATTACACAACTATACTTTCCAAGATTTTCTTTTGGAATAGCCATTTTTTTGAATCTGTGTGTTTTTCTCAAACACGACATATAAGTAGGAACGGAGGGAGTAGTAAGTATCATTGAAATCTGCGCATTATTGGGATCTGCATTTGATCTTGCCACGAAATTGGAAAATCGAGGTTGTGTCAGGCGCAGACACTCAGAAATCGCGTGCGCTTTTCCGGCGTTGAAAATCGCAGAAAGCGTAAAGATCCTTACGTTCAACGTAGCGATCCTTACGCCCAAACGTAAGAAATTCAAACCAAATCTCATATAAAAACACTCAACACGTTAAGCTTACGCTTTAACGTAGAGATCGCTACGTTTAAGCGTAGAGAAATCCTTACGTTTAAACGTAAGGATATCTACGCTTAAACGTGAGAAAATTTTTGTCCATTCAATTTTTTTTTTTTTGATCAAGTAATCATGGAGCTGAAACTTCTTCTGATTTCGGCATCTCTTTTTGTGAGTATATAATTAAATGTTTCCTAATCAATTAATCATTTACGATTCAAATTAAGCTAAGCCTTAATTACAACCCTATTGGAAACATTAATGTGATAAAATCTTGTTTTTAATAAAAACATTTTTATGATTGTTAGTAGTAGTTTTAGCTTATTTTCAGGATGCTTTAAGCTATAATACATAAATATGATATAATTTTTTGAGGGGTAAATTAATACTATATATATATATATATATGATGTTTTATATAGATGTTTTGATTAATTTGCAGGTAGCAATAGCAGTAATCCATGCAGCTTTACCTTCAGTGGTATACTGGAACTCCCAATTGCCTTGTTCTCCTATGCCCAAAGTAGTTAAGGATCTTCTTAAAAATGGTTAGTATTGTTAATTTTTTATTAATTTCATATGTTTTTATGAAATTTCTTGACTTCACTAATTTTATTTTATTTTTTAAAATTACAGGATTTTTTTATAGCAAAAAAAAAATTCATCTTGTAAGATTTTGCTTACAAATATTAAATAACAAAAAGTCAATAAAATATTAAAAAAAAAAAATTTTGAATGGACAAGAATTTCTCTACGTTTAAACGTAGAGATCCTTACGTTTAAACGTAGAGAATCCTTACGTTTAAACGTAAAGATTCTCTACGTTTAAACGTAAGGATCTCTACGTTTAAACGTAAGAAATCTGTGTTGAGTGTTTTTTGTATGAAATTTGGTTTGAATTTCCTTACGTTTGGACGTAAGGATCCTTACGTTTGAACGTAAGGATCTTTACGTTTACCTGATTTTCCATGTCAGAAAAGGCATGACCTGATTTACAAGTGTCAGGTCTGACACAACCTGATTTTCCAATTTCTGATCTTGCCACACAAGTCGCCTGATATCCATGGGTATGTTTGCTGTCTTATATGAAAAGACTTTTCGTGGGACCCTAGTTTTCCGACCCAAAGAAGGTACCACCGGTCTGATGTCCAAGGATATGTCTGTTGTCACATATATAGATTTTTGTTGGGAATCACTGGCTTTCCGAGCCAATGAGTCTGCCACTCTATTTTCCTCCCGATAGATATGCCCCACCTGAATCTGTGAGTATCAACAATCTGTTTAGCCTTCTTAATAAGCGGCCATTTAGTGGCCGTGTTCCCTTGGATCAAATCAAAGACTGTCTTTGAGTCTGTCTCAATGATGAATCCTTT
Source organism: Gentiana macrophylla (assembly GCA_026214975.1). NCBI lineage: Eukaryota > Viridiplantae > Streptophyta > Magnoliopsida > Gentianales > Gentianaceae > Gentiana > Gentiana macrophylla. The sequence goes on from CM047817.1 coordinate 6,895,470, forward strand.
CGCGGGATTGGATTTACAAAAATCCAATGCCGCGATGAACGCCTTCAATTCAGCTTCCATGTTCGACGATCCCACACCGAACGGAAGCGAGGCAGCCATGATAACCTCGCCATAATGGTTACGAACAACATAGCCACCTCCAGAGAAACCAGTGTTTCCCAAATACGAGCCATCCGTATTGATCTTTAGCATATTCTCAGGCGGAAAAATCCAACTTACCAGACATACCCTACTATTTCGTGTTGCATAATGATTTCTCATATGCATTATTGCTTGGAAGGCAGCATCTTCTTCAGAACCATTTTGCCTACTTGCCTTTTTACCGGACAACACTATTTTCTTTTTTCGACTAATTTTTACCTCAATCTTCGCTATAAAAACAAGGTTTTCGTCAGTTCCACGTTTCTCACAAGTGTAGATTGGCAGAGGGAGACAAAGCTTCGTAACAAACTCATTTAGTATCCGCTTGTATGAAATCGGATCAACCATAGCCGTACCGGTTGAAATTTCCGGGGCAACCCCCACAATGTTCTTGATCTTAGACTCGCGGTTTTCCAACATTGTTGTAGTGACAATAGCAGTAGCAGCCCTTTTCATTGTCGGTGAAACGGTGTTTTAAAATTTTCTCTATTATATATAATTCTCATTAAAAATGAAGCCATCTAGTTTATATAAGCTTAGGGTATTACTTGTTTATGTATTTGTGATTAATTATTATGCACTTAAAACACTTAAAATTCCATCATTAAAAGTTGAATGCAAATGCAATGTATTTCTCTCTTTCAATCAATACCACGATTCATTTCTTTTTCTTTACAAATTCTTTGAGCATAAGATGTATGTTTTCAATCTTACGAGTCACCATTTGTATGACTAGTTGGAAAAATTGTGATTAAACTGTTGTGTGGTGAGCAGTCCACTGCGACACTAATTTCAGATAGGTTATCGTATTAATTAACGAGAGCATATATGTTATCAATAAAAATTATTAAATTAGTAGTTGATGATATATTTTTGAATTACTCGATTCGAGGAAGAATGAAAAATGAATAATTAAAATTGGAGTAAAATGTGTATGAGATGAATTGACGAAAATATTAACTCTTTTCATTTTCAGATTGCTCACCAAACATCCAAAGGGCATGAGCACTTTTGTGCTGTTCATTACACCGGCCAAATCATGGGTTCGGGCTTGGGCCTCGATATATCATACTTTTGGACATAATTTAAGTCAGCTTTTATCGGCACAACGTTTTTAATTCCAACACCACAATCACTTTAAGCATTCAAAAAATTAATTTGAGTACCATAATTATTTTCGTGGAAATAACGTCAATGGTAATGATGTTACTTTTCGAAAATTAGCGTCAGTGACACTGACGTCACTTTTCAAAAAACATCGTCGGTGGAACTGACGTTACAGTTATAGAAGTATCTTCTGTGAGTAACGTTTGATACACTGTTGTGGTGCTAGAAGTAAAAAAAAATAAAAAAGTGCCGATAATCTAAGTCTGGTGCCAATTAAAACCACCTGATTTAATTGACATCCCGATGTTTGAATAAAGAATGTCGTTTTCACCCAAAAAAAAAAAAAAACCACCTGATTTAATTGAAATTGTGGCATAACCCTTATGTAGTAATATCAACCCCTTACCTCAACATGAAAGGTTATTACCACAAAAGTTGTGTCAACGAGTGGCGCAACACATTTTTACTTCTTTAATCTTGATATATGATTTATTGAACATGATATGACCACATCATAATCAATGGTATAAAAATATGTTTGTATTACTTGTTAATTATAGCACAACCGTTATGATCGTAGCATAAACCCGTACATATCTTAAACATGAGAATATTGTTTTTCAATAACAGAATTTCCGGACGAAAAAGCCCCTTGTATTTCATACGTTCACTTCACGTTTAGTTGGCTATTTTGTCAAACTAAAAGCTTCTAAAGTTAATGAATTTATTTATTAATTTATTGTGTGAAGAAGTAAAAAGTCACCAAGAGAACTTGCCTTAGCCCATTTTGCATATGCTTTTATCCTTTTTAGATTGAGTGTACTCTTTGTTTTTAGTTGTCACATGATAAGTATATATATGTAAGTCAAAGTAACCAAATAAATAACTTTGAAGTAATTCATATTTTAATTTGAACAAAATCTTGGTATGTAATATCCACATTGAATAATTGAAAATAAAATTTACCAAAATATAATGCTGTTATTGTAACAACCCCAAACATGTCTCAAGCAGCGCTAATTAAGTTATAAAGGATCCAAGAATAATTAGACATTAAATCTCACTGATCTAAAATTACATTTCCAAGTTACATGACTTTCGTATGCTTTACATTTATATGGAGGTGAAAAATATACTATTTTAACTATGTTGCACATTACAGTGACATAAAAATTTCGTAACTTCGGTTCACCATTTTAAACTAAGTGAGACGATAATAGATCTAAATAATTATCGTATCTATTACGACTCAGACATTAATGTCTGAATTTTGAGATGTACCTTGTTAATGCAATCCTATTTTTCAAAATAAGTCGATAAATAAGTTAATGCAACGTAATGATCAAGTAATGCTACTGTATGATTATATAAATCATAACAAGCAACACAATACATTTTTTTATCGTTGTAATAATAGTATATAATTTTACCCCTAATACTTAAGGGCCAATATATATATATATATATATATATATATATATATATATATATATATATATATATATATATATATATATATATATATATATATATATATTGTGAACTTATACTTGCTAAAAAAAAATTGTATGAGCACATGTAATAAGAGAAATGATACGAGCGTGGTTAATGGGGACGGATTGTAAATTCGTTGGCAATATGTCTCACGCTGGTTCAAATCCACTTCGGCCCAAAATTCGCCAATCTACCATGAGGGTATAACCCCCATTACAAAACAAAATACTCGATCACGGAGATAAAAAAAGAATCCAAATTTCTCGTAGACCGCCTATTTATTTCCTGGGGATTGTAGTTCAATTGGTCGAAAGCACCATACTGTCAAAGCGGAAGCTGCGTTTTGAGCCCGTCACCCTCCGTCGGATCGACTAAATACATTAATCAATATACATTAATCAATTCTTTCAAAACTCTATTTTTCAACCATTGTCATCTGTACCGTTAGATCATAACGAGTTTAAATTGATCATTATAAAAACTCGTTATGATCAATGATGCGGATGATCGCTGTTGCCCGTATCATTACCCTTGTAATAATCACATCTAACACGAATATAAATCCAAATGTGACGCAATATAGTTTTTTTTTTTTTTTTTTTGTTGAGGAAACACGCAATATAGTTGAGTTCACGTAACCTTATTTAAGTTTGTTAGGTAAGTATCAAACCAAAACTTAAAGCATATTCCTTTGTGTTTCATTGCAATATAAATAGACCTACCGAAAAAAACATTAATACAATAATAATTTCTACCTAAATATGGCCTTGAAAATTCATGCAATTTTTGGCATTTTGGTTTTGCAATTCATAGCGAAAGCTTCATGTTTGTCTCAAGATTTTGATTTCTTCTACTTTGTTCTACAGGTTAGTTCTACTGTATAAGCTATTGGAAGTTAAATTGCTCCATTTTGGATGACTCAATCATCACCTTTTAATGTCTGAATATATGTAGCAAATGTATGACTATAATTGTCGTTATTTTAAATAATTGACATCATAATTTGTTGTATAATATCAATCCGTTTAAATTTACATGCATTTATATTGTGTTGTCTTAAAATGCCATGGAGTGATATTTTAGTTAAAATGTATTTTATATTTAATAGTTTTTGACATTACAGTGAAACATCTAGCGATGCGACGGCAAGTCTTTGACACTGTATATATTTTACTAGTTCTAAATATATCATGCATGGCCTTATATTTTGATAATTATACATTTGGGCCTTAGACCATGGCCTTATAGGCCTGTGTCGAGAGACGGATCTACTACCTGATCAAATTGTTTCAATTGTTTTTGTGGAGTAAATGCTATTAGCACAACCATAACAATCGTCACAACATTATGTGATAACGAGACATTTCATGATGTGAAATCTATTTAAAGAGGACACACTTCCATGTCATGTGTTAACCAAGAGACACATTAGATTGTAACAATTGTTGTATCAAAGTATCTATGACAAAAAAAATATTAGTCATTTAAAATAGGCTCAATTCTTACACAACAAAAGTGCTATTGGTCAATATGGAATTGTCACAACTGAATTGATGTTGTATATAAGTATTATAATATTACGTGACAACTGATATGACACATGTCACGTCATGCTATTTCACTACCACCACATGTGGTCTCACTGCTGCATCAAATCCATATGTATTACCTGAGAATTTATAAAACAACAGTGATTTGAGGTTATAAAAAGTGAACAAATATCATTAAATTCATCCTTGTTAGTGTGCGTCATGATCGAGTAAGATTTAATCATATCCGTTCATTTGGTATAACACAAATCAGTGCTGAAACATAATTCTTCTCGTATTGTCTAACGGTTTGAACCCGACATAATCTACTCCCTCCGTCTAGCAATATAAATCTTTTTAACTTTTTTATGGTGTCCCAAAATATAAGTCTTTTTCACATTTCAATACAATATTAAATGCATTGTTTTCATTTTCACTTAAACAATACAATATTATTAGTCAATCCCAGAAAACAATACAATATTTCACATTGAAATATTAAAAATAACTCATTTATTAGGTTCTCTTAAACTGTGTGAAATGACTAAAAAACCTTATATTGTGGGACGGAGGGAGTACAAATTTTTGTGTTCAAATAAATTTTTGTGTTCAAATATATAATACGTACTCATTTTTTTGGATGGATACAGTGGCCACCATCATACTGTGACACAAAGCAAAGCTGCTGTTATCCAACAACAGGTAAACCAGAAGAAGATTTCAGTATCCATGGACTTTGGCCGAACCGGGACGACGGGTCTTACCCGCAGAACTGCGAAACGGATACTTCTTTCGATGAATCAAAGGTACTAGCAGTTGAGATGTATAGCATCTTCTAGATAGTCTTTACCATGTTGCAAAGTTAACAATCTTGTTTGCTTTAGAATTTTTATTTGTGGAGCAATGATAATTGAAAACGGTTATCTGCACCGTTGATCACGATGAGACTAAATCGATATCATGATGTAATCTGATCATGATCGACAGTGCAGATGACTGTTGTGTCAATCCCTCACTGAAGATCAGAATCAATCCCTGACTTCGACTTTTCGAAAGTTGATTCAGTATGTTGCATGCATAAGTAGACTGGGGTATGTCTCTGGCCCAAATAAAAAACTTTGGTTATCAAATTTTTGTGGTGTGTAGGTGTCAGACCTTATAGAAAGAATGGAAGAGGAATGGCCTACATTAGCATGTCCAAGTGGAGATGGGGTTAAGTTTTGGACTCATGAATGGGAAAAACATGGCACTTGTTCTTTATTAAGTGAACACCAATATTTCCAAATAGCCCTTCATTTCAAGGAAAAAGCCAACCTTCTCCAAGTCCTCAATAATGCAGGTAATTAATTAAGTTATGATGCACGTATACTTCTGTCTAACAGCGCGTTACATATCCGACATAAATACGCAACAGATATATACTTATACTACACACATAGATACGTTTTTTTATGCATATTCTTAACTCGGATTGATTTTAATTAATGCAGGAATTGTACCGAAAAATGGAGCATTGTATAGCTTAGAAAGCATAAAAGAAGCAATAAAAGAAGGTGTTGGCTACACACCATTCATTCAATGCAATAAAGATAGATCAAGACATCCTCAGCTTTATCAAGTTTATTTGTGTGTCGACTCTTCTGCTTCAAATTTCATTAAATGCCCAGTTTACCCCCATGGACGTTGTGCTTCTGAAATTGAATTTCCATCTTTCTCCTCATCCCATGAAGAAATTTGATTCATGTATATATATAATTGTCATCTTTTAGTAATGTGCTTACTATTTTAATGTGTTGTGTTCATTTTATTGTGGACATAATATTTTACTTTCTAATAACACGGTTTATGTGAGATGAGGTCAAATCTGTACTTTCGTTGCAAAGATTTAGAAGGAAATTTACAATTAAAAGAAATGCCATAAATGCTTTCTTGATTTCTTGAAACTGATTTATAATTTAAATGAAAATCATGTTATATACTCCATTTATAAGATTTTTATTTTAGAATGGAGGTGTATGATATATGCAGCTACTACATTTCAATCATTATTGATTAAATTTTTTTATTTTTATTTTATAGAAACGATAAGTAAGATATAATCCTCACATTTAACGGAGTTTGAACTTGAATCCTTGACTTAATACCCCATAATATATAATAGAAAGTTTCACTTATGGATTATTTGCCCCAGTAACGATCAGACCCGAAACCCGAGTAAATTTACGGATTCAGACCATTCGTTCATGACTCGAGAATGCTGTAAAAAAAACTTGAATCATATATGAAGCTTTATGAGGTGCGCTATAAAAATAAATGTGGAAGCTGAATATGAATAAACTCGGCTTACAACAATCCTAATACATACTTACTACATTAATAAAGCATCATCGTGCTTACAAAATTACATCATCTTTACTAGTACATCAGTTTCATACTTCAACACAAATACATACCGTTTCCACGGCCATACTACTGGTTACAAAGAAACATTGCCACTTCTGCATCCACCACATACTAGTACTTATAGATATCCACAATTAACTTATTGTGAATTGTGAATATGACTCTAAACTCGTGAAAGATGATATGATCATTATGAGAAGTATGATTAATTTCTTTTTTCAACTACATGCTGACATCAAAAGTAAATCATAATTTCCAGGATTCATTCATTTAACCACAACTTTAATCACAAGATCATAAAGTGATAGTTCAGAGTATCACATGGCATTTAATGACTTAGAATTCCTTATAATATATAGTGTTTTCTTACAACCCTAAGAACATTCATAATCATCAATTTGTCCGTAATTCTCAAAATTACTTTCACATAGACATTTATCAGAGAAACTATCAGAGAAGCTGGATGCCCAATCTCTCACCAACTACGCCGCATTCCTCTCTCTCATTTAACCAACCCGCCTCTTCCTCCTCGTCCACGGCTCCTCACCCGTGGCTCACTCTCCTATCACTAATCCTCCACGACACCCAATGGTTACTCGATCAAAAAATGACATTCACAAGCCACGCCAAATCTTAAACCTTCAAGCTCAAGCCACCTCCAGCTACCTTTACACCGAGCCTACCACCTTAAACAAGCCCTCAGGTGTTACGTAATGGTGTATTGCTATGTCCGACGAGTACGGTCGTTGCTTCGTAATAGCACGTGGATTTAGTTCCTCCGCCTCCGGGTATGAATGTTGTTGGGTGTAAATGGGTGTTTTAGATTAAGCCGCAAGCCTCGATAGGGTCTATCGAAAAATATAAGGCTCGTTTAGTAGCCAAGGGGTTTAATCAACGCCGGGCTTAGATTATTTTGAGACGTTTAGCCCCGCTTGTTAAGCCAACAACAATTAATTTGGTTCTTAGCATTCTTACGGAAGTATGATTAATTTCTTTTTCAACTACATGCTGACATCAAAAGTAAATCATAATTTCCAGGATTCATTCATTTAACCACAACTTTAATCACAAGATCATAAAGTGATAGTTCAGAGTATCACATGGCATTTAATGACTTAGAATTCCTTATAATATATAGTGTTTTCTTACAACCCTAAGAACATTCATAATCATCAATTTGTCCGTAATTCTCAAAATTACTTTCACATAGACATTCATTGATAACAAAGGGAACTTTCAACCGTTTAAGACATGTTTCATGTTCTAATGCAAATTGCATTAAAGACGTCACATAGGCATAATTTCTACAACATGAAATCATTATTTCATTTGTATGGACTTTCAACCATTGGGATGCTGCTGTGGGGGTCGTGCGTTATCTCAAGAAACATCCGGGCCAGGGAATTCTCTTGCGGTCTAATAGCTCTTTAATCGTTGATGGATGGTGTGATTCTGATTGGGCTAGTTGTCCTTTGACACGTCGATCTCTGAGCGGCTGGTTTGTGTTTCTTGGTCTCTCTTCTGTCTCCTGGAAATCCAAGAAGCAAGTCACGGTGTCTCGTTTCTCAGCTGAAGCATAATATCAGTCTATGCTTCCTTTACATGTGAGTTGTAGCAGCTTCTTGAAGTTCTTGGGGTGCGGCATCCTCCAGGCATTGAATGTTTTGTGACTGTCAATCGACATTGTACATTGCACAAATCTCTAGTGTTCCACGAGCGCATAAAGCATATTGAGGTAGATTGTCATTTCGTGCGCGATGCCATCACTGATGGTTTGACTGTCCCGTCTCATATTTCCACGAATGTGCAGTTGGCGGATATTTTTACCAAAGCTTTGGGAAAACAGCAGTTCGAATTTCTTATACGCAAGTTAGGTGTTTGTGACATCCACACTCCACCTTGATGGGGGATATTACGATATTGATGTATTTTATAGTGTATTTTGTAATATTTTAGAAGGGTAATTCGGAGAGATTATACGTAGAGGGCAAAGCCCCGCATATTGACTTATATATTATGAAAGACATGGAAAATTTCCCAAAAATCTTTTCAGTTTCCTGAAAAAATGTTTGTAACATGTGAATTCATTATTTATTGGAATCAGATGATCAATGAGTTTGGATCATGTGGTACATGTTAGTTTTTTTTTTTTTTTTTTTTATTTTATTTTTCGGATTTAAGGAGCCAGAAAAAATTGAGTTTCTAAAGACCAAGAACATGCACAAAAAAACTATCAAAAACGTTACTTCACGAAAGTGAAGGGAGTGATTTGAATTGTCTCGGTCCCTACTAGTATATATTAATTTAAAAACTGTTGTAAGTACGTTATAAAGTAGCATACATATATAATATTTATGGAAAATTAGGGATAAGGACCACAATCATAAAAATATTATTAAGCAACAGACAACTACATATTTTTTATAGGAGAGGATTAATTTTTATAAACAGTTAAATCCTAAAATCGGTGAATCTCATAAGTACGAATCCCAAAATCGGTGAATCAAAATAATCCTATTATGAATTTTGAAAATTAGTAATTTAAATAAATGAATTTGGCCGATGAATTTAAACAATAATTTTTGAACACAAGTGAATTTCGATAGTGGATAAATAGTTTTGTCATTTTATGAAAAGTTTTAAAAGATCGTCATCTACTTAATTGATGAAATATTTTTGTCTAGTATATTTACACAATCTTACTTTTTTTTTTTAACATAGTACAGATAAATATGGAGAAAATTAGTAGAATTATGCAGTTCTATGGTAGTGCATTTGGACATAACAATTGCACCATAAAATCTATCGTTAATTTGAAGTGTAGATAAGCAGTTAGGAAGGACGTCGTGGATGCAATACAAACCAGTGCATTCTGGACCAAATTTCACCTCCATATAAGTGTGAGACATAAATATCTTGTCAACTCGAGTTAACCCTTTTAGACCAAGTGAGGACGACGGTCTAAGCAGTTGACCGGACCATTTATGAATCGTTTAGCGCTACCAGGCCCGGGGTCTGGGGGCGTTATAGAAAGGTATTCAGAGCCGACTATCAGCCGGAACTATGCGCTGCACCGTTAGAGACAGTGTAAGGATGACTTCTAGTAACCTCTGGTAGAGACAAAACAGGGACAAATCCACTAGGACAAGTCTTGGCCGTCCTGGCGAGGACACCAATCCCTTTTAGGGGGGGGGGGGGGGGGATGTAAGTCCCACATCGGTAAGTAGTAGAATGCTCACCCCATATAAGTGAGACATAAAGGTTTTGTCAACTCGGGTTAGCCCTTTTAGATCAAGCGAAGAAGAAGGTCTAATTAATTGACCGGACCATTTATAACTCGTTTAGCGCTACCAGACCCGGGGTCTGGGGGCGTTTAAATTCACCAATTATTGCATCGGACAACAACAACGTGACTGATGTTTTGTCTCATATATACATGTTTAATTTTCATAAATTTGCATGCTTTTCAGTAGCAGCTCGTAGTGTAGCATATGAAAAATATTATATACTCCTTCCGCCAGTAAAATATAAGTCATTTTAAATATTTTTACACCGATTAAGTAATTAGTTGAATAACATATATTTTAAAGTTGAATTAATATCTATACCCATTAACTTTTTTTGTTACACGAAGAGGACGAGAGGCCTAGGGTGGGGTGGGGGAATCCCAAAACAGAACATAAATAAACCGACTACTCTCTTGGGAGATGAACACCTCTTAAATCTTCTTCTAAGATGGCAACAGCTTCCCTAGGAGGCTCATCCAGCATCCCGACTCCCAGATTTCCCTGGTGTCCCAGTCTAGCAAGGAAGTCAGTAGCACGGTTTGCTTCTCTATGCTCGAAGGATATCATCGCTTATTAATCTTCATCTTTCAACCTATAGATATCTTCAATAATAGGAAGGCTTTCTTCAATCTGACTCCTGTTGTTTATGGAAGTTGTTGGAAGTAGCGTCCGAAAGATAATTTATGTAATTGTTTTTAGAATTAATAAATGACAGATTTATTCTCATCTTATTGTTTGCTTCGTGCTTATAAGTAATACACTGCTGAAAACCCCAAGTCGTATCATATGTAGCCATATAACTTAGTGTGTGTCACACATGAGGATTAAGTTTATGGTGATACACTTGAAATGTTAGTCCGTGATGAAGTTCAAAGTATGAGGTCTATTAATTAAACCACCATTAAAGCGCCCAGAACACTGTGACCGTCTTATCCGGACCGTCGACATTGGTTGTCTAAGTGGGGCATTTATATATGATGTAGTCATATAGGACTGGACCGATTTAATCTACATTTCTCATAAAATTCCGTGATTGAGAAATCTTATTAAATCACAAGATGATCATAGATGGATTAACCTTAATCCTGAAGTGATTACTGAGACTCTACTTGGTTTCGAGGATAGGGTTTGATGTGTTCGCATGGGATCGCCATTAGAGAGCGCGGTCCGAATCACTTTCACGTTGGCACTATTACGGAATGAGTGAAAGTGTGTGTCTCATGATATGGAATCCATTCCTTCCTGCGGGAAGTAGAAAGACAATCCTCTTATTTGTTAATCCTAGAAAGCGATCGATCCGCGGAGTTCATATTGGTTATGAACTAACCGATCACTTTAGTGGGTTAATGGTAAATAAGGATAAGATGTATTGAAGAGGGTTTACGGAAATAATCCCGCTTCATTACGGATAGTCTATGGAGGGTTAGTTTATATGTAATGATTATATCAATGGACACTTATCGACTCGACTCGACGTTTTAAGAATAAGTTATATCTATAATCGATAGAGTTCGATTTGATTTATGGTGGCGTAATTCGAATTAATGAATTGAGTGGAAATATTACGTTCGATGAATATTTTATTCATTTTATTGTAAAATTTCTTGGTTATATAGTCAATGGTCCCCAGGTTGGCTCTCAACAACGCGAGTATTTTCTCGTTTTATGGAACATAGAGAATAAATTAAATAATTAATCTATTTAATGAATATGCAATATTATTTATTTGGTAAATAATATATAAAATAGAAAAGACATTTTCTATTAAAAAATGATTAAAAGTGGCGCCCATGTGGATAATTAGGGAAAAAAATCTAGATTATGTCACATGTGTAATTAGTTAATTATTTATTTGTTAAATAATTAATGGATAAATTAAGAGATTGATTTTTTGGAAATTATCTCTGATCTTTTAGCAAATATCTTTTCCTTATGGGAATAGGTAATTGTGGTGTGAAAATGATAACTCTCTTGACTAGTTATTTTCCTATATAAAGAGAGTTCCTCCTAACACAACATATTCACAATTGGCGCCAACATTATAATAAAAGGAAGAGAAAAATTATTTTCTTGTGCATATTAAGGAGGAGGTTTTTCTTGTGCGAGAATCGGCGTCCATTATGTCGTCATTAGGAGATACAATTCGGAAGACTACGGCTTCTCCTTGGTCAATTATTTCTCATCTCTCCGGTTTGGGTAAATCTACTAACCTTATTGTAGTTATTGATTATTTATGCGAATTGAATCGTGGTAAAATCATGGTAAATCGCATGCAAATTTATTGGTAGCTTCATTGTGCAAGATCGAGTGTCTCGATCGGTGTTGTGAATCAGATCTGACGATCCAATTATGGATCGGATTCGGATTCGGATTCGGGTTTCTGTATAAAGCCTGATGACATCGGCTAGGAGTTGATTCCACCACCAGAGTAGTAGAACCATAGTCATTGACCAACATCAAAGCTTTCGTGATAGCCATAAGTTCCCCAATGAAAACAATGTTCTTCCTCATGGCACCAACAAATCCTCTAAACCATCTACCATCAGAATCCCCAAAAACTCCACCAATTGCAATGTCTTGTCTACCATCCTCATCAGGATTGATCACACTAGCATCCATATTCACCTTCAACCAACCCCTAGAAGGGGCCTGCAATCCAATGCATTGAATTTCCTTCGAGACAGACATAAGAGAGTTAGCACAACAAGTTTTCACATATTCATTGGCACAATGTAAAATGGTCTTCATAGAATCCTGACAAGAAATCCTTTTCCTATCAAAGATAAAGGCATTTATATTTTTCCATATCTGCCAAATAGTAAAAAGGAAAAGAGTGTTACTAGGCCCTGGATAAGCCTTAAATTTAGAACTCCTTTCTCTTTAATGTTCTGCTTTACCCAGCCAGAACAGGAAAGTTGGGGCTTATCAAAGACCCTAAAGCATTCTTTAGAACTTCATATACGACTAGCCCAAGGACAAATCCTAAGCAAATGATTCAAACCCTCAGGATAATTTTCACATCTTTGACAAAGAGTCACAATAGCCATTTTCTCTTGACCCTAGCCACATTGGTTAGCACTCCATCGGGGGAGGCTAAGTAAGCAAAATATTTAATCTTATAGGGAGCCTTAGCTCTCCAAAGATTGTTCCAATTAAAGTCAAGATTGTTCTCCCTGTCGCCCAAATCAACAAGGTAGGAATATCCAGTCTTGGCAGTATAATTCCCAGAAGCATGGTCCATCCAAATCCTACAGTCAGACAAGTTAGTATACTTAGGCAAAGGTTTTCCATGGATCTCTTTCACATATCTATCAAGGATTTGAGTAGATATGCAAGACAGATCACATGTACCATTAACAATAATATCAGTGATATATTTGTTCATATCATTAAGGAAAATGTTAATTACCCTCAACACTTTCACCTAAGGTACACTTACCCACCCAATTGTCATACCAGATAGAGACCCTATAAAACGTGACGTGTGCCTATTCTCCATCCAAATATAGCCTTAACCAGATTAAAGGCTTTGACTATACCATTCCAAGAAAGAGAGTCAAGAATTCTAATTTTCACCTTAAACATATCAACCTGTTTAAGATAAAGGTTACTCAAAATACAAGACCATCTAGCAATATGACCCTTAACAATATCAGATTCAACCTTAGATAAAAGAGAAATATTATTATCTCAAGTCTTCATTATACCTAGCCCCCTATAGACTTAGGTTTAGTAACCTTATCCCAATTAAGCATATGAATACCCTTCATATTATTACTATTCCAAAGAAAGTTCTTGTTTAGCCTATCCAGCTCCCCAAGTCTTTTAAGGCAACCAAGTGCTCTGCATGAGATAAGATGAGATGGAAGAAGTAATAGACTGGACACTGGTAAACCTAACAACATTGTTCAGATGGGTTTCATTCCAACCACATAGTCTCTTCTGGACTCTCTCCACCAGAAAATTCAAATTGCTACTAGTAACCCTATCAGTAGTAAGATGGACCCCTAGGTACATCCACAGGTCATTGGTCTTCACCATACTAGTAAGATTGCTAAGCATCCTCGTAGCCTCCCTATCCATATTATCATTGAAAAATAGTTTTGACTTCTCAAAGTTAAAGGAATGGCCAGTGGCATCACATAAATTTTGTTTAAAACTTAATTTCATCAAATTGTTAACACCCTTACTATTAGCATAAGCAAGGATGAGAATATCATCAGCAAACATGAGGTGAGAGATTCTAGGGCCTCCCTTCACAATAGGAAAAGATCTCCATTTGTTATACGAGTCTCCCTTCTCCAAAAGGATATAGAGATATTCTATATAAAGAGCAAAAAGGTAAGGAGACATATGATATCCCTGCCATAATCCTCTCTTACTCCTAAAGGAAGGCAAAGGAATACCATTCCAAAGAACATAAAATGAGGGTGTTAACACACAGTTCATAATGGCTTGATTAAATTTCAAAGGAAATTTAAAATACTCCAGCATGAACTTGTGGAAATCTCAGTTAACCTTATCATATGCTTTTTCCAAATCCAATTTCATAACAAAATATCATTTTTGCTTTTAGATTTCTTTATTTTATGAAGGACCTCTTGAGCAACGAGGACAATATCTCTAGCATGCCTAACCCACACTGAGTAGGACTACCGATTAACTTTCATGAATGTAATAGCTGTAAGTAATTAAAAGTGGTTGGATTGATAATAAGTTCGGGGTAAAATAGAAAAAAATAATACTAAAAGCTTTTATTGGTAATGTAAAATGACTTATATTTCAAAAGAAATGAGTACATATATTATATATTTGTGTTACTCAATTACATGCTTTTCAAATGCATTATGTCCATGTTACTCAGTTATGTGCTTTTATTGATAATGTAAAATGATTTATATTTTGAAAATAAATTAGTACATATATATTATATATTTGTGTTAGTCACTTGCAATCAAACAATGGAAGATTAATTACTATAGATAATCGAACAATGAGTAACATGGACATAGTGCAATTGAAAAGCACGCAAACAATGGAAGATTAATTACTATAGATAGCAAATATCTCGACGGTATTTAATTAAGGGGGAGCGGGAATAAATGACAATAAAGAGGGAAAAAATAATAATCAGGACAGTTGAAATATAAAGGGTGAGAATCAC
Source organism: Gentiana macrophylla (assembly GCA_026214975.1). Lineage (NCBI taxonomy): Eukaryota > Viridiplantae > Streptophyta > Magnoliopsida > Gentianales > Gentianaceae > Gentiana > Gentiana macrophylla. The sequence goes on from CM047817.1 coordinate 6,910,595, forward strand.
AAATCCATTGTTCATAACTCCAAATCCACTGTTCACGGTGGAACTGACCTCAAATCTCATGTTCCATTATTCCACTGTTTATGCGTTTTTTATTACAAAATGACCTCGAAAATAATGTCGGAAAAATATCAAATGAGATGTCTAAATCACTACTACAAAATATGATATATGGCACACATAAGATATGATAACAATCATAGTTTTAATAAAACCAAGACAAAGAAAATATAGATATCACACTTATTGAAAAACTAAGATAAGTTATATCAATTAATCTCATTTTTAAACTGTGGCTTAATTGATATGACACAGTTATTGAAAAACCGCGATAAATTATATCAATCAATCTCATTTTCAAACTGTGACTGAACTGATATGATATTTATGTCACAGTCATTAAAAAAGCGAAATAAATTATATCAATCAATTTCACATCTAAACTGTGATGAGAATTGATATGAAAATTTTGTCATAGTTATTGAAAATGCGAGATAAATTATACCAATCAATCACACTTTTAAACTGTGACTGAATTGATATGATATTTTTGTCACGGTTATTGAAAAAACGAGATAAATTATATCATTTAATCTCATATTTAAACTGTGAATGAATTCATATGATTTTTTGCCATAGTTATAACAAAAGTGAGACAAATTATATCCACTAATACAAAAAGATACATAGATCACACTTATAGAATGATAATGATCACACTTTTAAGGATATTTACATCTGTGGTTATCTTTCTTTTTTTCCCTTTCTTTTTCCTTTTTTTTTGCATAAAATAAAACATCCAATCATAAGTCGTTGTTACGACACCATAATGACAATCGAGTTTTTGAAAGTAAATTCTAGATCTTGATTTTATTGTATTTATCGTCGAACAATGATCACAATTGAATGATTAAAAGTCAATTATACGACATATAATTGATTATTAATTGGTGACTTATTTCCATTCTCTTGTCATGATAAAAACTCATTGACACCGCTAAAGGATCCCTATACAGGAGCAAGAATGCTCTCAAGTATTTAAGGGCCAAAAATATTTCTTTTTACATATTTTATCAACAAAACAGCGTAGTTTTGAAGAGAAAAAAATATACGGTTAGATCATTTTAATATATTGAGTGTGTGGTTAGATCACTTCTACATAGAGAATATTTTTTCAAATACTTGAACGGATTCTCGCTCCCCATACAGATAAGTAGGAAAATGTAGTACTTCACGAAACCGAAAAGAGTGGTTCAAATCCTCTCCGTCGACCCTACGTACGTTATACCAGGTAACATGTAGCTTTTTTCTTAAACATAGTAAGGACATGATGCATATGGTGAAAATAAGTAATTATCTTTCGTTATTTTGATGGACGTGGATGCAATACGAACCAATGTGTTCTGGACCGGTTTCCTTTCGTTTTTTTTTTGTTGGTTTGCCAAAAATTTATGGTTCACCAATCATTGCATGTGATGGTGTTTTGTCTTCAACTATCACGTGTTTTATGGGTTAAAAATGAACTTTTTTAATTCTGTATATGTACAGTATGTCAATATTTTATTTGGAAAATTAGGGATAATGACACAATCTGTAATATTTTTAATTAACGGAGACAATTCACATATTTTTATAGGGAGAAGACAATCGCGTAATTTTTATAAATAGAAAAATGAAACAATTGAATCTTAAAATCAATTGAATCTTCCTAGGTGAATTCCAGAAAATCAAATGAATTTCGATAATGAATTTTGAAAAGTGAATTTAGTGAATTTAAGCGTAATTTTTAATTTCGACGATGGATAAATAGATAAATAGTTTGTCGGGAATGAGGGAAAATATTTCATCAATCGATAGGCGAAAGTTTCACTGTGTCAAAATTCAAAAAATTATTGCCAAATCATTTATTCTTCACTAATTTTCAAAATTCATTTTTTGATTCACTGATTTTCGATTCATGAAATATTTATGAAGATTCACCGATTTTGGGATTCACTGTTTCATTCTTCTCGCTTATAAAATTATGCGATTGTCATTCTTCTCCTATTCAATAATAATATTAGATTGTGTCTTTTATTTTAACATGCACTTTCACTTCATCTAATATGTAAGCTTGTTGAACCACCTTCTGATGACATCAATGAATCATTGTCGTAATGCATTGTTGAGACCCTGACTACTATATCACCTCCACCTAACTACTCCCGAACACTTAGTAATTAGTATCACTGGATTTAATGACAAATTAAAATTCGTAACTGTACTAAATAGAAATACGAAATCCGTAGCATTATAATATAATGTTAATAGTATAAAAAAAAAAAAAAAAAATCGTAACATGACAGAACGAACGGAAAATAACAGTACAAAATGCAAATATTCATTCCATAACAATACGACCGTACGATTATAGTACAATATAATCGTTTTATATTTTGACAACTCAAAATCTTCATAACTTGATTAAATTTAGTACATAACGCGTAACGTTATAAAATGACCGGAAAAAATGACCGGAAAAATGGCCGGACAAAATAATCGCACTATGATAAAAAGAAAGGACAAAATGAAAGTATAAAACCCGTAATAGTGTTGAGAATAAAAAACTGATGCAACAGAAAATACTCAATAGATTGTGAAAACTTGGATGCTTATTATTGAACACACTTAGGCTTTTATATAGCCCTTTACACCTTAACTGAAAGAGAGAAAATAACTCACGTATTCACTACGTGATATTACCAATAATTAAAAGCAATAACAAACATGTCCTAAGTATTAGGACTTATTCAACAGAAAGCTAAATTTAAGGAAAGACTCCAGCTGAAACTTTGACTCATTCTCTTCAAATAGTACTTTTAAAATGACAGGAAATAATAACAATACAAAATGGCAATCTTCAGTCTCTAACAATTCAAAATGACAGTACACAATATATAATCGTCTCGAAATTCATAATAGAAAATCTTCGTCACCCCCCTTTTGTGGGATAATGGTTTTAAGGACAAAACAACAAGAAAAAATTGAAGAACCATGTAATATCCCAACTTTCGTAAAAGGCAGACGTGTCTTTTTACGGAAACGGAATATTATATTTAATATTTTATGGATTTTAAGTATGATTTAAATAAAAGGAAAGGAAAATAGAAGGGGTCAAATGGGAATTAAGCATAATTAAGGGAAGTTAATTGTAATTAACCCCTTGGAAGTTATTTCCTACAAGTAACCTCCCATTAAGGGAGAGGTTTTTGTCAGGAGAAGTTTTCAGAAAAACAAATGATTGAACATTGGTGCTCTGGAGAAAAAGAAACGGAAAGAAAGGGCAAGGAGTATTCTTCCAAAATTCTCACAAGTCTGGTATCCGTTTTCAGAATCGATTGAAGATTTGAAATCAGTGTGAATAAGGCTTCCTTTTGACATCAAGATCATCGATTTTGGGATAAGGTTAGTTTTGCCTCGGTTTTGGATTCATCAAGAGATAATCAAGTTTTGTGGTTTCGTTTGGTTGAATTCGTAGTCCCCTTTGTCTAGAAGCTTTGATCACAATTGTTTCTTGTTCAATTGGTTGATCAACTAGGTTTCCGGTTGAAGTCTTAGAAAGTGATGCAGTCTTTCTTGGAGTTGTGCTTTGGTTTTGCTTGATATAGGTAAGAGGTTCTTCCTAATGTTTAATTAAGGTTTATGGTGTTAAGGTTGTGTTTTGGGTATGATTTGTGGTTAGAAATCATGCTAGTTGTTGTTGTTGTAATACGAGTTGTTACAACATGTTTAGAACCTGTTTTGATGCTTTTAATTTGGATGTATACATTGATTTTAAACTTGGTTGGGTTTGAGTAGAAATCCATAGAGTGCAGAAAATTGTATGTAGTGCTGTTTTGGTACTTTTTGGCGCCCCCGACACTGTTTGGGTGTTGTTTTTAGTGTTTTAAGCTATGAGATGAGTTTTAAATGTTGTTTCTTGACCTAATAACATTAAATGAACATGAACAAGCCTCGATTAAGTTTCTGATGCGTTTAGTTCCGGCACCGGGTGTACTCTTCCATAGAGTTGAAGTTCGGGACCGTCGGAAGTGATGAATGGCTTGCGCTTTGAGGAATTAGCATTCCTCAATGTCTATGTATGTGCTAGGCCTTGTCCGTGTCTAGTGGTCTAGGAAAGAGAGTAGTAGAGGTGAGGGAGCTAGAAAATACTAAAGTGGCTAGTTAATAATTAATAACAAACGTACTTGTGTAGTTAAAAGTTTAAACATCAATCCATTCTTGGTAAGGCACAAGTTCATATCGCGATGTGTGAGCGGTCAGATAAAGTGAATAACTCCATAAGTCTCCTAGACTCCAAGTGTGGAGGAACTTAACCTCGTAAGTCTATTAGACTCAAGGTGCGGAGGGACTTCGCCGAACGTGTACACTATCGGGGCTAGCCCGTGGCTATTGGTGTGAACAATCAATAGGTTGCACCCAGATACTTCGTGGTGAGTAGCACTATGCGTAGTGCCCTTGAATGCTGATGTAACAAAGATAAGCTAAGCTAGAAACAGTTAGTCACGACATGTTGATGAGCATGAAGTGAACCCGAGAATTGAGTCGGTCTCACAAAGATAACTTAATAATAATAAAGTAAGCCTTTCGTTATAAACTCTAATTATACATTAGATTCTTCCTCTTGCTAAGTACTTTGTACTTACCTCAATTGCATATGTTGTTTTGTGTGCTTTTGGGGTGAGAAAGACGAAACAGGTTGAATGTCATTTGACTGACGACTTTGAGGATGACGTTTGAGATGATGCCTTGTTAGATGTTTTCTTTTCTTTGCTATCTATGATGTACTAAACTATGTTGTAATTTTAATTTTCAAGATAAGTGTTGTACTTTCTTTAAGACCTTTGTAAGATTAGTTGTTGTACTTTTGCTTTGGACATCGTATGTTATAAGTTACTTCGTTGTTGAAAGTTAAACTTTCTATCTTTAGTATGTTGTAATCTATTCTTAGCAGCATTTACGATGCTTTGCCGAGTCTTTTTAGCTTCCGTTTCTAAACTCGATACGACGTAGTAGAGACTTACGTATAATATTGAATTTATTTAATATTATACGTACCGAGCGTTTCGTTTCCGGATAAGAACTCAGTATCTGGGAGAAGGGCATTACAAACCGGACATGCGTCTCTATTCTCTATAACATTTTCTCTTTCATATTCACTTTTTTAAACAATCATATGTTTGATGTATAATTCTAATTATGATTAATATTTCATCATAATTAATGTTATTTTCGTTCTTTTTATTTTAACATCATCTTTCATACCCTTTCAAACCAATTTTTGACATCTGAGTTTTTGTGTGTGTATGGGGCAATGACAAGCAGAACAGTAACATCGAACAGCGACACAGTGACAACGAACAGTAAAATAGGGGCGCCGAACAATGTCAAAGCAACAGACCTTGATGGCAGTGAGTATCACTGTGTTTTGTCACCGTAAAAATACAACCAATGTTCTTAAGGCAATCAACGTCATTGCGTTCTCTCACTATAAATAGAAAAAATGACAGCATACAATGTCAACGATGAAACTTTACCAGAATTTTCGAAACACAATTGGATAGGAGAGATGACATCCAAAGATGATAAATGTGAATCTTAAAATAAAAATTAAAAAGATATAACTCCACTAATAACTGGGTTGGAGATTGATAATTTATGTATTTTATCATGCCAAAACGTCCTGAATAATCCCCCCTCCCCCCCACCCCCCACCCCCCACAAACAAAAAAACCGTGTATCACACCTACCTTAAAGCATATTCCTTTGCCCTTGATTGCCTATAAATAAAGCTACCAAGAAACATCATATTTCTCCATAATACATTTTCCAAGAGGAATTTCAACTTATATATATATTCAATATTATGGCTTTGAAAATTCATGCAATCTTTTGCCTTTTGATTCTGCAATTCTTTGCATCTTCATGTTTGTCTCAGCAGGAGGATTTTGATTTCTACTACCTTGTTCAACAGGTTAGCTCTACTATATATCGGCGATATATATATATATATATTCAGTGATATAAAAGTGTTATAGCCAATGAGGCAATGTCACAGTGGTAATTGTTGAGGCCTCAAGATCCGGAGGTCCTGGGTTCGAACACAAGTTGAGGTAAAAAAAATGTGTTTGCGTTACATAATTGTGCTACCTCTTCCTTAAAAACAAACCAAAAAACGATATAAAAGTGTTATCAGTGGTCATTGCTAATACCTCAGGACCCAAAGGTCCATATTCTAGCGTCTATATAAGGTTCAATGTGAGTATGTGACTGTCCATCCATCTGAGGGTGGAAAGCAGTACCGAAGTTCAACCTTGTACCCAAGGCGTAGTGAACAGTTTCCCAAAACTTGAATGTACAATCTTGAATCTCGGTCCGAAAGTGAGCTTAACCTTAGCTATACTTCTAGAAACTTATGGAACCTCTAATATTCAATGAAAGTGATGCTACAAGTGTTACAGCATGACGTAACAACTGATGTAACACATATCACGTCAAGCTGTCTCACTGCCACATCATGCGGTCTCACTCTCGCAATGAGACCACATGAGATTCACATGTTATAACCCTAATGAATGGTTTGGTTTTTTTCTTCTACGTATTCTTAATATTTGTTTTTTCTTTTTTCTTTTTTCTTTTTTGGATGAATACAGTGGCCACCAGCATATTGTGACACAAAGATAAGCTGTTGTTTTCCAACAACAGGGAAACCAGCAGAAAATTTCACTATCCATGGACTTTGGCCTAACCGTGATAACGGGTCCTACCCGCAGAACTGCAAACTTGAAAATGCTTTTAACGAAACAAAGGTAACGTTACGGTCTATAGCTATACGGAAAGTAAAAGTGTCAAGACGAAACATATTTCATATAAATATGAAAATCGTGATAAAAAAGAGAGAACAAAAGTTGTCTTTATTTATTCAAGTTTAAGGGTAACTACTAATAATTAAGGGGGAATGAGGGAGAAGGACATAAATATTTCATCAATTGAGTAAAAGGGCGAGTTTTGAAACTTTTGCGTAAAGAATAACTATTTATTCATTTATCAAAAATTCACTTGTGTTCAAAATTACTATTTAAATTCATTTCTTAAAAATTCATTTGTCGAAATTCACTAATTTTCAAAATTCATTGTCGAGATTCACCGATTTTCTGGATTATTCATCAAAATTCACCGTCGAAATTCACCGATTTCGGGATTCATTTGAGAGATTCACCGATTTTCGGGATTCATTGTTTGTCATTCTCGCTATAAAAATTATCATGATTGTCTTTCTCATATAAAAATATGTAGTTGTCCTGTTACTTAAAAATATTCCAGATTGTGTCCTTATCCCTAATTTTCCAAATAATTAAAGCCGATTTCGAGCGGTTCATATCAAGGTAAGCGAGCCGAACTCGAACGCTTGAATCTTGAATCGAAATGTTCACAAGTTTTATCAAGTAATGTTATATCATATTACAAATATATATTGTTTCATATATTTTTTGACAAGTCAAAATCAAGAACTTTGAAGCTTAATATTTTCTCGAGCTCGAAATCGAGCTTGAAAGTGCTTCAATTGTCGAGCAAAATCAAGGCGAACTCAAGCATAAATAAAACTTAATCGAGCCGATCAATCTCTAGCAATTTTTTTCTCTGCTTGAACGTACTCTATCTGAGTTCGAGCATCATTGTTTAGAGAACCTTAATTCCTCGACTCGATAAGTAAATTAATGTTTGATTCAACTCAAATCATTTACTTAACCCTAGTTTGAATTCACTACCTCCTTCTCCTCCTTCTTTGATACCATGCATGTTAAAGTTAAACTGTATCTCTCCCGAAAATTTAAGTTGATGAAAATATAGATATATAATGAATATTTTAAACACTTCAACGCACAGGTATCGGATCTTCTAGGAAAAATGCAAGAGGAATGGCCCACCCTAGCATGCCCAAGTGGAGATGGAGTGAAGTTCTGGACTCATGAATGGGAAAAACATGGCACTTGCACCGTATTAAATGAACACCAGTATTTCCAAACTACTCTTTACCTCAAGGAAAAAACCAACTTTCTCAAAGTCCTCAATGATTCAGGTAGCTTGCACTTTTATTGTATTTTACAGTAATTGAAGGTAAACAAATGAAATTAATTCTTGAATTCTTAAATATAAATTTATATGAAGCTAGCCTCACAACATAATTCAGTGAAAAAAAATATAGAGCGATGTAGTGACATTCTTGTTATTGAATTGCAAATTGAGGTGTAAGAGTCTGATACCCTGTGTTTATAAAAACAGTGGACCAATACACAAAATTTAATGGGTTAATTTCATATATACATGTGTTTATAAAAAAAATTCCTTACGTATTAGAGCTATAAATATTTATAGCTATTATAGCTATTTTTAAGGGGTCCGCCTCCCGTAACCACAAAGGGGGGCGCCGCCCCTGTGTGCGGGTAACCTCTTACAAGCTGCAGAACCACTAAGGCGTAACCACGATTTACATTCTTCGCGAAACTTAGGGGCATGATTGTTACTACAACAAAACACTCTATGCTACACTAGTTTTTACCACACACACAAAAAAAAAAGTGTGGCTAATGGTACTTAGTTAGACTCTTTTAATTGCCACGTTCTTGTGGCTAAAAGCAAGTATATAGGAACACTTTTTTTGTTGTGTGGCAAACAATAGCGTAGCAAAAAATTGTTTTTCTTGTGGTTTGGAGCCCTTGAAATTGGGGCTCAACCTTTTTTTTTTCAACAAAAAAGAAAAAAGAAAAAAATTATATGAAAGTTTGAAATTTTATATGAAAACATGCATGCATATATGCAGGAATTGTACCAAAAAATGGAGTATTTTATAACTTAACAAGCATAAGAGAAGCAATACAAACAGGAATTGGGTACAGACCATGGATTCAATGCAACAAAGATACATCAGAACAGTTTCAGCTCTTTCAAGTTTATCTGTGTGTTGACAAATCTGCTTCAAATTTCATTGAATGCCCAGTTTTTCCACATGAAAATTGTGGCAAACAAATTGAATTTCCATCTTTCTCCTCGGAAGAATAATGAATTCTATATATGTATATTACGTTTTGTACCCTTGATTATATGTGCTGAGTTACACGTCATGATCATTGGGTCCTACGTTATGAATAAAGAGCGTAATAATATGGTGCCATTGGTTGTACTGCAATGTACTATTTATTCGTTTACCATCTGATAAAATAATTTTATTGCTCATAGAATAATATCCTTAAGTTTGACACTTCCTTTTATTAGCATATATAAGATAATTTATGATATTTTCTGATTATGTTTCAGGTCCAATTAAGCTTGATAAGCGCAAAGTAAAACTCGAGTTGGGGTTAAGGTTTTAAAAAATTATTGAATCTTAGTTCAAGCTCGTGTTCAAAAAGCTTTGTGCTCGGATTTGCATTCGAAAAGATTTTGATATGCATTGCTCGTTTAGACTCGAATCGACTCAAACCATTTACACCACTAGTCCGTTGAAGGCAGAGGTTTCAATGGAAATTCATAAGAGAGATGTTATGAATATTCTAATGGTATTTTGAAACTGACTTATAGCATAAAAATATAATAATAATAATAATGATGATGATGAAGTTTTATTTTAGGATGGAGTTTTAGTATGACATTGTAATAGCCTATATAGGAAAAGTGAGAAAATTAACATTATAAAAATATAAAATTGTAACATAATGAATGTGGTAACTTGAGTTAACCATTTTAGACTAAGCGCAGACATTGGACCTAAATAGTTAAAGAATCCATTATTAATCAAGTACCAGCTAGACCTAAGTTTTGGGGTGTTACATGCGTTATCAGAGCCGACTACCAGATTAAAGTTAGTGTCATACTCATACCGTGAGAGATGGTGAGGGAAACGGTGAGGTACCTCTAGAATTTGGTATGATGCTAGCTAGGATGCCGGTTTTCAATTTGTAAAGATTGTCTGTACACATTTTTGTTGAGAGAAGTCTATACAGGGCATTGAATTCCCACACGTATCCCAACACATAGGCATGGTTGCTACTACATCACTCTTGTTGTTTTACCATTGAGCTATGCCCCTAGGAACGTAGGACGCCGGTTTCTTTAGAGGTGGGCATTTATTATACACTTTGAAAATATATGATAGGAACATTATCAAGACTTGATATCGGTTTCTCAAGAGAGGAGGAATGTAATATTTGCATCGGTAAAATGACATTAATATTAACAAGATATAAGGACTTCATAACTTACGTTAACTATTTTAGGGCCAAAAGAAAGCAATGGACCTACATTGTATTAGTTATAACATCGATCTATTACGACACAAGAACTAAGTGTTGAGTCCTTACATAAATTGGCATTGAACAAGTTTATAAGTTTGTTTCTTAAATGAACGAACATGAATTTGACTCGTGAATATTCGATCATTTCGTGAATCTATTTACGTTGATAAACCAACGTACAACCAAACAAGTGGGGTCCGTAAATCTTTTGAAGGTAAATTTTTTTTTCATGGGTCCAAAATATTTTTCTATAGGTAAAATGTAGCGTTTTATTATTTTTAACGGGGTCCACGGACCCCCTTATGTATAGTGTGGATCCGCCTATGCCAAACGCTAACTCATAAGAAGTTATCTATATGTCTATGGTTCCTCTCATACTTTTTTGTATGATTAATTGAATGTTGTTTTATAATTGTTATTTTCGCATTCAGACTTGATTAATTTTTAATTTCTTAACAAGTCGAGTTTGAGCTGGAAGATAAAAATATGATTAACCAGCCAAACTTCAACATGAGCTCAAATAATTGTCTTTTTAGTGGGCCGATCTTAAACATGATTTTGTATTCGGGAAATTAAACCCACAATCATAAACAAACCCATGACCTAAACGAACCAAACTTGAAATTAAGCTTTTGATCATTTAACAAACGAACGATGACAAATAATTCTATGTATATCCAAACAAACATGAGTTTAAACAATATATATTTGACTCGACTCAGTTTGTTATCCGCTTTATCGAAAGCACATGTGTGTGTTCTTTTCAATATTTCAACAGTGATTTGAACCCACTCGGTCCCAATGTGTTTGATACTATTTATCATGTATGGCAGTTTGTGTATGCCAATACAAATTAAATCGGTGCGGTTTGGACCAGTAAACCGTACGGTTTTATTTGTTGGTATTTAAAAAAATTAAATAAATAAATAAATATTTGGACAGCCCCGATGTGATGGGTTATTTTGTTTTATTTTCTTATTTTTTTTAGGGTGTGTTTATGTTATTCATAATATCATTTTTTATGTATATTTGATGTATTATTTTCACTGGCTGTAGCAGTTTTAAGTTGATTGATAAGTTTTCCCTGTTTTCTGTTGATGTATATTAAAGGGTTCATGTGATCCCATCGAGATTTAAGAATTTTTTTTATTCATTAAAATAATATAGTTTTGTTTAAAAAAAAGTTAGTTTTAATTTTCAGTGGACAGTGACTGAAACAAATTTATGTATCTGGCCCTGATTGTGCTCACAAATAAGAATTCGAGAAGTTTTTGAGTAGCCGCGAAACAAACAGTGTATAGCTTGTGCGTCCAATTCGCGTGTACCTTGTAAATGAGGGGATAACCACTTTATATAATGTTCCATCACGGCAAAAGTTACCTTGCATTGAAGTAGTGGCACGAATATCTCGACGAATTACGAGGTCATTACAAAGCACTCATGGCTCATGGCTTAATGGGACGATTATAAGTAGCTATAGAACGCAAAATAATGCCCATAATTATCATTGAGTGGAGCATAACCGTTATTTGAGAACGATGAAGACTTGCACCAGCTCGGCTGTGAAGGACCGTGGATGACCTGCGTGCTGCGAAGGACAAATGACAACAGTGGAAGTAGGGGCGGACACATTCTTATTAAAAGGGGTCCGCAGACCCCGTTAAATATAATAAAAAACTCTACATATTACTTATAGATAATATTTCGGACACTTAAAAACAAAAACAAAATTACCCTGAAAAAATATTACGGACCCGCTGGAAAAAATTCTGGATCCGTCACTAAGTGGGAGACATGTGTTATGTCGGTCAAATGATATATGGGTGCGACCTGCTCCATGTTGAAGATGAGTCTAGCTGACAGATGCCCAATAACGAGCTGAGTTTATCTTCTAGGTGGGCCTTCAATATTCTATGTGATGTCCGATTAATATCACGTGTATGATAACCGATCACACGTCTGTCATCTGTCTTTTTGGATTAGGGTCGTATGACTTATGTTTGCCAAGCTTCAAAATGAAACCCAAAGAATGACGTGTCTGTCAAAACACATTATCACCATACATTTCATTTTTTTTTTTTTTTTTTTTTTTGTATTTCATCATTTTGAATAATTTTGATTCATTAATGATGATATTTACTTTATTTTAAACAAGTTTCTTCAGTTCACGAATCCAAGATATAAATATGCATATACCATCCCGTATCCAACTTCTAAGAATTAGGAATTCGTCCCTATGTTTGTAGGTACGTCTATCGATGTCGAATACGTATCGGATCGATACACGTTATCAAATAAAATCCGTGCATCACAGGCGAATAGTGCAATTGGTAATCCATCCAGACGTTTGTAATGTGAACGAAATCCGAATAAAGATAAATACCTTCGTATAATATAACAAAATAAACGCATACAAAATGTGACACACTTCACCCCAAAAAAAAAACGATATATCTACAACATTAACATTAATTACAAACACAAAGTATACAACTTATATTACACAAAAGATAATATTTAAGAACCACCAAATAAAATCACATAAAAAGACACATTTACCCTTCCAAACCTAACTAAGCAGACATACAACCAATCCCATACCTAGCATTACTAGGGAAAATAAGAAACAAACCACTACAAACCACACTAACCATCAATGGAAAACTCTGCATAACTTCATCCAATTCCTTAGTATGTTTAGGAAACAGACAATTAGTAACCCGATGATCCGAGAACGCGATCGCCACGAACACCAGAACCGACATAAACGCGTTAACGAAATCCGTTAGTCCGGCTTGGTACCTTGGATCTTTTGGGACTTCAACATCTAACCCTTTCTTGAACACTGCCAACCCTTTCGGGGTCACGAATCCGTAGTAGAGTTTACCGTCCGGGCCGCGGAAACTGTCGGTGAAATGGAAGAAGAAACAAGAAAGTGTGCAGAGAAGGAGGAGGGAATGGATCATAAAGATGGTTACATGTGAGCATTCTCCTTTGGCATAAATTGTTGGAAGTAGCATTTCAAATGTGAGAAGTGTTCCTGTTATATATACACAGAATACACGCAAAGTAATCATATTTTGCATAAAGTATATAAATATATTATAAAATGCACAAAATACTCATAAAATAACCTTAATTTATTATGTGCATTTTTTGCGTATTTTTTCCAAGTCTGTGACACTAAAAATACACACAAAGTATCCTTCTTTTTCAAAAAGTAAATAAGTTTACAGAAATATACCCATGATGCACTCAGAGTATGTAAATAAGTACATTTAAAATTGCATAGGATACTCATAAAATGACCTTACTTTAATTATGTGTATTATGTGCACTTTTATGTGTATTTGTTGTATCTATCACAAAAAATAGACACAAAGTTACGTTGTTTTTAAAACAGTAAATAATATTTAAAAAACACACATAGTGCACACAAAATAACCTTATTTTATGTGTATTTGTTGTGTCTGTGTCGCTGAAAATACACACAAAGTAACTTTACTTTACGCGGGAGTAAAAATATACTCCGAAAATGCACATAATATACACAAACTAGCTTTAATTTATGTGTTATGTGCAATTTGTGTGCTTTTTTCTGTGCAATATATATATTGATAATAAGAGAAATTATATTATACCTGTTGGCAGAAAGTTTACGAGCATGGATGTTTTGGACAAGGTCTTTTGGACCCCTTTTGATATTGCTTGTCTCCTCCGGCCACCACCGCCTGCGCTGCCACCAGGAGCGGCGGTGGTGGTGGGTAAGTCTTGGGATGGTGGTTGTGGAGGGTAGGGGGTTGGGTCAACTTGGGGTGATGCATTGTAGATTTTAATACCTATTGATCCTTCTGTTTGATCCATGTTTTGCAAAAGAAATGTAATAGAAAACGATGGCACAAAAAAAGAGTAAGATTTTGTGAAGAATATATGGGAATAATAGTGAAAATAAGAGTGAAAAAATAAAGGGATGTGTGGGTTAAAACTAACTAATTGTACCCATTCAAATTCAATTACTAATAAATTCAGTTGCTGTTAAAAAAAATTAAAACAAATACATTTTGTCAAGGAAACTGCCAAGGGATTGCTTAGCAGGTGTATGCGGCAGTTATTAAAATTTAAAATAAAAAAAAGGAATCCACGCTTTGATCACGTGAAGGTATATATTGAACTTTTGTTGGAGCGCCGCATCGCACTTTTTCTACAAGGCCGGCAAAATGAGCTGTCAGGCTCGTAGCGTGTGATCATCGCGCAGCGAGGGATTATGAGCAAGAGATCCGACTCAAGTTATCACACCACGGGACAGAGGAATAGATCACCTGGTTTGATCTTCCCGAGCCCGAATAATACGGAACAGTTGGCAGGTGTATTTGTAAGTTTGCGTGCATTAGAGGATCTGTATTCGATTGTGTGGAAGATCTTGAGACCACGTAGTGTTGCTGCTTGGAGGACGGGGAGATCAAGGAACTCTGCTAGAAATATCACGATACTCTCTAACATGGATCTATCTACTTTGTCACGCAGGTAATCACTCATCATCAGCTATAACTGACCATTTATAGAGGTGAAGATTTAAGCAGTAAGCCATGGTATCAAAGTCGCTTTAACATATCCCGAGGATGTTTGACATGCGCGTTAAGAAAAGCGATGGGTTTCTTTGTGTACGCATTATCTTGGCTAAAGTGTTCCGCTGCATATGCAGATCAGTCCGTAAAGTTAAATATTGTAAGAAGCTCCACGGTGCGCTTCCTTCAAAGTTGGATTCTACGATAAGCTCTTGTGATGAGAAACACGTGTGGAGTCTGACCATAGGAGTGGGGACAAGGTTTTGCATTTTCAAACCCAACTTTTGTATGAGCATTGTCGCCAGTGCTATAAACATGTTGAGGTAGAATGCATGAATTTGTGATACTTTGAACCCCAGACCGAAAATGATGCTGAGAGGACCCAAATCACTTAGAGAACCGTCACAGAATTCTAAATCATTGACAAAGCTGTTTGATTACAGGAACATCCATTACATCTTAATTAGTATGTCATTACATAAACAAGGACTTTTATACAGGGATTATCCTACGATTATGAAGAACAAGCAGAGAGAAGGATCAGACTTAGGTAAGAACAAAATTCCACACTGACATCTGTTTTCTTAACTTCATCAAACCAGGCTCTGGAGCCTGGGCTAAGACAATAAATAGCTTTCTTCAGGCCAACAAACGCCCAGAGTGGTCTGAGCTTATACACAAAGCGCCTTGAGTTTATGTCCATGAACATGTAGATTCATATAGGTCCCAGTTGGTCAAAAGCATTGCTTCAATATCTACTCTGTCACAACTAAGCCAATCTAGGCATTGGCAGAGCTAAAATAATCCTTATAGTAGAGGCTTTGGCAAACAAGGACTAAAGTCTAGGAAAGTAATCCACTCCAGGAGTTTGGTTGAACCACTTTTGCTACCAGGAGCGAGCTATGTTTATTAGTCGAGCCATCTCTGATTCAACTTGAGTTTGTAAATCCCATCTATTTGCCCACTACATGTTCAAAGCCTTGTGGACATAGGATAAAATCCGGTATGTGATTCCTCATTAGGACTTCGTATTCATCCTCCATGAAGCGCAGTCCCAGAGGGTTACCTGGGGGCTTGAGACACTTTGGTAGGATTCAAGGTGAGTGAAGCAGAAGGTTGTTAGGAGGGGCTAGATAGGAAAAGGTTTTTGGTTGAAGACACACCATTTGGATCTAGTTTTCATGGGATGGTGATTAACAAATGAAGTGGTAGATTGGAGAGACCGAGATGGAGAGGAGAAGGAGTATTATTAGGAGGAAAGAGCTGCATTTAGATTGATCAATGGAATTAATCAGAGGAGAACATGGTTGAATAGAATCGGGATCTTGGCAATCTGAGGAAGGGTGAGAGATAAGACAAATGCAGGAGTGTGATGGTAAAACAAGGTGTAAGAAGGCAAGTGACTAGATGAGTAGAGCAGGGAAGAGGAGAAGAGCATCCAGGGGGGCAGATTGATTAAGATAGACTCGAGAGATCTGGCTTTTTGGAAACTAGTGAGTAGAACACCACAGGCTCCACTTGCAGAGAAGTCATTAGGATTTTGAATAGCAGGTTAGAAGGTGTAATGGACTTGAGTAGGAAAATTATGCTCATCAAAGATGACATCTCTAGAGATATAAGAGTCTGCCAGACCAGTACATGAGACACCGATAGCCTTTATGACCAAGGACTTCAGGCCAAGATGAGGCCACATTTCACGAGTGTGAAATTGGAACTTCTTATTGTGATAAGTGTGAGAGATAGGATAGAGGCACGTCAAAAACTTTAGACATAGTATAGTAGGGACCTTTCCAAATAAGCATTCAAAGAGTTTTATGATCCAAGATGGGAGTAGGAAGATGGATTAATAAGCTAACTTGAGAATGTCAGAATGCTTCTCCACTAGAATTTTTAAGGAGCAGAGGCCTTAGCTAGGAGGGGTTAGTCCCATTTCAACAATAGACTGTGTTTCCTTTCTCTCTCTGCCTTGCCATTTTGGCCATGTGTAGAAATGACAGGAATGCCTAAATTGAATTCCGAATCTTTTAAGCGAGGGTTCAAAGTTCTGAAATTCTCCCCACAGGTACATTTGGGGACATTTGATCTTAAGATTCATGAAGGATTTCTGTCACAGTTTTAAAATTGTATAAATAGGTAATAGCACTGGGATTAACTTTTAAAGGAAAAATCCACGTGTATACGGTATAATCATCCCGGAAAAAATGGATAATAATGGGGTATGATCCGTTGGAAGAGTGAGGCTGGAGAAGGCCCCAGAGATCAAGATAGACGAGGATCAAGGCTAGCTGTTGGTTTTGGATGTAGGTGTAGTAAGAGCAATGAGTCCTTTGTTTACCAAGACAACAAGCTTCACAAAAGGACAAATTTTCATTAAGATCAAGGTTCATTCTGTACTCGAGGGGCTTGACTTAGAACCTTACTGGGGGAGGTGTCTCTAGCCTTACATGCCAAGCAGTGGCTTTGTTTTGATTGGAATGAAAACTAATAAAGGACTCCATGATTAGACTCACAGACTAAATACAAGACTTAGGCTGACATTGGAACAAGACAAAACTTCAAAAGATTGAGTTGGATGGGAGGACAACTTGAATCACTTGCGTGGGAAGAGCTCAAGCAGTGCGGAATTGACATTTGGTGAGAGACCATTCTTAAAGAGTGCCTTGCAGGAAGAGTTCTCTTTGTAGTTAGATCCTTCACAAAACAAGAATCGAGTGAAATTCAAGAAAAGCAGGGTTATCTGCTGATTAACTTCCTGGAAACAAGAGAGATTTTTAGTATCTTTGGGAACATGGAGAATGCTATTTTGAGAAAGTTGTGAAGTTATTATAAGTGGAAGTGTGGGATTTAGGCTGGCCAGGCAATGTGTGGGACTCACCATTACCTGCTGTGAAAGGCATCGGACCTTTCAATACCTGCAGAGCTCAAACGCAGGTTATTAAGATCATTGGAGATATGGCCCGGTAGCTCGACTTGTCGAGCCCATACCAACTAGGATCCATCATGACAGCGGTAGCATGATCCACAGGCTGGTGACCGCGGCAGCGGGGGTTCGAGCTTCTGATAAGAGCCATTACTGCACTGTTAGTATGAGAGGACGGTTGTTGGAAGGAATCATGCCGTGATAGCAGGTCGAAATGCTATGTGAGGCCCGGTGCCACCACAAGACTTGACATCTGGTCTAGGACTCAGGCCACCGATCTTGCACCTCACTCTGGCTTCACCACCCACATTGCCTCTATAACCCACGACCACCTCTCTGCAGAGTCTTGACTACCATAAGAATCGCCTTGTCTGCACACCTCCCCATTCCACCGAACCAGAGACTTATAAGGCTTGATTAGTTCATTTGTGGTGACACTTTGTCCAAGATGAATGGATGGATTGAAATGCGATGGAAGAGTCTCTCACGAGTCATGATTGGGGCTGCACTCTCTGCGAGTTAATGACGCCAATCCTCGATGTTATATTAACGAACTTCGACTGCCAATCTTTACGAGGCCACACAGGCGCTACGGAGACCAGAGCTCGGCATTGGAAGTTGATGCCAATTTGCAGCCAAGCCATCGAATAAGGATTTCATCAAGGCAAGATAATCCACCATCGATTTGTAGCCTTTAATACCTTTAGGTGAAGCTTACATGATTCAAGCATCCCGAGCTTCTGACCCGGTTGTTGAATAATGTCCCCAAGTGATGCCAAAACTTCATATTGCTTTCGATTGACAACCAACAATCTGGTTAGGAGCTTGCTCAAGTCGGCCCACAAACCATCAACCAAACTCTGAAAGCCGAATCCGATGCATGAGATCATTGTTAGGAGGATTGTGCATCAGCTAAAACAAAGAAAATTTAAAAAGCTATGCTACCGCTGAAACTACCTCCTAACGGCCGAATGCCTGGTAGTTACTTTAGCTAATTACTAATAAATTCAGTTGGGATAGTTTCCTAACATATAAATGTTAATGTTACAAACATAATTTTTAAAATTTACATGCCGGAAATATTGCTGTTAAAAAAAAAATTAAAACAAATACATTTTGTCAAGGAAACTGCCAAGGGATTGCTTAGCAGGTGTATGCGGCAGTTATTAAAATTTAAAATAAAAAATATAAAAAGAAACTCGTTTGATATTCATATAATAATAAAATATTAAAAATATTATCCCACAAAAGCAATGAAACATGGGATAGTTTCCCTAACATATAAATGTTAATGTTACAAACATAATTTTTTATTTTTATTTTTATCATTGCTCAAGATGCGGGATTGATTAATCATCATGTGAGATTGATATTAGATTTCGAAATGATGTGTGGGTGGAGGAAGGGCTCTCTTTGTATGCTTCCCGAGACTCTTTCAGTTTGCGGAAGGAAAAGATAGTTTGGTGTGTGAGAATGGTCTTTAGTGAAGGGCCGGGGTAGTGGAAAGTGGGATTGGAAACAAGAGTTGGCGATGGAATGCTTATGTCCGTAGAAAGTTAACGTCATCAGCTGGAAAGCCTACCTTGATAGACTTCCGACAAGAGTCAATTTGGTTAACCGTGGAGTTCCTCTTCCTGATGTTCTTTGCCCTCTTTGCAAATCAAGTAATGAAGAAATCGATCTTGTACATCTTCCTTTGTTGCTCGTTTTCTTCATCACTCTGTCATAAATTTTTTGGCTGGTGTTCTATTTCAGTCGTAGTCCCTGCATATTGTAGTATTTTTTGTTTGTTTTCTCCTATGGTTGTGCAGCGCAGCATAATGATGCTCTTAGGATTAGGATGCCATTACGTAAAGTGGTGACATGCTCTTTAAGGGATGTGATTGCCCTCAATTCTAAAGAGGCTTCATGTGATCAAACCTTTGAGGATACTAGAGTTCGTAGTTAACGTGGATTGGGATCTTGGAAGTGCAACACTTTTTGTTTTTGTCCAATTTAGTTTCTAGACTTGTTTTACCGGGGTGTTGTTGCTCGGCGCTTGTGATTGCTTTGTAGAATTAGATTAGTATTTATATTATTATATATACGGCAATAGATACACCTTGAGGTATATATATCTATATATATATATAATGATTTATACATTACATATTGAGTCATTACATATATCACTACATACTTCTTTGTTATTGATCAAAGTGTAGGAGCCGTTTACGAGTCCTACCATGATCTATAATGATAAATTCCTGCAATAAAATATGCAACGTACGTCTGTGGTGGTAGATGTATCATCACCGACATATTAACCGATTTACATGGTTTTAGAGAGAATACACTTCTTATAAGAATCCATATCTTACGAATTATCATAAATACATATATTGCTAATTTCTTTAACTAGAGGTCTGAATCAATATCATCAAGGCATTTCATATTCAAATCAATCTTGTCAAACCGGAATCTTTTGGTAAATGGTTCTTCGTCAATTCCGGTGTTTCTGTTTATTTTTCTTTTGTTCTCCAGATCGTTTATCCCTGGTTTCATTTCCATTAATGAGAGGACTGTCGTGCTTTTCTTCCATTCATCGTCGTCGTTGTTGTCCACATTTTCGTTTCTTGATGTCTCTGAGGATGTTAGAGAACTTTCTAGAGACCCGTTGCGGGTTTGTAACGGTGAATCTTGCGTGTTTTTCGAGATCGAGGATTTGACCTCGGTTAAGGCAGAGAGCGATGAAGCACAACCCATGTCAAACATTGAAGCAAGTTGAGAAAGTTCTTCTTTAGCAAATTGAACTCCAAGATTACACACATTGTATGCTGAGAGGGTATTTTGGGCTTTTTGTAAAACTGATTGTAGATATTTCCCTTGTGCTTCAATTCTCAGCTGCAAATGTCTTTGGACCTGATAATTCAGATTGAGCAATGAATGATAGAGACACAACGAATTGACACAACAGATTTATCCCGTTATTTTCTTACGGTATCATATATGATATAATGATCATTAAGCCATCCACATAGTGATGCGACGGCACTACAAAAGGGATATTGACAATTTTGGTACCGTATATTTTCTCATTGTCTTGAAGGAAAATGATACTCTCACCGACAATTTAAACATCACATCCCCCGAAGGTGATGGTTTGTGGTGCACATTTGTTTAGATTTTTCTTTTGCCTTTTCTTTTTTAGAACCTTGTGACTACAAAACTTTCAGTGGACAAAATCGGGGGATGCAGTCGGTACCTGCATCATCCTCCTTGTCTTGAAACTTACATTTATCTTTCATAATGACAGTTTTAACCCCTATCTATACATTTTGATACCCTTTTAGGACCTATAACGGATCTGACCCTTTTATTGTTAAGGGTGAAAACAATTGTTAATGAAAAAAAATAAGGGCTAGTTCAGAGACAGTGAAAAAAAGACATGGACCAATTAAAACCATCATTATCCCTTTTTTTATTTTAGATTGAATAGAGCAAAACACCTTGATCTTTAGATCAATGTGGTAACCTGCCATCCTTCTCTTGTTTTGGCTTTTTGCCACTTATGTAGTCAAATGTTTTGCAATTTTCAAATTTTCATCAATTTCCTGTTATTTGTGATGGTAAAATCGTGATTGGACATCACACTCATAAGAGATTGAGACAATGAAAGAGCGTGAAATCCTTATGAGCATGTTGTTCAAGTTCGATTTTTCCGTCCCAATTGACGGGAAACTGACGAAAATGTGATAATTGCAAGAAATTAGACAACATTAGTGGCAAAAACAGTAAAACGAAAAATGAATAGTAGATCTAAACCTTTGAGCTAAATATTGGGGTGTTTTGCGCTATTTAGTCTGTTACTTTTCAACCAATTGTATGGTGACACGTGGCATATACCGTAACAATTGGTCGTCATATGTTGGTAAACTAAGTGCTTCTGTTAAGCGCCCTAAAGTGTAAAAAATCCCTTTTGATTCGGTATAATTTCTCATCGTCTTGAAACTTGCCTCCATCATTCATTATGACTCTTTTGTCCTCTATATTTTTGTTACACTTTTGGGACACATAACAAACCCGACCCGTTGACTAACGTTTGAACCAACTTCGGTCACGTTAAACGCCCCAAAAGTGTAACCAAAATATATCGTCATGACTGCGAATACGATTGTTAATGGAAAAATAAGGGTTATTTAGAGACAATTAAAAACGTCATTATCCATTTATATTTTATGACTTATCAAATAATTGTATGGTAACATGTGAGACATGTTGTAACAGTTGTTCGTCAGACGTCAGTAAACTAAGTGCTTTTGTTAAGTGCCCTAAAGTGTAAGAAAACGTATGATTAGAGATGAAAAGTGTGAATGTAGAAAATATGGACTATTATTTAAACAATGAGAAATTTTACGAAGAACTAAAAATGTCATTATATAGTACTTTCTTTCAGAGACGGATCATGTTGTTAACAACGGGTCTACGGACCCCGCTAATTTATGGTCCCCGTTAATTTTTATTTTTTTACTTCTCAAACATTTTGGAATTTCAATTGAACAATTTTACGAATCCGCGCTAATCTTATCCTTATCTTTAAATGCAACACAAACACATTCATCCTATGTAGCATCACACTACCACGACATCATGATGAAAATCAATTTTTATAACAGAACACGTGTACTTGACTTTTTAAAAATCAAATGTTGCCACGTTAAAGGCCTATCCACACTTATTTAGGAAAATACCTCAATTTGTTGATAGAGTTTTCTTTGAACCTCCATTTGAACATGTAAAGCTTGAGCTATCTCCAAACTCCTAATACACAAAAGCACAATCTTAAATCATTATTATTATTTTTTTATTTCCTGAATTAAATAAAATTAAGATAAAAATTATATATTATTTATATTCCTTACTCATTGCTTTGACTCTGTATTTCCTTGACTTCTTCATCATTCAAGTTATTGCTCTGTGACTCTCTGTCCTCTGTATCACATTAATTAATTTATCTTTCATGAGCCCCCCTTTTTTTTTTTAAGTGTGTGTGTGTGATCAAAATAAATAAATAATTATTTTATAATGCTTTATGTATTGTATCTTTTTAAGCATGTATCTTACCTTCGTGCATATTATCATCACAAGTTTCTGATTGTTGACTTTTTCCTTGTCTGTACTTCTGCAAAAACAGATAGAACATGAATTCTTTATTCTTTACTAACAAAACAAATTATTTATTTTCGCTCATTTTGTTTCACGGTTTTTGCTCTTCGATTCCTAACGTTTCATCTTGACGTTTTTACGCCTCATCTATCTATCTTCTTAACATTTTGCAGTCCAAAATGCCATGTGTCGAAGATCGAACGTTGAAGAAGGTATAACATTATCCGGCCAGTAAAAAGAACTTGATAAATGACAAAAATGGATTTAAATAATTGGACAGATGAGGGGTGAAATTGTCAATATGAAACATACGAGATAGAAACGCAAAAATCGTGTACTTTAAGATCACAAAGATGAAAACCTGTAAATGGCTTTTAAGATGATACAAAGTGAGCCCATGAACTTCCATCACCTTCATCAAGGATTTTGGTGTAGCTTCTACATACGCATGAAAAAAATATCAAAAATAATAAAAATAAAAATCCGGGACATCCAACAATATTGGAACGATACAGAAACACAAAAAAATTGAATAAGTGAATTAAGAAAGGGTTTCTTGCACTCAACTGTAAGAACCTCCAAGCTGATTAACCGCGTCGACGAATCGGTTATGAAGTTCTGGAGTCCATTTTAGCCTTGGTTTTGGATCACTTGATAATACTAAGTTCATCATGTCCTTATTTTGGAGGACCATTTTGGTGAATATTCAATTTTGAGGATTGTATGATATATATATATATATATATATATATATATATATATATTTGGAGTTGTATAATGCTTGGTTAAAAAAATGGGGGAAGATGCAGTTGTTTATATAACAGGAGAAGTAGATAGAAGTTTTTTTTTGTACTATGTTCTCACTTCATATCTGGAAACATGACTGGAGTTTTATATATGTTGGAAGAATATATGCCACTTGTAAAGTGGGGCCCAACTCTCTCCATTTTTCCAATTTAGTTTCGAGTAATGGTACGGGCAGAATCGGTGAGAGACAACGAGTGACACAATTGTCATCTATACCATCGATCATGGTGTAGAGCATAATGATCAATGGTGTAGATGATGGTTGTGTCTCGTGTCTCAATGGTTATGCTTGTATCATTACTCGTTAGTTTCACACTTTTCATTTATTTCTATAGGCCGGGATAGTTCACTGGTAAAAGTGCGAGTTGTTGTAGTGATAGCCTTATCTTTGATGTAAGTGTGGGAGTTCAATACTCTGTATAGGCTTTTCTGAGCAGAAAAAATATGTATAGGCAGTCTCTTGAAGACTTTATCTCTAACTTCTCTTCTATATCTCTGTATACTCATTTTACTCATCCCAATAAAGCATCAATTCAGTGTTCTATTATTTTACACAGTGTTCTGTTTTTATTAAGATATAATCTTCATTTACATATTCTATAAAGACACGGCAGTTGGTCTTTTGGGTTGGGAATCAAATTTTTTTTCCATAGCTTTTTCTTTTTGAAAGTGTAGGTATGCAACAATCATTTAGAGAAAGTATATGTAAATCATCAATCAAGACATATAGTGCTTCTATCAATTATGCACGGATACTTATATCTAGTTGCATGTCTCGTATCTGCTACATATGACATATATAAGTATCGATACTTTGGACACGTGCTTAGTGGTAAATTTATAAGTTTAATGTGTTGAAATTGAGTAAATTCCGACAGATAAAGAATGAAAAGTTGTCAAAAATAATGAAAAACAATCAAGAGAACCACTAAAGATTAGTTATATTTTGTGCACTTCAATATTTCTTATTTTGTCCTTATAGTTTTACAATGTACATCATGATCCTTAAACTTTCAGTACGCACTATGTCCCCGTAGCTTATATTTAAAATCCAAATTCATGTATCTGTATCCGCGTATCTGTATTGTCGTATTTCTGTATAAATTGTTCATATCATTTTATATGTGTTTTGTGTACATCACTATTGTTTTTTTTTTTTCTTTCTTTTTTTTTCTTTTCTTGTTTGCAAGTGTTTAATTGCTTTATACTTTGACTTGAAATGGAGAAGAGAATCTCTGATACAGCAAAAAAAAAAAAAAAGAGAATGCCAAACACATGAATTTTGGGGTCTTGAAAGGAGAGAAAAAAAAGAGGAAAAAGCGGATGGTTTGTTTTTATCCTTCTGTTTTCCAACTCTCCTAACCCCCTCCCACCCACCCCACCCCATTCCTACCCCTACCCCCCTTCCTCCATGCTTGATTCCCTAATCCACTTTTGCTACCCCACTATGATATATAATGGAATGGAACTTTTAGAAAACATGAAGAAGCTGTGATTGGCAAAAGAATGTACAATCTTGATGCTTTAATATATATATATATATATATATATATATATATATATATATATATATATATATATATATATATAAAAAGTAATCACTCGATGAGGCAATGACACAGTGATCATTCTTTGAAGCTCTCAGGACCCGGAGAAGTGTTAGCCAGGGTTCTTGATTCGAGTCTCAGTTGAAATAAACTGTACGTGTGTTTACATAATTATGCTATAGTTTCCATTAATATAATAAATATATTTTTGTCAGGAAGACAAAATTATCAAAAAAATCGGGATTGAAGAAAAACTGTAATTTAATAAGAATAAAAGTATAATTATGAAGAATAAATGTGGAATAGAGTAAATATGAAATAATAATTGTGAAACACAAAATAACATTAACACGTGAAATAATAATTTTAAAGTATAATTGTGATTTTTTATCATTATAATCATAAATATTCTTTTATTGTCATCCGCACTCCATTTATTATTTTTTTTCATTGCGCCTCTCCCCTATATTAAAATATAATATTATATATATATATATATATATATATATATATATATGTGTGTGTGTGTGTGTGTGTGTGGAAGTAGATAGCTTGGATTCTCCCAGTAAGATTTGGCCTGCCCTTTGAATAGAGTGGTGGGATTCACATATTCTCCAATTTTGTTTTATCAAGCTCAAGATGATATAAGGCCATGAATTTTTGGCTTAATTATTATTATTATTAAACAGTTTTTGAATTATTATGATTTATATTTTTGTTAAAGTTTTTTTTAATCATGTATTATATTAATCTAGATTTAAAGACTAATATTTAGTTTTATTTAATAAAAAAATAAATTTTGTTTCATAAAAAACATGTGTGGACTAATATCTAGATATCCAATTATGTCCTGCAGTTATAAATACTCTATACATACTAGGGTTGTTGACATTTTCTCAACCACATACGACCAACATTTTATAAATTAGACCACTGAATATATATATATAACCCTCGATTTACGTACATCATCTTCGAGATTGTAGGGTCTTTTGAGTCGGTTCTGTTTTCACTAAGTTCTATAAAAACCAATTAATTTCATCATGTTAGTGGTCGAAGCGACAACTATAGATGGTTTCGAAACAACTCTAGGTTGTATCAAAATTCAAAACCCAAACAAGACAATTCTTTGGTTCATTGATTTTTCATTTTTCGGTTGGACCAGACATCCGGTTTGAGATTTGATTTTTTTTTTTTCCCTTTGGTTGGGGCTGAAGGAATCAAAGCATCCAACAGTATATCTAGGACAACCTTGCTGTATCTATGGTCTCACAAAAGTACTTTGTTTATTTAAAAGTTCATAAGTATAAAATGGATATATTATTTGCATCACACGCAATCTATTCATGTATCATTATGCTCATGTATCATAATACAACCGAATTTATGAAAGTCGGTCTTGGAGCCTAGCTAGAACCAACTTTTCGTAGATACACTGTGAGAACAGACTTTGATAGAGTCGGTTCTTGTTCCTAAACCTATGAAAAGTCGGTTTTATTGTGATAAAAAATAGAATGGTGCACGAGTAGATTGATGTGATGCAAATAATGTCCCCCTAAAAGATGTTGAGTCCGAACCAAATGACTCTTATTTTCTCGTCCCTAAAGTTTCGTAGAATATTTAAAACAAGAGTTATATTGTAGTTGTTCAGTATATGCAAAGGGCTACGTGTACTCATTTTATTACTTACGAGAGAAGTCGACTCTAACAGAATCGAACCCTACCTACCTTATTTAAAAACAAGACTATCATTATAGCAATCTCGTTCTTTTACTATTGACTTATATCCATGGGGGCTATAAGATCAGAAGTAGATAGCACTTATTTATTTCATCACATCTTGAATCCGTTCATTCGAATTTATGTATCTAATATTGATCAAACTCTTTAGACGGGCGTCTTTGTGTCTTTGTTCGCTAACCCTTTGTGTTAGGTATCACACTTAAGAAGATGTGTGAAAGTCTTTAAACGTATAATTTACTTACGTTCCCCCCGCAGAAAGACGATAATTCAACATGTTTATTAATAATTTACTTCCCATAAACTAAAAGACTTTTCTCCTACTTTTTTTTCTTCCTTTTCATTTTAGGTCTTACATATTAAGGTCAAAAATCAAAAGGCAATTAATATTGCCGTTACTTGAACCATTTCTTTCAATGTTATCTACTTATATCTTTATATAAAGTACTTTTTTGATCCATAAACATAGCAATGTTGTCCTAATATTTTTTTTTCCCTAAAGATTCTTTGATTCCTTCAACCCCACTAAAGACCATCACACTATTGTCTTTTAGCGTTTAAAAATGATATTTTTTTTTATTATTTGTTAAAAAAAAATAATATCAACAAAAACATCAATATCACACCATTTAAATCATTCAACGCTTCATATATATTACTTAATTTATAATGTATTCGTAACTATTTAGGTTTATCATCTTTACTTTGACTTAATATGATTTATCAATTTATATATCCAATTCATTTGTCTCAACCTTGGATCTTGACAATGTTTGTTTACTATTTTGATACAGGATGTACATTCACCAACCATATTTAGGAACCGATAAACCACACCACATTTAACATTCATACCACACCACATTTAACGTTCATACGTTACTTGAATCATAATAAATTTAGTAACTCTTTAGATTCATTGTTAGTGTTTGACAACCTGAAATGGTTAAAACCCAAATTAAAAAAATACATTATGTCTAAGTCTTAATGTTTTTCCTCATTCTATCAATATGCTTTATTGAGCATACATAGTGATGTGAATGAACTTTATGATGTATTTTACCATCAATTTATTCCAAAATTGTACGCTTATTGTATAATATGTGTGAAATCATGGATTAAATTAGCTAAAAGCGAGTGGGTCACGATTAGGTTAACTTAGATGGTTTTACGTGTATTTACTACATATGTTACGGATTATTTATCGAGAGTGAAATCTAATGTGTGTTGTGTTATTTTGCAGATCATATATTTATTTGAGTTTCAATTGGGCCACAGTTTGAAGTCAAATGGAGTCAAGACAAGAAAATACTGGGTTGGAGCTGAAGATTTGAAGTGGACCGAAGAAATCACAGACCAAGCCCACCACCAGGGAGGAAGGCCCAGAGGTGGCCAAGGACGTAGCTATGTACCCAGGGCCGGCCCTATCTTAAGCCCGCGAGCCAGGCCTTGCCCCAAGCGCGACGGTGTCGGGCCTGCTTCAACCAGATACGTTTTTATTAAAATAAAAAAAAATCGTGTAGATTTAATCCGATCCAACCTAATATAATATGTTAATTTTCTTCTTTGATAAATGTCCAATTTTTTTTTACTCTAATTGATAAAGGCCCCATTTAAAAAAATTACTTGACCAAAAAAAAAAAAGACATACAAACAAGTTTTATTAATTTTTTGCATTTACGGATGTTAAAAACGCAGTAAGTGTTGGAAAAAATGTAGTACTTAGGATTGACAGAGAATTAGAAACTCCAAGTCACGTTAATAACGTTGTCTTTTAAGAGATGTTTCGTCTCACACGATTTGTCACTAAGGGATCAAATAAAAATCTCTTCCAGGATACAATGGGGTGTTTGATTCAAATAGTGACTTGTTTGAATCAAACTCGAGGACACTCAACGTTTTACGATGATGTTGTCAAACTTATGAATTTCCGTCTGCATACTTATGTCTTTTATAGGTTGCAAGTCTGCATAAACGAATGGAGTACTCGCATGACGAAAGGTAGGGTTGTCACTTATTCACCGGATGAAAGCACGCAACCCTTACACGAAAGGTAAGTCATATCGATTCGAAAATGCATGTATCTCGAAAATGCATATCCTTCATGAATGATGCGATGCATGCATCGGTCGAACCCGTTTAGTTGCGATAACATTAATTCGTCACGGAACTCGTATGCAAACGATAACCAAAATATTTATATTTATTTATGAAAAATATCTAACAATAAGTATGTTTTAAAAAAACAATTTTAACTAAAAGGCGGTCGGGAGCAGTGCTTAAGCCTCAATAAAAGCGAGGCCGCCCTGTATGTACCGGGCTTAGGGTGGCTATGCCCACCCAATTGTTATTTTTTGTCACCAAAAAATCTATATTATCTAACACAATTAGTTATCTTAATAAAGCCCACTCAAACCATCCGTAGATAGTCTACTAACTCACCCAAAAATAAGTTTCTGGCTCCGTCATGTAGAGTTTTGTAAATGGTAATTGTATTGTATTGTATTCATAATGAGTGTTACATCAAGTATTTATAGGCAGAAAGATAAGAGGCCTAAAACGGTAAAATACAAATTATTATAAATAATAAACTACTTGATAATAGTATGCTCAACACGCCCCAGCAATCCCGTGGGAAGAGGATGAACACGGAGATTGGTCTTCATGGAATGGAACAACGGTGACCCCAACGGTTTGGTTAGAACATCCGCAAGTTGTTCCTTCAAGTAATGAAGGAAATAGCAAGGCGATTAGACGCAAACAAGTTCGCGAACATGGTGGAAGTCAATCTCGATATGTTTAAATGCGGGCATGAAACACCGGATTAATGGGCAAGATAAGTAGCACCGATGTTGTCACACCAAAGAGTCGGAGTAGGCGATAAAGGAACTTCCATTTCGGTGAGCAAGCCGCAAAGCCATTGAATCTCAAGCAGCAGATTGGACAAGGTCTTGTAATCGGCCTCGGTCTTTTCTTGAGACAGTCAAATGTTGCTTGGTATGCATGGCGATTAGATTCGACCCCAAGAAGACCAATAAGCACCAAGCGAGCGACGGTTATCGGAGTCGGCCGCCCAATCGAATCGAGTAAGCCGGATGGTAATAGGAAATGCGAGAAAAAAGCGATCCATCGTAAATCGTGTTTTTCAAATAGCGTAAGATACGCTTGACCATGCATCCAATCACGCGATCTGTTGGGGCATGCATGTATTCTATCGACCTTATGAGCGGCGAAGGCAATGTCGGGCGAGTAAAGGCAAAGTCAAGACCACCACCCACAATAGTGCGGTAGAGCGCAGGATCGAGCATGGAGGACCATCATCCTAAATCAAGTGAGTAGAGGCACTTCATAGAGTCGACAAGGCTTAGCCTTATCCATGGATGCACGTTGTAATAATCAGTACAAGCTTCGACCGCTCTGGGATGCAAACGCGGTGGAAGGCGATCCAGTTGCGGCCGAGGTGGTTGCCGTGTATACTTGCATTAGAATATCATCGGAGAGGAGGAGGTGATCAAGGAGAGTATTAAATTGTCGATCTTTGTCCAGGCCGTGAATTCAGGATTGGAAGACGTTGTGGCGCAGCGCGGCACCGGTGCGGTGATGATGGTGGATGGCGGCGGTGGAAGAGAGCCATCGACAAAGCCGAAGACACCTGGCCTTTGGGGTAGGGGACTATCCGAGCACGCCAGAGATTGTAATTGTGACGGGTAAGACGCGTGATACTGAATAGTGAAGAGGGGTGAACAGCGGCGTAGTTAGGTTGGCTTTGCGTCTGAGGTAGCAAAGATGGCGGTGGTGGAGCTATCGTCTCCGTCGGACATGGCGCCCGAAGAGGAAGAGGATGGGCTTAGGGTTTTTTTTTTTTTTTTTTTTTTTTTTGTTTGTGGATCTCTCGAGGCTCGATACCATGTAGAGAGTTTTGTAAATGGTAATTGTATTGTATTGTATTCATAATGAGTGTTACATCAAGTATTTATAGGCAGAAAGATAAGAGGCCTAAAACGGTAAAATACAAATTATTATAAATAATAAACTACTTGATAATATTATGCTCAACACGTCATTAGAGGTAGCGGTGCGTGTGGGGAATACTTCTTTACATAGTCGGTTCAACATTTAATTCCAGAGCTTATCAAAATATACTTTCTCACTAGTCATAGGAATCCATCTTAAGTCGGTTTAGCATTACTTGTACAACTTATATAAAGACATTTAAGTTTGTATCAGTTAGGTTTTACACAACTCTAATGCAATAACATTTTTTTCTTTCTATAGCAATGAAAA
This sequence comes from Gentiana macrophylla, assembly GCA_026214975.1. Lineage (NCBI taxonomy): Eukaryota > Viridiplantae > Streptophyta > Magnoliopsida > Gentianales > Gentianaceae > Gentiana > Gentiana macrophylla. The sequence continues at coordinate 6,941,931 of CM047817.1, forward strand.
AGTTTGGTTGTTATTCGGAGTTATTTCTGCTAGCAATTGTGGATTTTTTCGTTTCGCAGGTGTTAGAATGTGTGGGACGTTGGGAGGAACATGTACAAGCTGATTCACCAAAAGTATCTTCTTTTTATTTTTAATTGTTTAAACCATGAATTTGTTTGTGCTAAATCTCAATATACTAGGCGCTATACCGCGATTGACCTAGTCATTCTTTCTAATATTGCGTTCACTAGCGATCACATAGTAATTGATACATCATACGGTCCAAGGACATTGTTAAAGGGTGTCTTTGAATGGTAATCCCACCCATTTTTTTTGTTTTTTTTGTTTTTTTTTTGGTACAACAAAAGATCTGTATAAATCACTCTAACACATTCACATTCAGAGTCATGTTTATCCGGCCAATCCGACCTTACAAATTCAGTCCACTAGTCACCCAAACATAATATTCCTCGCTCCGTCATTAATTGCATCCAAAATGGACAATCAGCGTTAAGACTTTAATAGACTTCCTCAGCCAAGCTAAATAAAGATAACTTGTATGATGCTAATTAACCATCAAACTCAATATTGATACTAGTAAATAAGATAATGACAAATACTACCATACAAATATCAATCTTTCTTATTAAGACAAGTGTCTATTGAATTTGGTCGTCAATTACCAGCATAAAATTTCTTTTATCAAAATACATTAATCCCACAAATAAATTTTTAAAAGAAACATCAAAAGAAAAAGAGATAAAGGAAAAAAGACAAATAGAAAGCTTGCAATATTGGCAAACAACTCATAAAAGTAATATATGATCTGATTAAGTTTGGAATTTCTTGGATTTTGGTTTAAGTGCTCATGTTTTTATCAATTTGGAATCGAAATCAAATGATTGATTTTCCAAATCATTGCCAAACTTTGTGCCATGCAATTACTAAATCTTCTTCATTCTTTATCTATCATGATCAATTCCCTTGTTGATGCAATAATGTCCAATTGACAATTATATTCAAGTTAAAATCCAGTCAAATGTAAAAAATAAAAAATAAAATAAAAAAATCATTTATATAATGATAAATCCATTTATAGCTAGTAAGTAATGATACATATAGTTTTACGAAAACATATCCCCTTATAATCTCTAAGAGAAGGCTTAGATAATTAAAAAAAAAAACATGAATCATTATGTATTATGTATGTTGAGTACGGTTAAAGTATGTAAAATATTAATTATTTGTATCCTTAGCAATTTAAGCTTTTGTGAGAGATTGTAGTTCAAATGATATCATTACAGAAGGTCTTGGGTTCAAATATTGCCTGCCAACATTATTTCTCTCATTTATATTATGCAAGTGTAGGGACTCTTTGTTGTTGGCCTTTGTGAGCCTAGTTGGCTCAGGCTTGTTGTGTGCCTAGTTGGCTGAGCATTGTTATAGGCCTTAAGGCGGCATGCTAAAGTGTATAAAATGTTAATTATATGTATCATCATCAGCTTAAGCTTTTGAGAGTGATTGTAGTTTAACATGATAATAGAGCTGTAGGTCTTAGGTTCAAACATTCCTGCCAACATTATTTCCCTCATTTATATTTTGCAAGTGTGGCCTCTTTGTTGTTGCCTTTTGTGAGCCTAGTTGGCTCAGGCTTGTCGTGTGCCTAGTTGGCCCAGCCTTGTTATAGGCCCACACTTGAGGCGTGTTAAAGTGTGTAAAATTTTAAGTATCTGTATCGATAGATGGTAGTTCAACATGGTATCACATCCTCATCAGCTTAAGCTTTTAGAAGAGATGATAGTTCAACAAGTACCGTATTGATATGTGTAATAAACTGCTACCTTCATCTTCAAATATATAATGTTTTTAAGAGTTTTCACACAATTTAAGAAATTGTTTAAATATCATTAATTTTGAAGACAAAAGTCTAAAAACCTTTTGAATACAATTAATATAATAGTTCTAAGTAATGAAAAATTTATGAATTAATAATAAATATTGAAAAAAAAAATGTAGCTGATACTTTTAAGGAAGAGATAGTTTTTGGGAAAACTTAATGATTTCATTGAGGGAATAAGCATATAACTACAAGAAGAAAACAACTGCCCACTAAGTCACTTCCTATAAAATAGGAAACATGAGATCATGGCTTAAACTAGAAAATAACTACATAGACAATGGGAAACGTACTAAAATCGGTAATAACTTGGCTAACACAGCCTTTAGGTAATAAAACTTAAATAACTAACATAATCTTCTAACATTCCTTCCCTTAATCTGAGCTGGCAGTTCAGATTACTTCACACATTCCCAACTTGTCTATAAGCTTCAAAAATTGATCCCTCTTGAGTCCTTTAGTCATAATATCAGCCAGTTGATCTTCACTTCTGCAATGTCGCAACTCAACGATCCCTTCTTCGCATAGATCCCTTAGAAAGTGATACTTCACATCTATGTGCTTGCTTCTGTTATGTAAGAATGGATTCTTGGATAACTTAATAGTTGAACTGTTATCACAATACAAAATGTTTCCAGTCTGCTGAACTTGTCCTAGAACTTCCAACAGTCCTCTTAACCAGATTAGTTGACATGCACCATGTCTGCTGCTACAAACTCTGCTTCAGTTGTGGATAGAGCAACTATTGGTTGCTTCTTTGAAGACCAACTGATAGCACGTGTTCCATACATGAACACAAAACTAGAAGTACTCTTCCTTTCATCAACATCTCTGCGTAATCATCATCGAAAAAACCGGTCACCGAGCCTTCATTCTTTGAACCATATTTGATGCCAAGATTGATGGTTCCATTTAAGTATCTCAGGATCCTCTTCACATAGTTTAAGTGATCAGCTGATGGTGACTCCATGTATCTGCTTGCCACACTTACAGCATACATGATGTCCGGTCTTATTCTTTGTCAAATATAAAAAGCATCTATCATCCGGTTTGTATAGGGTGGGATTCACCTTACCACCATGCACCTTCCTTCTTGTGAGTTTCACACCGTTTCCACGAGGTGTGAGTCTTTGGGTTGTTGTCCTTCATTCCAAACTCTTTGAGTATTTCGATCCACATATTTCTTTTGAGAAACATATATTCCTGAATCAGTCTCTTGGACCTCAATGCCTAAGAAATATTGCATTAGTCCCATGTCTTTCATGCTAAATTTGGTCTTCATTAGGGGTGAACAAAAAAACCGAAAGCCAAATCAACCGGCCGAACCAAACCGGTCCAAACCGAAAATGGGTAAACAATGGTTTTTTGGTTGATTTTTGCATTGTAAAAAACCAAACCGTGAAAAACAATTTGGTTTTGGTTTTCTATGAAAAAAACCGGACCAAACCGGAACCGGATATATATATATATATATATATATATATATATATATATATATATATATATATATATATATATATATATATACTAGGGTGTCAAGGTTTTTTTCTACTTGCACCAGGCAATGCAAGTGTGGTTCACCGTCTTTGTGATTTTCCGTACACACTCTTACATATTTAAATATTATTTTCTTTGAGTAAAGAAAATAAATAGTCAATGAGGAAAATAGGTATGATGGGGCAGTATGGGTATGTTAAAAAGACGGATTTTCCCTTAAGGCGGAATCTGCTATTTTGTCTTGCCATGGCAAACTTCTCTCTTACTATGGTTTTGTGGGTTAATGGGTGAGTAAGTCACCAAATGGGATTTGGGTGAGTTGGTGAGTAATTGTAACCACACGATCCCTTCCTTTTATAATCATGTGTCGGCCCGTGACTCCAGCAAAACCATATAATATTATTGGTTTCTTTGTGTGGCGGCCGATACCGGACCCACCCACGTGGCTCTGATGAGGAAAGAGGCATAAAATGCCAATTAAGTGTGTCGTTTGTCAAATGTCATGATTACATTTTACTGTTGTACAACAGTATAAAGGAATATAAATTCAACTTTTCTGCTTTAACAACTATCGTCTTCACACGCATTCATCTCGTTTTTTGAAAATCTTATATCCCCACCTTTTTACTATTCATAAAGTGACTTTTACTGTAGCATATTCCCTTCGAACGAAGTAACAGCTGTATTTTGTCTGATTCATTGTATATTTTGTGCATTTTTTGAGAAAAGCATCTACAATACAATGTGGATCCCATTAGCTGAATCGGTGTCGGGTGATTATGAGACTGATTGTACGGATATTAAATCCGGATCATCTGTTGAGTCAGTGAAATTAAAATACCCTAGTTTTATTGTGAGGCATTTAACAAGATGAAAAATTTATGCGTGATGATGATGCGGTTAATGCATTGATGTCTGACGTACTAGTGTCCAATGAATTCTGAAGGTTGTGTTAGGGTTAGAGTGTTTGACAACAGGTTATATGAGCCTGATTGCAAACAGGCCGAGTTTGTTTTCCCAGTATCATGTTGTTTGAACATGACCTATTATGGTAATGCCTATGCAAGTTTGAATGACAAGGAGTGTACATGGTCAATTACTTATGTTTTGGAAAATGCTAATATTAAAGCCGATGTCAATTACTATAAGATGAAAGCTTTTTTGAAATTGTCAACAGTCAAGAGGCCCAATGAATTAGCATTTAGAGGTCATGTAATTGACATAAAGTCTAAAATATTCAACATGGATAATGTTGATGTCTGGCACTGTGGATTCAAGAAGCCCACTTTGAGCCGTTGTCTTAGTGCTCGACCTGACAACATAGAAAAGCCCAAGGCTATATCTTGTGGGCCTGGAGATGCATTTTCAGATAGCAGATCGTCATTATGTCATATGGGCCGGCCCAGTTTGTGTGAGAGTGTCAGTACACCCACAGAATCCAAAATTTTAATTACAGGCACTGTCGAGCCTAGTAACAGTGTTGGGCCGATGAACAGTGTTGTTTCTATGAAGCGTGATCTGGAAGCTGAACAGAAGATTCTTTTGGTAGCTGAAAAAAACAAAATTAAATATGGTGTTGCGTGTACCGCAAGTAAACATTTTTAATAAGTATACATTCTTTGACTGTTTAGTCTTTGAGTTATTGCAAAGTTATAATTTTTGGATTATAATCTGTTTATTTACAACAGTTTTAAATATATTAACTGTTTTAAATGGGTTCACGTATATTCCATGTGGGCGAATATCCCATGACTTGGGAAGGATCAAGAGCGATGTGCGTAGATATTTGGATTTCGTCACAATTGGCACACTTAAAGGCATGTCAAGTGACAGGGGAGAAATTTGTTTGTCAAGGCCCTTTGTTCATGGAACAGAGGAATCCTTATCTGTTAATGCAAAGGTTGGCTAAATTTCGTGCTATTAATCGCAGATTTAGCAGAGGGAAGGCTAAGTATTCCATTAAGAAGCAGAAAGCAAAGGTAGATGTTAAAAGGCTCTGCAATGTCGTCAACGAACAAAAAGATGAGAGATTTTCTGGCCGGCAAATGGAGGTTGGCTTATGCAAGTGTAAGCAGGGATCTGTTTGGGACAGTTCCTAGGAATTACTTTAGAACCCCTATCAAGAGACCTGTTTTACCCTATAAAAAAAACATTTTACAGACAGAAGAGGTTTTCGAGAGGAGGTTAAAAACAATTCATGACAAGTTAACAATTGATAACGCAGGTGAATGTAAGTTGTTGAATATTATCAGTCAAGGAACCAGTTCTGATCAAAGGGTGGGTCATGATGTTAATTTATACGCAATTAACATTAAGGGAAAGGTGTTTCTTCAAGTGTGTGAAGCATTAACAGGGCTTCATGTGCTTTGGTTTTTTATATGCGTGTGTCTATGAATATCGACACTATTAATTAAGGGGGCATTTACTTGCACCACACAAATCCACTCATGTACCACTTTACCTGTGCATCACAGTAAAACCGACTTTTCGTTAGTACATTGTGAGAACTGATCACCACAGTGAACCGACTTTTCGTCGGTCCCCCTCAATTTTCACTACATGTAAATAACTAATGTCTCAGTCCATGATCTATTAATACTTCAATCAACTACCACACACACGTAGTTTGATTCTCATCCTAATAGGACTTATGACAAGATGAAATAAAATAGTTTACATGGTTTTTTGTATATGATCATCTTAATTGGAAATTATGATAATATAATGTTGTGTGTACACACACACACACATATTTATAGAGAGAGAGAGAGAGAGTACACAGTGACATTCGAGTTATGATGTACGGTAGATGGAGAATGAGAATCTTGTATGATTGTCGCATGAATAATGACATGAATTCGCTGAACCGTGATAATGCTCTTTCAGTTAATTATTTTTTTAAAAAAATAGGACTAAAAACCGGAAAAAATCGTAGCCAAGTCGATCCACACAGGACCGGATAAAATGGTTTTACCTACCTATGGTTCGGTATTGGTTTGTAAATTTTGAAACCGTAAAAAATGATTTGGTTTTAAAAGTGGTTAAAAACCGGAAAACCGGACCATGTGCACCCTTAGTCTTCATTGCCTTTTTGAACTCTGTTATCATACTGAGTTCACTACTGGTAAAGATAAGATCATCCACATACAAACAAGCAATTAGAATCCTTCCCTTGCTGTTAACTTTCACATACAAGGTAGGTTCATATGGACACCTTGTGAAACCTGCCTTCACAAAATAAGAATCAATACAACTGTACCAAGCCCTTGGGGCTTGCTTGAGTCTATATAAGGCTTTGTTAAGCCTATACACTTTGGGTTCTGCTCCAATCTTCACATAACCTTGTGGCTGATCCACATATACTTCTTCTTGCAGCTGTCCATTCAAAAATGCTGACTTCACATCCATTTGATGTACTTTCCAATGATTTTGAGCTGCCAAGGATAACACTAGTCTGATAGTTTCCATCCTTGCTACTGGGGCAAACACTTCATTGTAGTCAATCCCATATTCTTGCTTGTACCATTTTGTCCACTAATCTTGCCTAGTACTTGCTGACTTTACCATCTTCATTCAGCTTTGTCTTGTAGATCCACTTGACACCAATAGTTTTGTGTCCTTTTGGTAGATCTGTGAGACTCCAAGTCCGATTCCTTTCAATAGCCATGATTTCTTCATCCATAGCATGCCTCCATTTGCAGTCTTTTGCTGCCTCCTCATAAGTGATTGGAGCATCACTTGCAAATAGAGCATAATAGGTAGACTCCTCTATTTGTGGTAAACCTCTTACCTCAAAATCTGTCATCCAGCCTGGCTTTTTTCTATTTCTTTGTGGTCGGGCTGCTGAACCCTCAGCTTCTGCTACATGACTTGGGTCTGCTGTTTCATGAGTCTGCTGGAACTAACTATGTTGGTCATTAGTCTGCTGGAACTGACTGTGATGGTCATTAGTCTGCTGACCCTCAGTTGGTTCTTTATCTATCAGATTCCGAATTGGATGGAATTGAGCTTTATTTGCTTCCCAATTCCAAGTTTTCAACTCATCAAACACCACATCTCTGCGGATCACTATCCTTTTGGTTATAGGATTAAACAACTTGTATGCCTTGGACTTTTCATTGATCCCTAAGAAAACACATTGCTCTCCTTTATCACTCAATGTCTTCCTATTTGCATCTGGAATATGAGCATAAGCAATGCAACCAAAAATCTTAAAGTGACTTACAGATGGTTTGATTGAGCTCCATGCTTCTTCAGGTGTCATGTTTTGAGCAGAAAATATTGGGCATTGATGACACTCTAAATGGTACCAGTATTTATACCTATATTCACCCTGAATTCTGCTCAAGAGAGGATAGATAGGCTCGTTATTTCTTGGAATATGTGTTAAATGCTATGTGAGTGTTTCCAGGATCGTAAATCTGCATCTATGCTATTTTCCCAATGTTTTGGTACTGTTTTGTCTCGTTTTGCGTGTTTTATAGGATGTGCCAATTCTGGAGCATTGGAGAACGGATCTTGACCAAAAGGAATGCATTGGGCTGAGTGATTGAAGTCAAGAAAGAAGCTCTTTGAATAAAAGAAGAATAGAAGGCCCGGTAACCCGAGGGTTAGGCCCGGTAAACCGGTGACTTATTCAACACAAAATTCTTTCTACCGCATTGTCTAAGTCGGTTAGGGTTTTACAGAGTCTTAAGTCGGCTATTGTATCTATATAAAGCCGCATATACTGAGAGTTTTCATATGCTTAATACAATCTTCAAATTTATATATTACATTACAATTATTATTATGCAATAAAGCTTTTTTGAGATTTGGAGAGTTGTTTTTGGTTTCCTCCCTTCTTCCATCATCTCTAGCTTGAGTAGATCGAGCTAGATCTCTATTGTTGAAGGTATGAAGCTTTTGTTAGGAAATCTACGCGGGAACGCAGCGGAATTTAAAATTTTATTTCCTTTTAACCAGGATCGACTTCGTTTAAGCAATAAACAAGCGAGTTAGTAGACGGTGGTTACCTTGGTTGATCTAAAAGATCGGCGCTTTGACCCGTCTGGAGAGTAGTTCTGCATAGAGCCGCCCAAGTGTTCGGCCTCTACCGCTAGTCCACACGAGCAGCCACGGAATCCCATCATGGATTGCTATTGGAAAACTCCGGTTCTTCAGACCGGCCTTTTCCCTCTCACCAACTCTCTAAAAGTTGCTCTCTATTTTACACAAGAACTATGAGTTCTTGCAATTGTGATGTACAAAAGAGCTTGACACCCACCTCCTATTTATAGTGGTTGGGGCGCCCCTGACTAGAGTAGAGGAGAAGAAAACATTTTCCTAATAAAATAAGAAAAATATAATTGATTGATTTATCTCATTTATTATAATATCTTATATCAAATAAATCTAGGATATTGCAATATCTTATATTGAATATTCCCAAGATATTGTCAATATCTAATATTGACTATCTTTATTTTATTACCATAAATCAATTTACACATGTGTATATATATCACATATATATTATTACACATATAAATCCATTTAATATATATAAACATATGCACCACTTAAATATGCATCCCTTAGACACGTGAATGTACACGTATCACATACATATACAATTCACGCCAATATGTATATATATTTATATATTATTATATAGTATCTACCATTAATTAAATTACTGTAATCCAAGTGTATCTTATACACTAATAAGTTCTTCCATATGCCAACAAATTGGCATCCGGAATATTCTTTAATTAATATAATTAATATTTTGTATTTTATTTATTCATAATAAATAAATACCACCATATTAATTTACCACTATAACCTTTATAGTCTCGAGATAAACTTTCCTTATTTGGTTATCTACTATAACCACATTTTAATCCGACTAGATGTTCATATGTGTGTGACCCGATAGGCTTCCGAATATGTTGGCCGTAGACACAAAGTGCAAATTACGAAAATGCCCTTCATGCCTAACGATCACGGGATAGCGTCAGCAGCAACACACCGTGACCCCGATCATCGGAAGAGTCAAATGCAATTACTACTACCTTTCATGTGAAAGCGATTACCGTGTAACTTACAATCTATCATTTGTAATAATATCCATACGGTCGTTAGTCGAGTGTCAAAACATCAACGACCGTATCTTATAATCTGGATATCATGCTCTCTCAAAGTAACTTTCGTTTACTCCCACTTTGCAAAGATTCATGAGAGTAAGACATTCCTTATAAGAAGGCCATTTCGGATATTCGATCTCAATCATAGGATCGCGATTCCCGGACGACCAATCATGTATACTCCGCGTGCTTGATGATCATACCCAATCACTACCGCATGATCGCCCCGTGGCTGAGGAAACCTCAATAGTGTCAAAGCATGACAATCCACACCGTGATGCCATGAAGACTCGGTCCAAAGGATAATTACACAACCGCCACATAGTGTGACACTTATCCGTGTAAGTGGGTCGATCCCAACGTCACGCATTCTACAATACACGTCCACGTCACGGTCCAAGTGTCTCTACACTTCGATGAGCGAGATCTATCCACCTTACTTTAAAGGCAGAAGACATCTAATACGTGCTAGCTTTGTTCATACTATCAATGCCTGTATAATAGTACATCGGCTAGAGACATTTAAGTATCAAACTTATTAAAGTGATTAGAGTTCTCATCAACCATAATCGCCTATCATGGTTTCTATCACGATTTAATACTAAGGGCGTTATCACATAACAATTCATAATTGGTTCTTTAAAAGAACATATATATGACAACATAAAAGCCATTTTATATATGTATAAACATAAAGAAATAGTAGAAATGATCCGACCCGGTCGGATCCGGTCCAACCCGATTGGGTTTAGGACACTATTTCAACAATCTCCCACTTGGCCTAAAACCAATCACTCGCACACACAAGACCAAGTTGTAACACAAGAATCTCATGCAATACTCGCAACCAGCCCTAGCCGTAAACGGATCGCTATCCGTGGGGACTCAGACTATCTTCATACTATGCTCCAAATGACCAATCAAAGGAACCGCCTCAACACACACACGAATCTCTAACGAGACCCTGGTCCTTGCTCCAAACAATGAATCCACTTACTATATCAGTTATATATAATAGGTGGAAGAACCGTACAAGGTTCGGGAATGAACCTTCAGATCCATGTCTTTGCTCCCGGCTAGCCTCTAAAGCACTCACTCTTGTGTTTTGGCTGCTTGTAGAATTCTGATGACCCATATGCTAGAACATTTCCACTCAACGTATCACTTAATCAAAGTGATTGCAAACCCAGGCATCAGTAGCTCCCACTCGCCTTCATAAGACTCGGGATATACGTACGTATATCAATGTTTATTTAATTCCAAGTTTCAATAAACTAGGAACTCTTCCTTAACTTGTTTAAGGATATTCTCGACATTCACCAGATTTACTTTCATACTTGCTCATGACTATTCATGGACTATGAACATCCAGCATTATTCTTATGATGGTTTCTATCGCAGTAGCGAAGGAAACTTTCCATAAGCATCATCATTCACCTTATCTTTAGGACCAGCGTCCTAACATAGATAGATCTTGAGAACACCGGCTAGCAGTATCCCCTTCGAGATCTATGCTAAACTCTTTTAGCATCACATCTATATAGGTAAACTATAATCTAACAGCAGTTAAATCTATCACTATAGATTCTTATTTCTAAAATAAGAACTGCTAATCCAAGTGCTTTCACAAAGACCTTGAACTACCAAACATTAATTGGTCGTGACATGGGGTGATAATTCTCGAGATAGATATCTAATACCTTGCTCAAAAATCATAACACACTCCCACTATCCATCTTGCACATTGGGCATATCCTTCTTTGACTAAATCAAACTCCTTTGATTATCAAACAAATAAATCGTCTAGAGAAACTTGTTTGAGTCCATAAATGGATCTCGTGGGCTTACATATCATGTTATCGTCTATGAACATTGAGCTTTACGCCCAACGTCTTCAACACTATCGTATAGCCATGATACGAAGTTATAACAAGCATCATCCCCGAATAGAATCGGCTCAAATGGCGGCATAAAGGTAATTACAAGGTTTACACCTCATACCCTTCAGGCCGTCACTATAGCCTTATGGTAATCATATTACTATCCATGTCGACCTTTCGAGGACACTCTCCGCTTGGGTAAGGCAGGACTAGGTTCACAACCTGGTTGTCACTGATGGATTCTAATTCAGATATTATGGCTCCTAGCCATATCTCTCAATCTTGCCTTTCAAACATTCTTTCATAAGTCGTGAGATATTCATTCTTCAAGATGAACATACCAACAACCTTTTCAGGCTTGAGGTTATCCACAGACTTACGGAACCTTTTTGTACACTGAGCAGTGATCTACACCTCATCGCTATTTGGCGTCTGCTCACGTTCCATTGGTTGAATATATCTTTGTGGTTCTCAAACTACATTTGAGATCCAAATCTACTCCCACTGTTTCTTTTGGAAGAAACACTTCCTTTAGAAGACAACATGTTTGGAGACGAACATTTTGCTCCGCGGGCAAGTAAATAATATCTAGCGTACTTGCTAAGATATTCCACAAAGTTGCATATGCCGTACTAGGCTCCAAGCCTTTCTGAATTTGCCTATGACAACTTCAAATCATCGGTTAAGATAGATTTGACATTATCCTCTTCCATATCTAATATGGAATTTATTCAACCTTTATTCTTTGGAACTCGGTTAAGTATAAGGGCACTATCCCGAAATGGGTAAGGGATACATCGCATGGCTTGCGTCACACCTTTATCATATAAAGTGTTATTTCCATTTTGGGAACACAATCTAATTGCGTATCCCAAAGATGGTATCCTTCAAGGGAGAATCTTATTCCTTTTCGCACGAATTAAAAACACCTTCAGTATTCATTACTTCAATCCAATTGAAGATTAATTCCTAAGTAGCTCATCAATATCATATTCGTACTGGCTCGAACTTTTTGGGCTTTCCGAATTATGCACTTCACTGAGTACACTTGACTATTTCTAAAAATAGTCATAGAGATTTAACGAACAATTATTTGTGGCATTAATTGTCACAAGCCAACAAACATCGGTATGTTTAGGCTTCAGACAATTTTTCTAGATTTTACAACCTTTTCATAAAAGGGTATTTTAGTCATCTTTAGGTAAGATACGTATTACCAACTTGATTCATAATCATATGGTTCAACATCATCAGAATGACGTTTAATTACACGATTCCCTCCCAAAGAGACTATGTCTAGAACAACCACAAATATTAAGGATAACAGCCACACAAATATTTAGTTGAGATCTCATCACATATATCAACTATATAGTGACATCAATCTAGTATGTTAGATTCAGTGACCTTCCAACTTTATCGGAATAACATTTATTCTTTACAATTGAATATGTCTACTAAATCCTAACAAGTAACTGAAAGCATGTTCTTCCTAAGAACCGGAACATAATAACATTTATTTAGTTCCCTTATCAGTTTACTAGATCCAGAATATGGTAAGTGTGACAACATTTGTTTAACCTTCCATATCTGTATTTAATCTTTCTAATTTAATCACACTCGTAAGATATCATATATCTAAGAGTTGACTTGAACTTAGATAGATTTATCTCAACTCACTTGCCTAGAATAGAAACTTCAATAAGTTCTCTATTTAAGCACATGCCCTAACTTTCCCTTTTAATCCTTTAAGCACTTGTAAATATTTCTTAGTGTAGTCTTAATAAGACTTAAGAAAGATCACATGAGCTATGTCTTGATTTCCTTTCATAAAGAAAATCTAAAGTCTATTAAATAGTTTATTTAACCTTTTAAATCGTATTTAAAACATTAACTATTTAATTAACCTTTAAGCAATGGTAGAATTAAGTCGATACTTAAATCTTATAATTTTGAAAACAACCTTTCCAAAATTCGGTCTAGTCATTCTTATCCAACGTTTGAATAGTTTGTCATCGTATGACGAATGATTATATTGGATCGTATCCAATGCCATAAGCTTCTGTTTTTTTTCCATTAATAATTAAAGTCTTGGAGCACTGCATTAAATATGTAGTCTCCTTGTCTCTAACTACTATAACGGGATTGCTCGTGTCATTGCTTATTTTAAAAGGATTAAAATTACTCAACCATATTTGAGAACGTTTCTCAAAAGGTAACATTCATAATTTGGTTTTACTAATCGAGAAAAACATAAATATAAAAGTTTGCTAAAAAACTACAACATTAAAAAAATGAAGATAAAAGAGTGTTGTTGTCTATACACGCAAAATCAAATATGGTCTTTGGGATTATGATTTTGCTCCCACTAGTCAACTACTCCCAATTGACTTTCAAGAATATTTCAAAATTCTTTAGTGGCTGAGATCCAATCTAGTTACCTTGATTCCCGGCGGTGGTCGATCAACGGAGATAATTTGAAGGTAGGTAACTCTTTTACCTTTCACATCTCTATGTGATTCTCGGTGGTTGACTAGTCAACTCTTTGGCGATACACATCACTATGTGTTAGTCAACCCTTGTCTCTAAAGTCGAGGCGGCCCTGACGGTGGCCAATCACCGAAAGACTCTAGTCAAGTCATAACCCAATATTCACGAGATCTCATACGATCATATCTCAATAACGACGATATACCCGAGGTAGGTCATCTCCGGCGGTGGTCGATCAGTTGGATCCGAACACAGGCTCTTCACCGTCGTTATAATATTGGGAGACAATATTTCGACTTGATTTTTGTTGTGGAAGTATTTTTCGTAAATTAATTCACTTAATTAATTTTAATTTCGGTCTCATCAATTATATCTATCTCTATAGATATATATCCTACACATTTATCTAGATCGTGACTAGTCATGCATCTATCGTATCATATAAAATAAATACAAGCACAAAATAAATAAATGCGTAAAGTAACCGGTATGATCATGGACTTTTCCTAGGTGCGGTTTGAATACAAATGTAAAACCGCGGGTCACAATCTAAGGTAGCTACAACCGCCAACAGGATCTTTAATCTCCATTCTCCAATGGGATCTTTATTTTAAATCTTTCTTTGGTCTCCATCTTCCGCTCCATTCTTGTTACATTTAATTCTATCTAATAAAATAAATACACCCGCGCTTTGCGGAGGAGCTAACGAGGAATGTGATAAATGCAGAAAATAAACTAGGTCACGTTCTTCATAACTGCCTAGGACAATTTTAAACCAACAAAAAATTAAATCATTCACATCTATCCTATCGGTTGAGTCAAACGATCAATCGAGGTCCATATAATCATATTATATCTACTATATCTAATCCATACAATAAAATCTTATCAAAAAGATAAAATTAAAATTTAACTACTTGCGTCTTAATTAATCAATTAACATTTAATCTATTAAATAATTTTATCCAATCATTTAACTAATTAACATTTAATTAATTAAATGATTTCAATCGAAATAAAATTAACGATTAATTTTATACGATTTTTATTTTAATTTTAATTAATTAGAACCATTCTAAAAATAAATCAAAATTAAAATTAAGTCTCTTTTGTTTCTTTCCTTTTGATTCTTAATCAAAAGAGATGCCTTGGTTTCCTAAACCAAAATGCATCTTTTTAAACCAAATTTGACTTAGGCGCAGTACACTTTTTCAAAATCAAAATTTTGGAAGTGGCTTGCGCTAAGCGCTTTACAAATCAAATATTTGAAAGGCCAGCGCTATCCAAATCAAATATTTGGAAAGGCCAAATAATTTTAGTTTAGGTCAGCCACTTTCCAAAATCAAAATTTTGGAAGTGGCTTGAAGCTCATTCCAAATCAAATATTTGGAAAGAGCTTAGCTTTATTCCAAACAAAGTTTGGAAAGACCATTATTATTTTAATCTTACGCAAGATCCAATGGCCAAACTATTTGAACCATTTGGTTAGCCATATGACACAACTAAACAAAACGAATTACCAATCACAACCATGAACCATATAGAAACACAAAATACACAAAACAAAAAGAAAGAGACCCCCAAGCAGCCGCCGGCCGCCGATCGCCGGACGGTGGTGGTGCCGCCGCCAGTCGGCCGAGCACCACCCGATCTCCTTTTTTTTTTCTTTTATTCTTTTCGTGTATCGTTTTGCGAATCTAAAATCTTTTATCTTTTAATTACGTGATTTAAAACAATAAAATTAACTACGCAAAATAACATGCTTATTGCTTAAGCTCGAAGCTCGCTCCGATACCCTTTGTTAGGAAATCTCACGCGAGAACGCAGTGAATTTAAAATTTTATTTCCTTTTAACCAGGATCGACTTCGTTTAAGCAATAAACAAACGAGTTAGTAGACGGTGGTTACCTTGGTTGATCTAAAAGATCGACGCTTTGACCGTCTAAGGAGAGTAGTTCTACATAGAGCCGCCCAAGTGTTCGGCCTCTACCGCTAGTCCACACGAACAGCCCACCGGAATCCCATCATGGATTGCTATTGAAAAACTCCGGTTGCTAGACCGGCCTTTTTCCCCTCTCACCAACTCTCTAAAAGTTGCTCTCTATTTTACACAAGAACTATGAGTTCTTGCAATTGTGATGTACAAAAGAGCTTGACACCCACCTCCTATTTATAGTGGTTGGGGCGCCCCTGACTAGAGTAGAGGAGAAGAAAACCTTTTCCCAATAAAATAAGGAAAATATAATTGATTGATTTATCTCATTTATTATAATATCTTATATCAAATAAATCTAGGATATTGCAATATCTTATATTGAATATTCCCAAGATATTGTCAATATCTAATATTGACTATCTTTATTTTATTACCATAAATCAATTTACACATGTGTATATATATCACATATATATTATTACACATATAAATCCATTTAATATATATAAACATATGCACCACTTAAATATGCATCCCTTAGACACGTGAATGTACACGTATCACATACATATACAATTCACGCCAATATGTATATATATTTATATATTAATATATGGTAATACCATTAATTAAATTGCACAATCCAAGTGTATCTTATACACTAATAAGTTGCGCCCCATATGCCAACAAATTGGCATCCGGAATATTCTTTAATTAATATAATTAATATCTTGTATTTTATTTATTCATAATAAATAAATACCACCATATTAATTTACCACTATAACCTTTATAGTCTCGAGATAAACTTTCCTTATTTGGTTATCTACTATAACCACATTTTAATCCGACTAGATGTTCATATGTGTGTGACCCGACAGGCTTCCGAATATGTTGGCCGTAGACACAAAGTGCAAATTACGAAAATGCCCTTCATGCCTAACGATCACGGGATAGCGTCTAGCAACACACCGTGACCCCCAATCATCGGAAGAGTCAAATGCAATTACTACTACCTTTCATGTGAAACAGTTACCGTGTAACTTACAATCCTATCGCTGTAATAATATCCATACGGTCGTTAGTCGAGTGTAAAAACATCAACGACCGTATCTTATAATCTGGATATCATGCTCTCTCAAAGTAACTCGTTTACTCCCACTTTGCAAAGATTCACGAGAGTAAGACATTCCTTATAAGAAGGCCATTTCGATATTTGATCCCAATAATAGGATACGCGATTCCCGGACGACCAATCATGTATACTCCGCGTGCTTCATGATCATACCCAATCACTACCGCATGATCGCCCGTGGCTGTGGAAACCTCAATAGTGTCAAAGCATGACAATCCACACCGTGATGCCATGAAGACTCGGTCCAAAGGATAATTACACAACCGCCACATAGTGTGACACTTATCCGTGTAAGTGGGTCGATCCCTAACGACGCATTCTCTAATACACGCCCACGTCATGGTCAAGTGTCTCTACACTTCGATAGACGAGATCTATCCACGCCTCTAAAGCGAAAGACATCTAATACGTGCTAGCTTTGTTCATACTATCAATGCCTGCTTAATAGTACATCGCCTAGAGACATTTAAGTATCAAACTTATTAAAGTGATTAGAGATCTCATCAACCATAATCGCTTTATCATGGTTTCTCTATCACGATTTAATACTAAGGACGTTATCACATAACAATTCATAATTGGTTCTTTAAAAGAACATATATATGACAACATAAAAGCAATTTTATATATGTATAAACATAAAGAAATAGTAGAAATGATCCGACCCGGTCGGATCCGGTCCAACCCGATTGGGTTTAGGACACTATTTCAACAGCTTTGAACGTTCCTTTATTGTCTTCAATATGGTAGATCTGTTCGTATTTATGTGTTTTAGTTAATCTGCATGTTTAACAACCCCATAATTTACTTATTTTAATCGTATTGAACCATGTAGATCCAGAAATTAGGAAAAGCCGCCACCGGTAAACCGGCAGTCTATACCGGTTTACCGAGACATATTTTAGAAAACCTAAACTAGGATTCACTACAGCTACGTTGATCGGCAGTAATAATTAAAACGAGTAATAGGTCTTGCCAATCTAGTATTCGTAATTCGTAAATTAACATGAAGGACTGCAAGTGAAGTGTTAATTAGGACATACTCTTGATGGACCCTAGGAACGTGCTGGTCAGTGTCGAAAGCTGTCTAGGCGGGTTAGCGGTATGAGGTAACGCTCAATATCGGCAGTTCTAGTTCTTTATGCGTATGAGCTATTACGGACCAATTAAGGAGGGTAGCTTGCGTATAGATTGTCTACTGCCATTGGCGGAGTAGATAGGAGTAGGAATTGCACCTATAGCTGATAAATATGATAATAATCATTAAGGTCTCGCGATTAATCAGAGGAAATTATGTGGGGAAGTAAACATAACGATTAACTAATCCAAGTTAGTAGATCAGTGAGGAGAGGGAGATGTATACCATGTTTGTTTTCTTTTATGTTATTGTTGGTCAATGACCGCTTATATGTTGCTTCTTAATCAGGTTAGAATCGTTTATATGTATAAGTTGCATTGTCTCTATGGGATCGACCTTGACTCGCATTTACTATACTGCGATGTACCTAGTATTCTTGCTAGGAATATCGACGTTAGCGACTTACACGCGATCAAGATTTTTGGCGCCGTTGCCGGGGACAATGACCAATTTCTAGATATAAACGTTTTAATTCTAATTAAGAAGTCTTTTATTTTATTTTAGTTTATTTTGAGTCTTGAGTCGTTCTGTATCAATCTTGCACATGTTAAACTGCCAGAATTAGAAATATTCAGGGCCGGTATCCCGAAGGTACTCTTCGAGTTACCGAGGCTTGAAAAATCAATTTCTGAACAGTTCCTGTTATTCTGTGTTGTTCCCTGTTGATTTTAGTTAGTAGGTCCGCAATAGTTGGGATCACACACAGCTGAAGCGGAAGTTGCTAACCTTTTCTTTGTTTTATTTTGTCTTCATGCAGATTGATCAGAACACTTCCGAAATTTGATCGATTCAAAGTTCACAAAGCAAACAAGTCAAACAATATGCCTAGAACAATTTTGAAAATCACACCAATTTCCATGTATCCTGGATCTGAAGCACGAGAGCATTATGAAGCGGTAAAGCAACGGTTGGAAAAAAAGAAGAAAGCAATCAAGCAAGAGCCTGAAGACGACCTGAAGTAGTACAGCACGTATCGTCCGGGTGAGTTTCCTTGTGAATTAATTGATATATCATCTTCGGATTAGGACTCTGATGATCCTGAAGAGGATCTTGACATGGTGTTTTCTGAGCCTGAGGATTACCCAGACTCAGACACCGTGGTGAAATTAGGAGACCCTGGCACGTTCAGACTCCCAATTTCTGTTAATGGAATATCCGTAGGATTAGGTCTCTGCGACTCTGGCTCGAGTTGCAATATTCTTCTTTTTTCCCTCTGTCAAAAGATCAAACTTCCGGTCGTGATGAATCAAACCAGGACCATGACCTTCGTAGATAGAACCAGAGATATGCCAGCTGGTTTGCTTAAGAAATACATAATCAAGGCAGGAGGGTTCACGTACCCTATTGACTTTACGGTCATAAATGTACCTAAAGATCCTAGTGCCCCAGTTCTTTTAGGACGACCCTTCTTAGCAACGAGCAGGGTGGTTATGGATTTTGATAAAGGGGAGATCACTCTAAGGATGAATAATGATGATGTATCTTTTAGGATCTTAGAACCCCTAGAAAACCGACCGGAGAGTTGTAAGATGACGTATGCTTCAGGGAAGGTAGAGATTTTGGAGATTGAGGGGCATAAGAATAGAGAGGTTGTCATAGAAACCATTGAGTAGGAGTTTCTGAAATTAATGCTGAGAGAGAGAGAAGATAAGGACCACGAGAAGATGCTCACGGAAGCCAGTCCTTCCGTGTTGAGTAGTGAATGAGTCGTGCTAAAAGTTGAAAGCGCAAATAGACCTCACTCGGTGATGTGTGTGCAGAACCTACTAAACTTCCACCGATCCTCTCTTGATATAATACATCAAGCACTAACAGTTATCCGGTCAACTAAACGAAAACTTCATTCTATCTACAGCACTTACCTAACAAAAACTAATTACCAAGAACATAGTAACTAACTCACATTTAAACTCCTTTACTTAGTACCAAGAAAATACCTTTCGGGTCTCTACTGGGTTTAGATCAACTTGACTTAGAATTCCAAAAAAACGTATATTTTATATATCCTATCGTCGCGTCTCAAAAGTATAACACACTCCCCTACATTAGGCGAGTCACCTGAGATCACTCAATCCTTCTTGTCCAAGGTAAACCACACTCCCCAATTGGGGCGTTATCCAAATGGACTCGAGGTGATAGTTACAAACAAAATTCCCATAAAGAAATTCTATTCATTTATTTCTATTTATAGATATATATATTTTATATTTTTCAAACTCTTTGGAAACTCTCGGTCAAATATATTTCTAACACATTCAAGACTCTCAAAGTTCTCAAGAACACTAAGGTCTTGAGATTCTAATCGTGAGTATAGCACAAGTTCTTAACTTTCATTAATGCTAAATAAGTGTTATCTGCATCGAGAATTAACTTTCCTTTAACTAACCGGAAATTATTCTATATTTGGCTCTTCATCTAATAGGTTCGTGAAATGAAGTTCAAGTGAGTATCGACTTACTAAACCTATTCTTAGAACATGATATGACTACTGATAACAACTAAAGGTGACAGATTATAAAACTAGCATGCGGTTGAAATGTTACTCGGGCTAAACAAAAAATTTTGAAAAATTTAGCACTTTTTCATAGAAAATTATAACTAATATGAGCAAATGAAAGTAGATACACATAAACCATCCCCTCCCCCACACTTAAATTGCAACTTGTCCTCAAGTTGTGCAGAATGAAAAAGAAAAAGAAAACTTAGCTGATTGTATGCCGAAAGGGAACAATTCTGGAAGCGTATCGATCCACCTCCAAAAATTCCCGACGAACTCAGTAGACTGTGGACCATCCACCGGAAAACTGATATCATCTGAAAACTCACAATAGCTAATGCAAATACCCTGCACACTTGACAAACATGAAATACCTCGGGGATAGGGGGAAGATAACATATAAAGCACAGGAAAGGAAGTCTAGAGAATTTTTAGATTAAGCTCATATAAAGATGGACATATACATGGAATATTACAAATTAGTAGGGCTAGGTGCAACTACATGAAAATATACTACAGTGCAGCCTACATGATATGTAATCCTAAAAAAAAAAAAATAAATTCTCGACAGGCTCAGTGAAAGGTGTTTCGAGGACAACCTTACGGTGACTACGGCTGTCACGAAACTAAAAAAAAGCGAGGTAGTATTACGAAACCGACAGTTAACTACACTCAAGAAAAATAAAAGAAAAATAGATAAACAATGCAGCTAGATGACATGCAACTAAATGGTATGCATCTGAATGATATGCAAAAATAAAAGAAAATAAAAGAAAGAAAACTAGCCCACTCATTTGCAACGCGACATGTATAAAATAACCGTCTACCAAATAATGACAGGTTACGATAAACGACAGTGCTGTTCATTACATGCAGTGTAGACGCGCTTTAAGACTTATTGAAGGTGATAGCATTATGGAAACCAACAGTTAGCTATACTAAACAGATATAACTCATAAGATGCAATGGTAGCATTACGAAAACCTACAGTTACTACCCATATGAGTTATAAAAACAAAGGAAGCACGTAAGTCCTAAAAGCTAACAAGATTCATCATAACGATATGTAGCATACGAAACCGACATTAGCTACTAATTAACAATCGCACTGGTTATAGCATACGAGAACCGATAAAGAACTATAACATGCCTAGATGAATCATGTATAAGGAATTGATCAATTATCTAACATGGATTCATAGATGGAAAGGTAAAAACATATAAGTTCGGGGCATCTATGTAAAAATCAATTAGCCACGAAGCTCGAATGAAAAATCCACATCCAATAAAAGCATTGAAAATAAAATCAAGAAATTTAGAACCTGGATCGAACCCGGACGAACATTCACTTAGCGTTCGTAATCGGCGGGCGTTCCACCTGCGTAGGCGCTGTCGCGCGCTTTGAAAACCGACCGGACGGGCGTTCGAAAGTATAGGCGCTAAATGCGGTCCTCTAAATCGAAACATGATTGAAGATATTTGAGCGGACGAGCGTCCCAATACTTCCTAACGCTCGTTCACTGCGCAGATGAAGAAGCGGGCGGGCGTCCAGCGAATGAGCGCGCCGTCCATACAACAAGAATGCACAGATGGCGGGAAAAACACAGCAAAACCCTAAATACTTATGAACACAACACGGCAACACGATCATCACAAAGACAAAGACCTTATCAAATTAAGCACGGGGTTAGACTAGGTAACACGTAAACATATAAACTTCACGTAAAACAAGTTGAGTAAAAACTTTTGCACATTCTTAACCTAACGGTCATCGAAACACGGCAAAATAAAAACTCTCAACTTGGTATACGCTACTTTTATTAAAAACAAAAATAAAACGTAACAAAATCGAGAACTAACAAAACTAGATTCAACATGACACCTATTCCCGGCAACGGCGCCACTTTTTTTGTTGGGAGATTTTGCATCATTAAAACAAAAGAAAATTTATAAACCTATACTACCATGCAAAACTACCTCCTAACCGCCGAATACCGGGTAGTTGCTAGTAAAGTTGGATAAATCGAGTATCGATCCTCGGGGAAAAGGGATATTGAATCTAATCTAGTTAATCCTTCTTTATTAACTAAAACCTAAACCTAAACTAAAACGGAAAATAATCGACAGAGGATTGTTAATCCAAAGCCGGGAAGGATAAAAGCGATAAAAACATAAATAAAACTACATCTACGAAAACAAGTAAAACTAACTAACAATCGAACAAACATGAACAAACCATGATCAACCTATTCCCAACAACCATCACCCCACGAAATCAACAAGATAGACAAACATTCATTCATTAGTTATCTTGGGTTATTATCTTTTCTAATGAAGCGTTTCCTCTTCCGATTTATCACGCCATTAATTAGTTTACCTTCCGGTCTTAACTAATATCGATACAAATCAAAGATATGGAGTGAATCCTAACCTAACAACATTATCCTCAACTTCCGTTTGTTGGAATAATTATTGTCAATCTCCTCACGATAATCTAATGAATCTAATAACTTCCGTTATCTAAATTGATTAACATGCGGCATAAAAACATGAAAGAGAACAAGAACAACATAATGAATTAAACACATGAAAAATCCTATCTTTCCGGTAACGGTGATATCCCTCAATTCAATTCTAAGAAAATCTTGCATCGAATTATTAAATTGTGGTTCTCTCCGTAAACCTAGATATTTAACCTACGAACTTCCGTTATGTATAGGTTAAAGATCTAATCTTTCCTATGGTGATCTAAACTACACCGACTTCCGTCATACGGTAGCATCAACAAGCAATAATCTTCCGATATAAATTGCAAGATACAAATAAACAAAGGAAAGAAACAATTTGAATTAAAACTTACAAAATCATCCATGAAAAAGAAATCAAGTTGCAGCAGGAAAAAGGAAGCTTCAAAGCTCATCCATGGCTGCCTCAAGAAAGGAAAAACGGAAAATAAAACATCTAGTCTAACCTAATCTAACCCCGATCACCCGAGCACAAGGCTCGGGTGATCGCTCTCAAAATCGCTGAATGGCCGCCTTTGCTTTGTCAAAAAGTCGGCTGAAAAATAATGTGTTTTTAGGGTTCAATTTGCTGCTGTATTTATAGAATTTTCAAGTCGGTTGCTACAGTAAAAACGCTGGACGCCCGTTTGAAGATCCGGACGCCCGTCCGGTGTTTTCGGCAACAGCATCCAAACTTGTAACGCTCATATCTCGGGCCTCGTAAGTCGGAATGGAGTGATTCAAAATCCTGTAGAATCCTCTCTTCAATCCCTACAACTCTTATCTTGAGGTCCAGAGTAAAATCGGTTGTTATCATATCAAGAACTGCGTTGCAAGGTCGTCACTACTCGGAATCCTGATTTTCCGACATTTATCTTGCTTGATTTCTTTCCTTATATCTTTCAATCTTCCATAACTTTGATTGATCCTTTCCAAGCACGAATTTGGCTCTCTAAAATCCTCTCTTCCATCATCAATGAGTATCTACAACAATAGGAAAACATACCAAAGCGTAACGTATTTCCAAAATAACATAAAATCATCATTTAAGCACATAATTCGTTACGTTTTGCAATTAACCTCTTAAAAACATCATTTACTAAATATTTCGATATAAAGCCCTACTTCTATGAAAATAATACATATACGGGGGAAATTGATATAAAATATATCTATAAAAATCATACAATTTGACCCTGAACAATGGAGTCCTTGAACTTAAAGTCTAAATCTCGACGCAGAGGCAGACCTATCACGAAAGCTAAGAGGGAAAGGAGTGCTAGGAAGAGAACTCAAAAAGGTTCTTTAAAAGTGCAAACCTCTGGAGTGAAAGTTTGGCGAGTGAAGGCTCCAACTCTTGATTGATCAGAGATTTGAAGAAAGTCGAGCTGGCGACTATAAACTCAGAACTATTTCTTCAAACCCGTAGGTAGTTTAGGATTGAATAAAAGTAGCCAGATGAAGTGACGAGCTTTTTTTTCATCCTACCACAAACTTAGGCTTGAAACCGAATGGTTGTGGAAAGGTTTTTTACCTCGTTGCGGATTCTAGTGAAGTAGGTTAGGTTTTGAGTCGGAAATGACGATTGAAGAATAAAAGGGTAGTCAATTTGAGGTCAGAATTGAGCAGAAAGGTTGAGTAAGAAATGCAGCAAAGGCAGATAAAAAATATGGGGAAAAGATACCCCCGGTATCTCGAGGGTAACCTCCGGGTTACCGAGGCTTGATTTTCAGATTTCTGAACGTCAGTTCATAAAGCCTGAATTTTTAGAGACATGTGGAGGACACACGTTGCTCTAGAGACGGTCAGACAGCAGAAACCGAACCATTTTCCCCTCTTTTCAAATTTTCATCCTTTCCCACACTCCACCATAACTCCACCTCAATCCCATCAATCACCTCCTCAAATCCCTCACCCTAATAACTTCTCTACCCATTATCCCACTAAACCATCCACATTCATTCCATTCTTCCTATTTAAACCACCCCTTCATCACCATTACCATCATTCTTATCATTTTCATCTCTTTCATTTACCAAACTTCTTCCATTTCTTCTTCCTTTCTAAAAACCGACCACCATCACCACCATCATCACCACCATATCACCACCAAACAGCCACATTAACCAAACCAATTTCCAACCATTTTCCAAACCCTAATCACCATATCCTTCAACCCTGTTGCTGTTCTGAAGTGCTGCTGCAACGGTGAAGTGCTGAATTTCTTCATCTTTCATCATCAGGAGCACACCCCAGAAAGCAATCCAGAAAATTCAGGCCGGTAAACCGAACCTTACCTCCGGTTTACCGAGGGTTGTTTTCCAGAAACAGCTTACATATCAGGTTCTGTACTCATTCAGGATGGGTCCTAAGCGTCAACGGTCAGCTGTTCGTCCGAGTGGATATCAGACAGTGTATGGAGATGCCAATCCGTTAATCGATAGGGCTGCACAGTTCCATTCTCTAGCAATTTACAAGTCGTTCCGAGGCCATTGGAACACAAGACCAGTGGCTCGAGAACGAGGGGTAGATTTGGACGACTGTGGGTCGATATTGCCGGAGGCCCTACAAGCACAAGATTTAATGGACATGGCTGAGGCACCGGCAAGATTCAACGCCACGGTGGTAAGAGAGTTTTATGCTTACGTTTCGCATAACCTCGGAGCCACATTTGCTATGGTCCGAGGAGTTAAGGTTGATTTTTCTATTGAGAGGATCAACGAGCATTTTGGGGTTAAAAATCCACCGGTAGGCCCGGATGAGTACACATCCTCGAGCAACATTGCCAATCTCGAGAGGATGGATATGGTTGCTGATTTCTTACGGGTGCAATGGAAGCGCAATCCGGCTGGAGCCCCCACCATCTTCCTAGAGAACGATTTATCTTGGGACCGGAAGATGGTCAACCGATTTGTTTGTGCTCGCCTTCTTCCGACGAAGCACACTATTTCTGTCACCACTTCGAGGGCAGAGTTGATGTTTTACCTAGACACGGGTGCCCCCATCAACATTGGTCTATTGATGCATAGCCGTATCCATGAGCTTGCCGCCACTTCTGAGCGAGAGCTGCTACCATACGGACCGATGATTGATATGTTTGCTCTAGAGGCCGAGGTGAAGATGCTTGTCAGTGATGATTGGGAAGATCCTGAGCCTCGGCTCGCCACACGATCGATTTAGAGTATGCAGAGACAGTTAGAGCGAGAGGAGCGTACTCCGGTGCATGGTGCACCGAGGACTCAGAGAGCCTTGCTTGAGGAGCACTCACAAGAGATTGCGAGTCTACATAGCGAGATGGATAAGATTATTGACTTCTTTGGCATTCCTTCCTCGACCCCGCCACCTAGGACTGCCCTAAATCATCATCTTCAGCCGCCGCCGCCTCATGTTCTGCACCACCTCCCGGTTTTGAGCATGAATTCGACTGGGAGGGTGATCCGATGAGGACTAGCTTTTATTTCTTTCTATAGTTGTTTTCCATTTTTGTTGTTTTTATTTTATTTTTCCTTTCCTACTTAGTTGATGTAGCAGAATATTATCAATATAATGATTTTGTCGGCTTAAACTGTTTTGGAGTTATTTATTTTCTCTTTTACTGCCGTATTTTTGTTATACAATTTTTTGTCACCACTATTCTTCTTGGTTTTTCTTGAGTTACTTAGCGCAGATTCTTCATGGACTACTTACATGAGCCCGATGATTTATTCGATGAACCGATTCTTCATTGGTTCCGCCTTAAACCAAGCTAAGTTCCTTTTCATTTTTCATTTCCCATCTTACACATTTGGGACAATGTTTCGATTAAGTGGGGGGGGTAGAGGAACATCACTTAGCTTTTTAGCATCATATTCCATGAATTACATGATTATTTTGATTCTCTTTGATGCACGATTCACCACTTAGACTTTGATTCTTTTCGACAGAATTTCAAAAAATTATGATATCTTTGTTCTTTTCGAGTTAATTGACTTCATCTTTGTTTTAATTTGCACGAGTAAGAGAAAGTGTCCACTTCTGAAGTAGTGGCGTATTAAGCGCATATTCTGCTATGAGCCACCATTTTAAGCACGTATAACTCACTTCCCTTGGTATGTAGTAGATAACATATTGCTTTGACTAGAGTTGACCCTGGGTTTATCACGAATCATGTTTCACTTACGCTTAGAAAGGCAAAGGAATTTCGGATTCGGTAGTTTATCATAAGTGTGACCGTGAGGATAGTTAAATCAATGAGAGTTCACCCGCCAAGAAAGAGAAGTGTATTGAAATATATACATTTATAATCTCTTTGGCAATATCTTAGTCGATGGAGCGTAAGACGCACGACTTTTGCATAGACCGATAAATGTGAGCCTAAGAGTAGTACTCGGTTCTCGATCCGCCTTGCCAGCTTAATTAATTAAAAAATAACATGTTTGAGACTGGTTAGTTTGACTACAGGTTGACGTAATGTGATATTGTCTGCGTTTCTAAGCGGTTGTGAAAGTTATTACACACACACATTGGCTCATCACATGAATAGTGTTTAATATGTTACTGATGGATACGAGTGGCATGATCTTGATCTTGGCTTAGTGAGGCATAGTTGTTTTTAATTAACTTGTACATTGATCAGAGTGTTGTTTTCTTTTCGCCTTTTTGCTCGGGACGATCAAAAGCTAAGTGGGGGGGTAGTTGATGACACTCTAAATGGTACCAGTATTTGTACCTATATTCACCCCGAATTCTGCTTAAGAGAGGATAGATAGGCTCGTTATTGCTTGGAATATATGTTAAATGCTATGTGAGTGTTTCCAGGATCGAAATTATGCATCTTTGCTATTTTCCCGATGTTTTGGTACTGTTTTGTATCGTTTTGCGTGTTTTATAGGATGTGCCAATTCTGGAGCATTGGAGAACGGATCTGGACCAAAAGGAATGCATTGGGATGAGTGATTGAAGTCCAAGAAGAAGCCTGCTGAAGAAAAGAAGAATAGAAGGCCCGGTAACCCAAGGGTTAGGCCCGGTAAACCGGTGACTTATTCAACACGAAATTCTTTCTGCCGCATTGTCTAAGTCGGTTAGGGATTTAGAGAGTCTTAAGTCGGCTATTGTATCTATATAAAGCCGCATATACTGAGATTTTTCATATGCTTAATACAATCTTCAAATTTATATATTACATTACAGTTATTATTATGCAATAAAGTTTTCTTGAGCTTTGGAGAGTTGTTTTTGGTTTCCTCCCTTCTTCCATCATCTCTAGCTTGAGTAGATCGAGCTAGATCTCCATTGTTGAAGGTATGAAGCTTTGAACGTTCCTTTATTGTCTTCAATATGGTATATTTGTTCGTATTTATGTGTTTTAGTTAATCTGCATGTTTAACAACACCATAATTTACTTATTTTAATCGTATTGAGCCATGTAGATCCAAAAATTAGGAAAAGCCGCCCCCGGTAAACCAGCAGTCTATACCGGTTTACCGAGACATATTTTAGAAAACCTAAACTGGGATTCACTACAGCTACGTTGATCAGCAGTAATAATTAAAACGAGTAATAAGTCTTGCCAATCTAGTGTTCGTAATTCGTAAATTAACATGAAGGACCGCAAGTGAAGTGTTAATTTGGACATAGTCTTGATGGACCCTAGGAACGTGCTGGTCAATGTCGAAAGCTGTCTAGGCGGTTTAGCGGTATGAGGTTACGCTCAATATCGGCAGTTCTAGTTCTTTATGCGTATGGGCTATTACGGACCAATTAAGGAGGGTAGCTTGCGTATAGATTGTCTTCTGCCATTGTCGGAGTAGCTAGGAGTAGGAATTGCACCCATAGCTGATAAATATGATAATAATTAAGATCTCGCGATTAATCTGAGGAAATTATGTGGGGAAGTAAACATAACGATTAACTAATCGAAGTTAGTAGATCGGTGAGGAGAGGGAGATGTATACCATGTTTGTTTTCTTTTATGTTATTGTTGGTCAATGACCGCTTATATGTTGCTTCTTAATTAGGTTAGAATCGTTTATATGTATATTTGCATTGTCTCTGTGGGATCGACCTTGACTCACATTTACTACACTGCGATGTACCTAGTATTCTTGCTAGTAATATCGACGTTAGTGACTTACACGCGATCGGGCATCTTTTCAAAATATGCACACTCCAGCTTACACCTTCAGGCCAGAATCTCTTTGGTACATTTCCATATACAAGCAGGCTTCTCACCATATTTAGAATAGCCCTATTCTTTCTTTCAGATACACCATTTTGCTGTGGTGTATAGGCTGCTGTCAATTCCTTTCTGATTCCATTATTGGTACATAATTCTTCAAACTCTGCTGAGCAAAATTCTCCTCCTCTATCTGTTCTCAGACACTTGACATTTTGACCTGTCTCATTTTCTCTTAGCAATTTGAAGTTCTTGAATGCATTCAATGCCTCAGATTTTTCTTGCAAAAAACTCGACCCAAGTTTTTCTAGAAAAAATCATCAGTGAATGTGATGAAGTACCATTTTCCTCCATTAGATGATGGGTTGATTGGTCCACACAAGTCATAATGGATGAGTTCCAACACTTGCTTTTCCCTCCAAGACTTTCCTTTTGGGAAAGGACGTCTATGTTGCTTTCCTTTAGTGCATTCCTCGCATACTTGTTGAGGAGTCTGGATCTATGGAAGCCCTTTAATCATGTCTTTCTGCTGAAGAGTTTTCAAACCATAAAAATTGAGATGTCCATACCCGTAATGCCATAACTAAGACGAATCTTTCAATTATGCTATATGACATGCTTGTGGCTCCTTAATTTCCAAAGGAAACAATCTGTTGGCATTCGTCGGAACTTTAGCTATGATTCCCTTGCTTGAATCCTTGATTTCACACTCCTTATTCTTCAGAATAATCTCATATCCTTTTTCTTGTAACTGCCCAACACTTAGCAGATTGCACTTCAGATTAGGAACATATAGAACACTAGAAATGGTTTCAAATGTCCTATTCTTGGATCTGATGCATATATTTCCTTGTACTTTAACACTTACTGATGAGTTATCTCCAAACTTCACCTTTGAATGATAAGATTCATCCAAATAAGAGAATGATGCCTTATCACCACACATATGATTAGTACATCATGTATCAACATTCCGTACTTGGGGTGCTGATGTCTGCTCATGCTGTGTTTTCATCAACAGGGTCTTATCCTCCTCTTTGTCAACAAAGTGAGAACTCTGCTGAGTGCCCTTCTCCTTGTCTGCTGGCAATCTGGTGTAGCACTCTGACTGGTAGTGTCCAAATTTGTGACACCTAAAGCATTATACATTCATTTTGTTTGCAGTACGCCTCTGCTGTCAGAATCTCGGGATGTTCTCCCTCTACCTCTTCCCCTGCCTCTACCCCTGCTCCTATAATTTCTATTAGAGGCAGTGGTCTTCAAGGCCTGCTCTTCATTGGATGCTGCTGATCCTCTCTTCATCTTCTGTTCATGAACTTGCAAAGGGCTTTGCAATTCATCAAGAGACAATGCATCAATGTCTTTGGATTCCTATGGAACACACCACATAATCAAATCTTGAGGTTAGAGACCTCAAAATCTTCTCCACAACTGCTACATCCTCTATCTTCTCACCAAGAAATCTCATTTTATTGCAGATTTCCATGGCACAATAAGTTGAGACAGATTCACCCTCCTTCATTTTTAGGGTTTCAAAGTCTCTTCTTAAGGCCTGTAAGTATGATCTCTTCACTGGTATTTCCTTGGTACTTCCTCTTCATTGAATCCCAGATATCCTTTGATGACTCCTTGCTGAGAATGGTCTCAAAGATGGCTTTGTCTATTGCTTGAAACATATAGTTCTTGGCCTTCAGATCTTTGAGTTTTTTGCTCCCAAAATCTGCTCTCTGAGCCTCAGTTGGGGGTGGATTTCCTGCTGGTTCAACCACTCCATGTTCAATAATGGTCCAGTACTCCTTAGAACGCATGAAGTTCTCCATCAACATGCTCCAGTGATCATAATGATGTACATCAAACCTTGGGATGGAAGCCTGAACAAAATTTGTTTCGGCCATGGATCTTTCTCCAACTGCTGTTCAGAATATGGCTCTGCTACCACTTATAACTTTTATGGAAGAGATAGTTTTTGGAAAAACATAATGATTCCATTGATGGAATAAGCATATAAATACACGAAGAAAACAACTACCCACTAAGCCACTTCCTATAAAATAGGAAACATGAGATCATGGCTTAAACTAGAAAATAACTACCTAGATAATGGAAAATGTGCTAAAATCGGAAATAACTTGGCTAACATAGCCTTTAGGTAATAAAACTTAAATAATTAACATAATAATTAACATAATCTTCTAACAGAAAATAGCAATAAATGTTGCATTGATAATCTTAAAAGTCGTTCACTGTGCCAAACAACAAAGAAAAACAAAGTGCCTTATCTTTGGGAGGTTTTTAGGTGGTGTTATCACACGGTGTGAAGACACATGTAGCATAATGTGTACCGTCTGTTTTTAAACTGGATTTAAACTATGTTGTCCGGATCATTCTACGTATCAAGTCGTGCCAAATAGAGTCACCATCTAAAAATTTTCCCTTATCTTTTGTGACGGATATATCATGTCGTATAGAGTTGTAATAGTCTAGTGTCATAGTAGGTCTGTAAGCTTAATGTAACAATAGTGTTCCAATCGAGTAATGTCGATCCTTGTTAAACTCAATCTTGACTTCAGTAAAAGAAAATAGGTACATGAAAATTGAGTCTTGACTTACATTTGATTATACTGTCTAGTCCTGAAATAAACGTTACTTTAGCAACTTACACACAATTTGGAAAAAAAAAAAAAAAAAAAAAAAAAAACCTATCAAAATGACTTACATATCCCCATTTAAAGTTTTAAGATTGTTTTTCTTTATCCTCAACAAGTTTATTTTGGAGACGTTTAAGAACGCCATACTATTCCGATCCTAAAAAAAGGCATCATAATAAATCTATCTAGACACCAGAAGATAATTTAAAAATGCGCATGTATTGGTGTATCTTTACAATTATAGAATTTTTTTATTTTTTATTTTAGAAACCAAACATTTTATTAAACAATATCCGCTGAACAAGCGGCTAGTACATCACCCGGGGGCGAAGACCACCACAAACAGCGGGAAGTAACAAACAAACATTATCGAGCTAATAGATGCGCATGGACATTCCCTACGCGTCGGACAAAGAAAAACGAAACAAACACAACAGAGAGAATATAGTTATGAACGAGCTCAATAATCTCTCCTCTCAACTGGGATGCATAAGCGGTCAAGTCGTATATGTCCTCTAGAGTTACGCCTTCTTGTCCTCATGAATTAGGAACGATCAGGAAGAAGATGAATGAACAATTCGAATAACAAAAGAACGGGAAACTGGAAAATATGAATTGTACATTAGAACTGAATTGATTCTTCTAATTGACTTCTACAACTTGTGATTCACAGCTTAAATAGAGTATAGGAGCCTGTGATCAAGTTGTGGAGCGATTACAACAACTTTAACTTAACAAATATCTTCTTAACTAACTTATGGTTGAGGTGTTCGACGAAATGCCTCAACCAGTTTTCCTTCCCAAGTTGATGCTGATGTGCTGCTGATTACAAAATTCAGTTTGGTGTCTTATGAGCTTCACACCTCCTCTCAAACTGAACTTTGTGGCTGATAGATGTTAACCAAAGGATATGAGCTTAGTAATGTTTGAAACCTGTTCTTGTCCAAGGGTTTAGTGAATAAATCAGCTAGTTGCATTTCTGTTGTGATGGGTAGTGGTTTTAGGAGTCCTTGTTGGTATCTATCCCTTATTATATGACAATCTATCTCTATATGCTTAGTTCTTTCATGAAACACAGGATTCTCAATTATGTATAATGCACTTTTGCTGTCACAAAACAGTGGTATTGGTTTATCCTACTTGATGTTGAATTCCTCAAGCAAATAGGTAAGCCATTGTAGCTCACAAGAGGCCATTGCCATAGCCCTATATTCTGATTCTGAGGAGCTTCTTGAAGCTGTTGTTTGCTTTTTTGTTCTCTAGCTAATGAGTGAATCTCCTAGAAAAACTGAAAAGTCTATGACTGATCTTCTGGTGTCATTGCATCCACCTCAATCTGCATCTAAATAGCCTTTCAATTCTAGGTTGTCTCTTGCTGAAAAGAAGATACCTTGCCCTGGTGACTTCTTCAAATATTTGAGTAGTCTGTGTGCTGCTTGAAGTTGCAATTCTGTTGGTTTATCAAGGAATTGGCTCAGCTGTTGAGTGGTAAAGGTTATATCTGGCCTGGTCAAGCCAAGATATAACTGTTTCCCAACTAGACTCCTATAATAGCTGTTTGATGTTAATAGTGTGCAATCTTTGCTATGTAATTTGATAGAAGTATCCATAGGAGTGTTTCTAGGTTTGCAATCTGAGAAGCCATATTCTTCCAACAGTTCTAGGCAATATTTCCTTTGAGATAGGACAATTCCTTTCTTTGATCTTGCAACTTCTTGGCCTAGAAAGTATTTTAGATCTACGTCCTTGATTCCAAATTTGACATTCAAAAAATCTTTCAAGCTTTTGATTTCATTCATGTCAGGACTGGTGATAAGCACATCATCTACATACACCAGTACTATAATAAATGAATTGTCTGATCCTTTAATGAACAAACTATAGTCCTGTTTGGACTGTCTGAACCCCCTCTCAAGCAAAGCTTGGGATAATTTGATGTTCCATTGCATGCTTGCTTGCTTTAAACCATATAGAGATTTTCTAAGTCAGCACACCATTCCTGGTTCTATGTTAAAGCCCTGTGGGACTTGCATATATACCTTTTCTGTTAAATCTCCATGTAGAAATGCATTATTGACATCCAATTGTTGTAGATGCCAACCTTTAGCAGTTGATATTGCTGGCAGAGTTCTCACAGTTGTCAGTTTTGCAACAGGTGAAAAAAGTGTCCAAATAATTCAAACCTAATTATTGAGTATAACCTTTGGCCACCAATCTTGCCTTGAATCTTTCTATTGTGCCATCTAAATTTCTCTTTATCCTGTATACCCACTTACATCCTATTAGATGCTTGCCTTGAGGTAGAGGAACTATTTCCCATGTTTTGGTCTATTGCAAAGCATCTATCTTATTTTGCATAGCTTTCCTCCACTCCTCATGCTTCACTGCCTCATTGTAAGATCTAGGTTCAGTCAAAATTTGAGAACTAAGTATATAAGACTGATAAGGAAGAGACAAGTTCTATGTAGTGTCTACTTTACTAAGAGTGTGTGGTGATGTTTTGTTCTTAACATGATTGCACGCATAATCTTTAAGATAAGAGGGTGCCCCTCTTTTTCTTGTGGAGGTTCTTGGTTGATGCACATGTTCCACATATTCTATGTTGTCAATGAGATTAGGATTGATGGTCTCAAAATCATCTGTAGGTACATGACCTAGAACTGATTCTGATTGTGTGAAGGTGCCATTTTCTGTATCATGATGTGTCTCTTCTATGTCTGATTGTATATAAGTGTCAGCGTGCTTATCAGTGTGTACATTATGATGTGGTTCTTATGGATTAGTAGATTCAGACTGATGGGAGTCAGCTTTACTGTACTTTGGTGTGCAGTTTAACCCCCGTTTATCATATTATTGCCATGTTTTGGGTAGTTCTAGACCTGTTTGAGAGTAATATCGAGGGTTATACGCACGGGGAGTTAAACTGTCACATCGATAGTAAACTCTGTCTTTTTAACGATATTTAACTCTTTTTCGAGCACTTTTGTCTTGCGGAATTATGCGTGGTATGTGTTCGTACATGTTATTGCAGGGCTTAGGTGACTCGAGGACCCGGAAGGCGATGATTTTGGGATGAGAAACGTGTTTGTGGCACGAAAGTAGCATGAAAGTGAGGAAAAGACAAGTTTGGAGTGAAATCAAGGCTAACTGGTGTTTACCATACCTCAAACTGGCGCTTGTATCAAGCCTACCTCAAACTGGCGTTTGGCCAGTCAAAACTGGTGTTCATGGAAGTAGCACTTGATACTGAAAATTGGATCAAAGGACAACCGAGTGTCCAAATTGACCCAAACGCACGTTTGGATGGACGCAGCCCGAATCCAGAAAGCTCATATAATCCAAACTGGCGTTCAAGAACTCAAACGGGCATTTGTTCCTCAAGGCATGATCCATGAACTGGCGTACAAGTCAAGGCAAACGCTAGTTCACAGAAGATGGAACCCTAATATCATCAAGATTCCTAGGCAAACTAGCGTTTTCCAAGATCCAAACGCTCGTCCAAGACCGACAGAAGTAGATTTCAGCACTACACTATAAATACGCGGCTCAATCAGCCCCTGAATATTCTTGGCCGACTTTAGACTCTTCTTAGGCGATTTTGGTGCGATTTTAGTATAATTTGATCACCCTTAAATCCTTTGATCCCCTAGATAACATCCTTCGATTCTACACACACTTGATATAGCTTAGATTTACATTCCAAGAACAAAAGATTCAACTTTTTGGTGTGATTATTTCTTCATACTTTTCTGGAGCAGATTTTCTGCAGTTATATGGTAATGAATTATTTCTCTCTAATTACTTCTAGCATGTTTTCCATTTTTTATTCCGTCATTAGCATAATCATGAGTAGCTAATTGCATGTGTAGTCGAATAATGTGAAAGCGAGCGAAAACCCTAAGGGGGGATGAGATTGGGAATTGTGTAGTGCGTAATTGAATGTTTAAACGATTAATCCACGTCCTAAAACTTATTTTAACATCTTTGAATTAGATTGATCACCTAGTTCACTTATAGATGCATTTTGCGGTGAGATATGAGATAAGGGGTTTTAGGATCGTTGCGTAGATTCGGCCTAGTTGTTAGGTCCGTTTCCAATACAGAGGTTTGTCTTCATTGTTCGAGCAGCTCTAGAACTTAATCATGTTAGGATAATCGGTTTTCTAAAGGGAGATTCGGTTAGCTTCGCATAGGGTGGTTAGATCGAGTTGTTCATTCTAAGCACTAGAATTAGGAGTTGGCACCCTCCGATGTCGTTAAACTACATGTGATAGGTAGGTTGGTTAAAACACGCTCCCTGACAAGTCTTTCCTTAGGGATAAAAGTAGCTCGTGGGATCATAGTTTGGCAATACCTTTTAATAACTAGAAGTAAACACCGGTAGTATAATCTTTATTTCTGCACTAGTATAAGACCTTTCAACCTTTGATTGACCTGAACTAAGTTATACGTCAGCTTTGGTACTTGGACATTACTCCCTGTGGATTCGACCTTGTGACCACTATACTCCCGTTGACCCGATACTCTGTCGGTAAAAGTTAGCGGTTAAGTATTTCGCTATCAAGAATTTTGGCACCGTCGCCGGGGAGTAACGTCTGATATCTTTTAAGTTGACCGAAAGCTTGGGCTTAAGTCATTTTTATTTATTTTTCTTGTTGTTTCCTCTTCTATAGCTGAAGAGTCACACTACCTATTATTGTGGTGGTGGTGACGAGATACCGTGAATGTGTTGTTAGTGTTTTCTAAGATCTTGCAGTTTGAGCCTAAATGGATGGATTCTAGAAACAATACTACTCACCTGAACAACAATTCCCCTACCAACCAAAGGCAGCTGAACAATATTATCAACAACAGTATGTGCCTCAGCCTCAGTATCAACAACGAGTAACCAGGATTCTTGGGCCTATCGCGCCCACTGAAGGCATACCAGATAAGAATTATGGTTATTCGAGTAATGAGCCACAATAGTATGAGGGTTATCGTAACCCTGTGCTTATCATGATTTTGGTTCTCACGGCCGGGCATGTTGACAACTTTGCACAGATTCACCGTTTGATCGAGAATCCATCTTGGCAAAAGCACGCTACCCGCCTCCGATGAATCAAAGTCAGTATGATCAGTTTGCTCCCGTGCCACAAGAGAGACTCACCGACAGTCAAATGGAGCTACTAGAGCGACTAAACCAGAGCCTGCAGGAGCGACTGCAGGACATGTAAGAGTTCAAGATAAGTACCGACTCCGCCATCGAAACCTTCAAGACCGGGCGGGCGGTTGATTGAAATGATGGGGCTTGAGCGAGAAAGAAGCGAGCATGTGCAATAAGTAGTGGTTATGGTTAATGAGGTTGGCACCGAAGAAGTTAAGGTGGGAAGTGAGGTTGAGGATTTACTCTACTATGATGAGGTGTCAGAGCAAGGGATTGAGTTGGGATCGCCCATATTACCGTCTCCTCCTATTGCGAAATTTGATGATGGCATGTTTCATTTTCTACCTACTACACTTCCACCCCTTGAGATGAAAAATGACGATACCGTGGTGGAATGTGCAGTGGTACCGACCATCGTTATAAGTGAGCAAGAATTCTTTGGTATTGAAACGCTTTGGGATGAAGAGGAACTACAAGATTTGGAGATGGAAGAGGTGCAAATTTTATCAAGTACACCGCCGTCCGAGGATGTACAAAATGATGACTTGAAAGAGTGTGCGGTGGATTCGATTGTGGTCGTCGATCATGTGGAGATGGAGACTAAGGGAAAGTTGGGATCGCTCATTCTACCGTCAAGCGCACCTATGGATCAAGAGCAAGTTGATCAACCACCTATATTTAAGCCATCGGATGGACTAGTGATCCCTCATATGTCCGTCCCGGATTACTTCACTCGTCCACCTTGTGATGATAAGTTCTACGAGATCGAGTTTTTACCACCACTGGTGCATGTGGCTCAAAGAGGTGTGAGAAAGAGACCACATCCGCCTGGTGCGGATTTTAAAAATGAGAAGGATCGAAAGGCAAGCAAAAGGAAATTCTCTGGTTGGGAGGAGGTAGCATCGAGAGCCACGAGAGGTAAGTTTCTAGAAAATTCGATTTCTATGGTTCTCACATTGTTCTCTTTTCGTAAGCTATTGGTCTTCTTGAGTTTGGATTTTGGTTGATGATTTTTGATACTACTTGTTTGAATTGAAAGGCTTGAATTGTTGCTTTGAGTCATTTGTTGATTGAGTCCGTTTAGAGTTAGATTCACAGCTTAAATAGAGTATAAGAGCCTGTGATCAAGTTGTGGAGCGGTCACAACAACTTTAACTTAACAAATAACTTCCTAACTAACTTCTGGTTGAGGTGTTCGACGAAATGCCTCAACCAGTTTTCCTTCCCAATTTGATGCTGCTATGCTGCTGATTACAGAGTTCAGTTTGATGTCTTATGAACTTCAACATGTCCTTCTCGACGGGTTTGGATTGCCCGCTATTCACTTGGTCAATCAAAATGACCGGCTGGGAAGCACTCTTCAATGCTTTGAAAATTACAAATCGGGTTGTTACTATCACAACTGTCCTTTTAATACTTTGTTTCAGATTTATATGGCATATCACCACGGTTTGTTACATGAGAACGATCTTACATTTGCGGAATGACTCAAATCTTGGAGTGCCGACGCATGGACTATATCATTAAAAACCACTCAAAGAACTACTGCATCATTTGAAAGATGCATGGAGCAACTCTTTAGAAGCACCTTTCAATCGTTTGAAGGGTGCAAGACAGGTGTTATCTTTTTATCTTCCTTGCACTTTGATCTCCGTACACAGATTGGTTAATTCTATTTCCCTTCTCGAATCATAAAAGCTTGGAGGCGTCCTTGAAACTTATCTCCTCAACCATCCATGACTCTGACTCGACGATAAAAAACATTATTTTCAAGACGGAGGATATTGAGCACAAGCCATGTTTCTTTTGCTATACTTTGCAACCACATTGAACTTTACGAGGTCTTTTATTTTTTGAAAACATAGTGTTGTAATCTTTAATGTGCAGAGGATTTCCCCACATCGGGTTTGCCACCAAGGACGGAGCCATGAATCGGATCTCGGGTGGGCTAGTAGAGTATATTCGGACAATCGGGTGGACTTAAAGAAGATGTTTTGATAACATAAATTGGAATTATATAAGATATTTGTCGTAGAATTTTTTTTCACCAGGTGGACTTAGCCCTATTAGCCCTTGCTTTGGCTACGTCTCTGTTTGTCACGCATTGGTTTTAAGGAGGCAATGTTATGCTTCGTCTATACAAATTGGTATAAAGGGATCGAGGTTCAGAATGTGGTTTTGTATGATCCTTTTTAATATTTCTTAATCAAAGGTTTCGTTCATCAAACAAATATGATTATCAAACTCAATTCTCTTAATGCTTGAAAGTTAATTCGAAGTGATTCAAAATTTAACCTTAATATTTCATAATTACCTCATTTAGTTCCAATGATTGATTTTATTGAACTAATCAGTTTGATAGCTTTTAAACTAATCAATCACTCAATTTCTAAAGTCTTTGCTCATTTTAAAGAAACTATTGCAAACATCAATCAAGCTAAAGAATGTCTTCATAAGTTGAATTTCTTAGCCAAATGGACAAAGAAAACAAGAAAAAGAAAGCACCTTTTTCTTTTAAACAGCTGCCATGTAAATGTGCTACAACCTCCCTTTCTTGCTTTTAAAAATATTCCAAAAGGAGATTCTATGATAATGCCACATAAGCCTTTGAAATTATAGGGTACACGTTCTAAAGACACTGAACACGATCTACCGCAACACCACATTTCACACTCATGTTCGGCTTTGCATGGACGTGGAATCACTGTTAAATCTGTAGAAAGTCGAAATTTGACTTCTCGTTAATTAGATATTACTGTTGACATGGGTCTAACCCAGTAGTCATACACGTGACACTCACAAACAGATTTTGGATCTTCATCACAACTGGACCTGTGTGGGCTAGGCACAATTTCGGAATCCGCTTCATCCAACCTTGAATTAGCGACCTCGCTAATCCAATCATCTTGGTCGGCCAAGAATTAGATCAGGTCGCCTCCCACCTCTAGAGACGGTTACAATTCCATAGATACCAAGATCTCACGATTGATCTCCATTAACTATTGTAATCTATGATTGATCACATCTCACAATTTTAGGTTAATTGAGTCATTATTGCCACGATTGCATCACACTAACCCTCAATCACACGCACTAAAATCAAGGGATTTGTGTTTTAATCCCCATGAGGGTGGCCTATAAAAAGATCACATCATCATCATCATCATCATTCATAACTACGTTATTAGTTTGATCACATAGCCATAAATAATCAATAAACCCTCCAACTTGCTAATTGTAATTATCTTAAAATGATCCAATTACCCATTTATATTACTCGACGATTTTCCGACATCGTCAACTGTAGTGTATAATAGTTGGTTCGGTATGATGTCTTCAACGGTCCTCATTTTGGGTCATTCTCAATAGCATAAGGTCTTGTGAATCAAAAAGTGTGTTTTTTTTTCTCATCAATTATTATTCTCTAAGGGTCCCATTTTGAGTGACTTATTTAAGAGGGAAATCTGAAAATCCACAAGGCTGGAAAGAAAAGATGATGAGAGAATAATATTTTGGCTTCTGGAATCAGCAAAAGTGAAAAATAAAAGGGGGTAGTCACCATCCCACCAATGAAAGAATATAATTTCTTGTTCTACCCCCATATATTATTGGATTGCTACATATTTGTCCCTTAATAATGATGTGAGCAATATGTCACTTTCTCAACATTTCCCATTTACTTTTGTAAATCTTTCCAAAAGAAATTAAAGAAAAGGGTTAGATAGTGGATGATTCTTACAAGAAAAAAAAAAAAAAAAAAAAGATAACCATGTTAAGTCAATGTGTAATCAGAAGCCTGAAACCAATTTATCAGAGGGAGTCTTCAGTATCTTGATATCGAAATGACGACTTCGTCTACGTTTCGTGTTTTTAAAAGTGTATATATATATTTTTTGTCAACCAAAAATCTTAACACGCAACGTTTTTATTTCATATTATACTCAATTTTTCTTGTTTTTCACACTAAATGATTTCGACTGAATTTAAGACGAATGTTGGAAATTTTCTTAGTTTAGTTTTAATCCGAAAGTACCGGATGTATTTTTTGACATGTATTAGGTCAAGAAAACCGTCAATATCCGACTCAAACCATGTGTTGATATTTGTTTACTTTCTTTAAGGTTTATGAATGAACATTGTTATTATCATAACAATTGTGTTATAATAATTAATGTGTAATCTTTTTAAATTCTTGATTATAGCGGTAGTCATATCAACAATCGTATCATGCTACAGTACCACATTAAGGGGAGTGTGGTTCGACGACTTCTTTGAGATCGAATATAAAATTCAATATCTAGAAAGTCAAACACCATGTATAATTATCAATCACTATCTATATTTCATAATTGTGTGTATATATACACATGCGTACATATATATTTGTATGTATTATGTATATAATTTCCATGCATATGTATGTATCAGGCATGCACACATGCATATAATAAGCATTATATATACGTACTAGCCAGAAACTCGTACAACACACAGAGATTTGGATCATGTACATCTCAGATATACCCATGGTGTGTTAATTGTTGTCATACATGTCATACAGATGCTGGTGTGATAACATAGTCAATATTACTCATTTCTCTATCAATATAATTGCCTACATATAATATATAGGCCATGTATATGTGTATATATATATATATTGTCTCTCGTATACTACATGCATCGATTTGATACACGAAAATGATTTGATCCACACGCAAGAAAAATTGCATATTTTTAACCGATGAATGGGAGGTTCAGGGTAGCAACACTTTTCGATGTAAATAAACATAGGTATCAATTAAGTTCTCTTCGTGTTGCTGTTATTGTCAGAGCAACTCAGCTAACTACCAAGCAAATTATTCAGATAATAACATAACACCACTCTTCTAGTATATTTAAAGAGCAACTTTACTCGAACATGCATATATTAACATAACTGCCCTGATAATAACGTTGCCCCATTCTCTTCAATCCAAAAGTGGTGCTTTCGGAGTGTGACGATCATTTGCACCCGAACCCGGATAATCATTTTGTTCAATTTCCATTTTACGATTCAGATTACTTCCCTTTTCTTGAATATCTGTTGTTTCTCCCTGCTTTTTTGAAACCAAAGTATAAATTTCAAGAAAAAAAAAATCATCATAAACGATCGAATAAACAATCAATTATCAATATATATATATATATATATATATATATATATATATATATATATATATATGTGTGTGTGTGTGTGTGTATGTGTGTATGTGTGGGGTAAATAATACCTGTTCCATGTAACTTAATGTGTCTAGTTGTTCTGGATTGGCATACATCATATGCATGATCCCTGATCATAAGAATAAAATTAAAACAAAAAAATTATTAAAAGGGATAGAAATAAAAGAGAGGATATTTAGCTATTTTTTAGGTAGATCATGAAGATTTGACGTTCCTTCTCTCGAATAACAATCCCTTATTCAGAAACGAATACCCAACATGTGATCGAGAAGTCTTTTACGTACAAGCATGTACACCGACGACATATTGAAATTGACTGATACATACGCAAGCAAATCATCACATGTCAGATGCTCGTTTCCGATTTATATAGTACTCGATCAGCTTTTGGGACGGGACGTTAAAAAAGAACTTAAGTTTTTACTTGATGCTTGTATAGCATTGAAGGGCACAAGGTGAAATATTACTAAAAAAATCACCAGTATATAACAAGTTCTGTATGCCATTTTTTTTGGAATTTAATTGTTCGGGAAGTTTCATAGGGTATATTTTGGTGATGTTCTCAAGATTTATATATACATGGCCAGATTTATTTTTTATATATTTATTTATTTTTTGGTTGGAAGGGATGTTGAAACTCTATAAAAAAATATTATACAAGTAAAATAATATACCAAATTCCATGATATGGAAACATGCCTAACTTAGTGCCCTTAAATATGCATTGTGCCTGCTTTATGTTTTTTTTTTGTCTAGAAGTTATCCTCTTGACGTGGAAATTTTGAGGGGAGGTTCTAACCTAAAGACTGGAGTGACCCGTGAGGCATAATCTGGACCATATGTCGGAGGCTTTAGGTTAGAATTTCCCAATTTTGAGGGCGAAATTAGTGACACCACACCGAGGTGTGAGATTTGACTTTCTAAAAGCTGAATATAGCATTCGACTTTTAAAAAATTGAATGTTGTATGTGAAGTTCGATTTTTCAATGTAAAACTTCATTGTAGTGCCTAGGAAAATATATTTGTATAGTGCATCTGAAGAGTGATCGTGTAAATCACAGCTATTAGCAATAGACTAGCTAGACCAATCGTAGTATACCAAAACGTGTCAGGTTGATTCCACAAAGACTGTTATTTAATTATGTTAATTAAAGACAACCATAAATTTATAGGTTAAACAAAATGGTATTAATACAAAATAAATTTGAAATTGTTACTTATATATACTACTAGAACTAACAACACAAACAATGAAAAATTTCAAAGGTTTATAATAAATTAAATCGTGGTTATATAACCAAACTTATAATCCATGTAGCTTTACGCAATCTACTAATTATTTAGATTCGAAGCTTTAACACTAAAACCCTAATTCTACTTCAATTATGGGTGTAATTCTTTATTTTGGCTACTAATTTCATGCAAGACATTAGAACTCAACATTTTCATCAATAGTCTATCAGAGCATGTTTAGATTTAATTAACCAAACGTGCATTAACTTACTCTGGGGTAGTGGGGTACCAATACACAAGTATTGAAACTTCACCCGGCCATGAGACCGTCCATCCCTGATGGCGATTTTACATAGACGATCTACTTATCTATGTCATATTTATTTATTTAACGTCAGTTCCTTCAAAATATATTACGATTAGCATGCAAAAAGTTGATCAGGTTATACATACAACTTAATTAAGCACTGAAAACTAGAATTAATGAGCAGAATGGATCAGATGTACCGTGTACGTAGATCCCAACCACCGGCGTACAAACAACAAGACCACCGCCGAGCCGGTGGGTACATGACCACATCATGATCTTTTCTTATGCTACAAACTAATCATAACCAAATAGAGATTGGGTTTGATCAATTGTTTGCATGATTTGGTTAACAAAATATTAGCCTAGCATGGTGGAATTAAGAAAACAAGGATTCATGGCTTGGATACACATAATTAAAATTAATACCTTTGATGAATTGGCTTGAACAACTTCTTTCCAACATCTACTCC
The DNA here is from genome assembly GCA_026214975.1 of Gentiana macrophylla. Lineage (NCBI taxonomy): Eukaryota > Viridiplantae > Streptophyta > Magnoliopsida > Gentianales > Gentianaceae > Gentiana > Gentiana macrophylla. Next base: position 6,986,196 of record CM047817.1, read on the forward strand.
GTTCAACAACCGGTGAATCTCCCAGAATTCCAAACATCAAACGAAACTCAAAAAAATAAAATAAACCAAAAACTTTTTACTGGGAAAATGAGGTGAATCCCCCACATATTGCAAACACCAAATAAAACTCGAAATAATATAATAATTCAAAAAAAAAAATTTATCGCAAAAGGCTAATTTGTGTCTAACTGAATGAAAGATGTATGAAAGATTGAATTATGGTGGTGGCCGGTATGAAGAAATGGTTGATGGTTTTCTTTTCAAAATTGGCACATAAGCCGTTTATATATAGGCATAAAACCGACCAAGGGCATCCAAAAACACGCAGATTTTTTTGTTTGTTTGTTGACGTTTTGTGTAACCACCGTTGAGCCGGTGGGCTTCTGCCGCTTAGCCGGTGGCTCACTTCAATTTATTCACTATATTTTGACTAATATAACTTCGATTTGCGTAAATCAAAATGTGTTGGAAATAAGCCCTATAACTTTGCTCAAGAAGTCCAAGCTCAATTCGGATGTTAAGACCTTAAAAAATTCATTGCAAACTCAATTATCAATTTTTTTCGGGTTCATTCTTGGCTCACCACTTCAATGCTTGTCATATTGGACTTTAGCCCTTTAAATCTTTGGCCCATGACTTGTTTCTATTATTCTAGCTCATTTCAGTCCAATTTAGCTCCAGATATCAACCCATATTTCGACCCAAAACTTCACTGTCGATAAAAATAAAAAAAATATAAAACTTCATGGTAGCTTTTATTTCCGAAAAATAATGCATAAAATACATAAAAAAAACCTTACAAGTTAACAAAATCGTGAAAAATCACTTTTAGCTAAACTAACCTATGATTTCACAAATATTATAACTATAAAGCACATAAATTCGGGGTAAACTGAAAGTAAAATACATGATAAATTAAGGGAACCTGCATAGCAATTTTGATTTTGATTTGTCTTGTTCAAACGGCGAGAGTAATAAAACGAGACTTACATGGAAATAAAGGGTCAAGTTTGTTACTACATTAATCAAAATAATATCTTGAGAGATTCTTAATATATACACTGCTTTCATTAGCTGAATTACACAATTAATTAATACTCTTATTATTTTAACATTCACCAATTATTACCTGGCCAAAAGTGACTTACAAAGAAATATGTAAAGTGTGAACTATCTCATATATCTCATGACAATGGTAATTAATGTACGCCAAACTCACAAGTAAAAACCCACAAGACAAGTCCTTTGGTAAATGAGAGAATCATGACACCCCCCCCCCCACCCCCACCCCCATGGCATCATCAACTATATTTACCCAATCCACATTAACTGGTTCTTGCAATGAAACAGTTTATGTGGGGCCTGAATAACCCGAATCTCGTGCCCGCGGAGCAATAGCAATGAAATCAATAATGGGACAAGGTTGGATGTTGCTGATTCTATCACATTTGATGATATTACACAACATTGTCTGCCTAGTTGAAGGGAACATTGATACATCGAACAATGTCACGTTGACGTCATCTCCGTGGCTTAAAAGGGTTATTAAAAACCCGCGTGCGATTGGTTGTTGGGCTAGGCCGTGGATTTGTCGTCAACAAGACGATGACGATGATCATCGCCACAAGATAAGAAGACTGTGTTGTCGAAACCGTTGTGTTGATGTTCTCTCTGACGTTAATAACTGCGGCATATGTGGGATTAGGTGTCCGTTTACTTGGCAATGCTGTAGAGGGATGTGTGTTGATACGAACTTCAACCCTTTCCATTGTGGGACATGTGAGAATCGATGCCCTTTGTTTAGCCTTTGCACCTATGGGATGTGTGGATATGCTCAACCACTACCTCCATTTCCGTTCCCTTTTCCGCCACACAAACCACCTAGCCCCTTTCCGTTTCCGTTTCCGCCACTAACACCACTTCCACCACTTCCGCCATTTCCGTTTCCGCCACTACCACCACTTCCGCCACTTCCGTTTCCACCCAAGCCACCTAGACCTTTTGTACCACCACATCCTCACCCTCCCAAGCCGTTTCCGTTTCCCCCTCACCCACCTAAACCCTTCCCGCCACACGGTTCTCATCACCCTCCACGGGGCACTCGACCACCACCGCTCCGTTAACTATATTTTGGCTTATTTGAAATATCTATCATCTCTTTATCTATATTCCTATTCTTAAACCTTCACACTCCTCCCTCCACCCTCCACACTCCACAAACACTTTTACGTCATTAGTCATAATATATGATTAATTGACTGATATATGTGTGACTTCATAATCTTTTATACAAATGTGTGTTATGACAATTATCATATCTAAGTTGTTTTTGTCATATATATGAGTATTGTTTGTCATTTATATAAATAATATTTGTACCACAACAATACATTTTTAAACTGGTGTATAAGTTTACATATCTTCCTTGCAAGAAATCCAATGAGATTTTGTGAGGTTTTATTCGTGAGATGCAATCAACTACTACAATAAAAAAAAAAAAAAAAATTGAACAGATTTCCTCCGTCCCAAAATATAATTAAGTCGCTCTTCATCTTTGAATTTGTACTAAAATATCAATAATTTTGCATTACTATTTTATTTCTCTACCTTACTCCTAATTTAATTATTAACAATTCAACCACTTATCATTGTTTTATAACTATTGAATAAATGATTGTCAAAGGTTATTTTAGTAATTTCTCAATAAACATTATGACATTCATCCTACTTTTTTTAATCTGTGTCATAACTTCTACAATGACTTAGAGCATTCGTAGAAGAGACTTTAAAATTTATCTCTAAAATACTATAAAATAATGTATATCTCTATATTACAATCACTTTATATAACATATTATTCATCATCATCTCTATCCTTATCCCTATAACATTTCAAATACTATTAAATAATACATATTTCACTTTACAACCATATCCATACATGCTAAATATTTATTATGTCACTCCAACAACGTCTCTATTCTTATCCCTATAAATATTTATAATTAAATATGTTTAGACATGTGAATAGTGCATCCACAAATGTGGAAATGCACTGTTCATATCGCTTATTTTGTACAAAACAGTGATATCCTCATATTTTATTTTTATTTTAAAGATATGACACCTTATAAGGACTCCTACGAATATTCCTTTTATTTTAGGACCGGAGGAGTATGAAATTATGATGTATGCACTTGCTACAATTTTGTGACAACGTACCATGGTTGTACCATAAAATCTCCAAAGAGTAGATACTACACAATTACCAAAGTAGAAAAAAAGAAATAAAATCCATAAAATTACAACAACAAAAAACCCCCTACAATTTCTTTTTTGACCAAGCTAGCCAGAAAAACTTTTGGGCCCTCTGAAATAAATCTGGACTACTATTCAATAAGAAATCTTTTGTTGCAGGGATTGCTTAAACAGAAATGTTATAACTATCCTTCTTCTATTAACTAATAATACAACAAATTATAAATGCATGATATATATATATGAAGATTCATTCATGTGGAGGCTCCAACTCCAAGAAAGTCTATAAAAGGTGGTGGGGTGGTCTCAGTCTCACTCTGATTGTGGTTGTCCTCTATAAGGGCTGATGATGATGATGCAGGCTCTGATACTAATGCTTTTGCTGTAAATTCTGAGAAGTTAAGGGGGTAGTTTTGTGTTGCAGTCATAATTGAAGGGTGATAATGAAAGTTTGAGTTGTTGTTGTTGTTGAATTCATGAACCTCTCTTGGTCTATTATTATTATTATCCCAAGGTCTTGTGTTCTTGAAAATGCTCATCATCATCCCATTGTTGTATGAGCCTGCCCAAAATAAAAATAAAAAATAAAAAAAAGGTGTTGTTTAAAAGAAATGGAAATGGGGCGTCTTTATTGTCACCACTTGATTTTGTAGTGTGATATTATTTCGAAAATGATTGACTTCTTGAGTTTTAATTATGCTTTCTGGCAGCCGTATGAAATTCGATTTTCAAGTTTTAAAATCAATTTTTAAAAGTTGATTTTTCACTGTGATGCCTCCTACAATAGTTGGTTTGACGGGGTGTGTTTACCAACGTATGTCTAGGATAATGTCCTTAATTACCATTTGAAAGATTATGTTACATGTGCATTTGCAAGAATATATGTAAGGGTAATTTAACCCCGTAAAAGTGTAATTATTTCTTTCAAAGATCAGGGAAAATTACGTTTTTAGTCATCTAATTTTGTCCATTTTCTCAAAACTAGCATTTATATCGATATTTTTTGTCCACTAAATTCTTTTAGTTACACTTTTACGACACTTAATTTTTTTGTTACATTCTCATCCATCAATATCCAAGAGTGTAACTAAAATATATAGTTAAAGGGCCAAAAATATAATTATGAAAACTTAAGGGGCCGGTATTATTGACATAATTAGAAAATTATTTGGACCAAAAACGTTGTATTTTAATTATTTATCAATCAATAGTAATATGACACGTGACACAGTCAGTACAGTTAAACGTCAGATGTTATGCTTTCGTGAAGTGTCTTGAAAGTATAACAAAAAAAAAAGTATGGTTAAGGGACCAAAAATGTCAATAAAATACATAAGAGGCTAGTTTTGAGAAAGTGGTCAAAAATAAGAGATGATAAGTGTAATTATCACTTTCAAAGATTATGATACTTGTGTAAGGGTATTTTAGCCTATTTTATGTAAAATATGTACCACAGTTTTGGAATCTGTATTTATCTCAGGTCCCTTTTGAAGGATTTTGACCATGGTTTTACATGTATATGTCCTTGTTTCACAAAAACACATGGTTGTAATAAAAGAATGCTATTAACTATTTGCATCGAAACAGCATTGGTATAGTTTGAAAGAAAAAAAAAAAACTGGCTGTAATCATTACAAGTGAGATAAAATAACATGGATTAGCCCCTAATTTTTCTTAATTTTCTCAAATTTGCCCCTATATTTTTCTTACAGTTTTACAACATTTTAGGTCATCAATTAACAGTCCAAAAGGCTTATACATTTTAAAAGTCAATATTTGTCCGATCAATTAACAGTCCAAAAGGCGTAATAAAATATATAATTAGGGGACAAAAAAATGTCTATATGAAAAAAAAAACAGTCTTATTATATAATTTTAAATTACAGTAATAAGACACATATGAACTAAGGTTACACATAGGATATTATGTTTTTGTTAAGTGTATTGAAAGTATACTAAAAAGTTATAGCCAGGGGACCAATAAAAGTCAGATAGGGAACAGTTTTGAAAGGATGAAGGAAAAATAGAGGATCAAAAGTACAATTACCCTAAAATATGAACCGGTAATATATGAATAGTTAATAATAATAATAAAAATGATCATCTGCAGTGACACTGACGCATGAGCATTCTTTGTACTTCTAAAATATGAACCGGTAATATATGAATAGTTAATAATAGAAAAATGATACAGGCGACACAACCATCATCTGCACTCTTAATCATGGTCTATATCCTCATAACTAAATCATACACCGTGATCAAAGGGGTGTAGATGATCGATGGTTGTGTCACCCGTTGTGTGTCACGGGTTGTGCCCCTATCATTACTCATAAAAGAGAGAGAGAGAGAGAGAGTTACCAGCAAATATATGATCAAAAGATGATGTTTGGTTATTCAAGAATCCATTGTGAAAAGGAGTAGAAGAAGAAGCCATCATTATGTGGGGTGATGAACCAGAAGCAGTATTATTATTACCCAAAGAACCAGCAATTGTATCACCAAATTGGGTACCAATAAAATTACCAAAAACCCCATTATAAGTATATGTAGATCCTGTTGGCTCACTTTTAATAATATTATTATCATTTTCATCACTTCTTCTTGAGACAAAATGGCCCATCTTTCTCTTTCTATATGAACTTGATTGTTCTCTATATTTTCTTGCCATTATAACATGCCAATGATTCTTAACTGCATTATCTGTTCTCCCTGGGAAAAGTCTTGATATCATGGCCCACTTGTTCCCATATAATCTATGTGCAGCCATTAATCTCTCTTCTTCTTCTTCACTAAATGCCCTTCTGTTGATTCTTGGATCTAGCTGGTTAAACCATCTTAATCTGCAGCTTTTACCTTAAATTATCCACAACCCCATTATTAGAATGTACATGCAAAACACAATTTGTTAAGCAAACAAACCATAATGTTTCAATCTTTATGACATTTTGATACTATTCTTACATAAGAGTATAAGAAGTTATTGGAGTTAGAGGAACCTTAAACCAGCTTAATCTATAGCTTTTTACCTTAATATCCACAGCCCATTATATATAAGAATGTACATGCAAAAGGGGTTTTATTAAGTAAAAAAAAAAAAAGAGCATAAAGTTACAATCTTTACACTTTTAAATAGAAGTACAAGATATTTAGGCCAATGGGGTTGCATTATGTTATACAGAGCAGATTAATCTACAGCCTTTACCTTAAAATCCACAACCCATGATAAGAATGTACATGCAAAACAATTTTTTTAAGCATAAAGTTGCAATCTTTACGCTTTTAATTGAAAATACAAGATATTTAGGCCAATGGGTTGCAGTATATTAGCATAAAGTTGCAAACTTTAGTTCTTTACACTTAAAGAGTACAAGAAATATAAGCCAATGCGGTTGAAGTATATTTTGATTATATATATACCTGATCTTCCTTCAAGTTTTTCAGCAATGAGGTTCCAATTTTGAGGCCCATAAATTGCAACAAGCTCCTTTAATTTTGTATCTTCTGCAGGCCTCCAATGTCCTCTTGAACAAATCTTTGATTGTACTAGTCTAATAGCACCTTCTCTTTCTTTGTTTATATTCATCTTCAAAGTCTCTTCTTCAATATTCAAACAAGCATTAAGATCAATATTATTGTTTTCACTTATTTCTCCACCTCCTCCATCACCACTACTACTACTACTACTATCTGAAAACCCTTTTTTACCCTCAATCTGTTGGTTCTTATAGAGAAAAGGAAAGCCCCAATATTCTCCATTTTCTTGTGATCCCTCTTGTGAATAAGAAATGTAGGATGATCCCAACCCTTTATTCATGATGATGATGGTCAAGAATGACGAGAGAAAAAAAATGACATGGGCTTTAACAATATTTAAAGTGTTACAAAGTAGTCATATTCATGGTGATGATGACATGATGGTAAAGAAGTAAGAGAAAAGATTTTAGGGACCATTAGAGAGGTAAGATAGAAGAAGGAAGTTTGACAGATAGTGAAGGTGAAGAAGAAAAGGGAGTTGGCAGTGATGATGTGTTGTGTGTGGGGATCATCAACATCAAGAACATAAAAATAAAATAAAAAACTATAAAACTATGAGCAAAAGTGTCACTAATATAACATAAAAAGGTGTGTGTGTGTGTGTTTTAATGTGTAGGATTAACTACTTTGATTTTGAAGGTTATCCTACTATTCTCACTCAAGTGTAACTTTCGTCCTTGTCCTTTCTATAGAGCTTGTTTTCTTAGTATACTAATGCTATTGTTACAAATATTCAGACATAACGAGCACTGTAACTTGATTTTAAATCATTGATTATCACGTAAAACTCATTCATCGTGAGATAGATTTATTATGACCAATTGTGTGAAAACTTGTTGTATAACTCGATGTGTACGTCTAAGTGATTGTGACGATAGTATTATACACGCATACGCTTTAAAGAAAGCTATTACTACCATGAGATTTTCACAACGAAATGACACGATAAGTATAACAAATTATTTAAGTTTTGCTTATAAAAATGATTTTATGAACCACTTGGAAAAAAAAATTGATGGATCTAACCCCTCCGAAAACAATTTCTGGATCTGTCATTGCTTATGTCGTGGTATTCGAGTACCACTCATAGTAAATATAATATTATGAGTGTCACTAATTGGACTCTACACATAAATGTTTTGGTAAAAAACAAGAATTATTTGGAGTTATTCACCGACTAAATCAAGGTTTATTATGATCAGTTGTTTCATATTAATTTAGTTTTTGACCGAAATTTTTAAGTGACTTTATTATTGAAATTAGATGAGTTTGTTAGAACAGTCGCATCAGATACTTTTAATGTATGTTTTATTATACAGTTTTAAAACACGTTTTTCTAGTTTAATTACAAAATATTTATTTAAGATAAAATGCATCAGACTCTTTATTTTACATAATGCGAAGATATAAAGAAAAATTTACATAATCTGGATGAATGTGGTAGATGTAAAAGAAATTTTACAGAATCTGTAGTTTACAGTATAAAATAGAGTATCTGTTGCAGTGTTATTTTTCCCGTTGAAATATCTACAATAGAGCTTTAAAATATTTATGGAAAATTAGGGATAAGGACAAAATCTGGAATGTTTTTAAGAATATGACAAATTCACATATTTTATATAGGAGAAGATGACAATTTGCGTAATTTTTATAAGCGAGAAGACAAATAGTGAATCCCGAAAATCGGTGAAATCCCAAATCAATTGAATTTTGATGATTAATTTCGACGAATGAATCCTTAAAATTAGTGAATTTAATGAATGAATTTTGAAAATTAGTGAATTTCGACGGTGAATTTGGCGATTAATTTAAATAGTGAATTTGAACACAAGTGAATTTAAACGATTAATAAATAGTTTTGTCTTTATCGAAAGTTTTCAAGTCCCTACTACTCAATTGATGAAATATTTTTGTCTTTCTCCTCATTCCCCAAATATTTACAGATGTCTACTGCAGTGATGACAAAAAATCCAGGTCTTATTTTTCATAATGCAAAATGTGCCTCATAAAATAAATACAAATTGCTTAATACATTCTCAACAAAACTCAATACAACGAAAATAACGTTTTGTTTTTTTTTTTTTTTTTTTTTGAAAGCAAATAACGTTTTTTTAATAACTAATGCAAATAACTTTTCAACAATAATTAACTTTATTCAAAAAAAAAAAAACAATAATTAACTTGAAACAAATAAAAAATAATAATAATTACTATTAACAAACCTCACGTTACTTGCACTTATGGGAGTTATGACTGGAAGAGACAAATGCATAGTGATTAATGTGAATACTTTATCCCTTTTGAAATATTTGTAACGTACGTTCCAGTGTACAATTAATTATACTAACATTAATTGGTTTCAAAAAAAATTACTAACATTAAATAGTTAGTTAACTAATTATCAATTGTTTGTTTGCATTTAATTTATCTGAAAATTTTGAAAAACTAGTTATAAAGTTCGTGAGTAAAGTAATGCAACTTGGGTGGTAAGGTTATTAATTAATTACCACCTACGTCTTAAAATGTAAATTTTTTTGGGTTTTTTCACACGGATCAAAAAAGTTGGGTAAATTGATTATTTGTCATTAATTTTGATGAAAATGTCTAAATGACATTTCACTGATATTAATATAAAGTAGTGAAAAGTGGGTGGTAGATAATAAATAAAAAATAAAATGTAATAAATGTTATCTTAGTTATTTAAATAAACTTATATTATAGGACAAAACAAAAAAACTAAATGAACTTACATTTTGGAACGAAGTTAGTAACCTATATACTCGTTTGTAAGGGCATCTTTATTTAATCGGAGACCCTGGAAAAAAAATCTAAGGCCCTTAATCCTATGAAAAAATTATAATATAACGGCTATTATCGGTATCTAGAGGAGCAATAAAAATATACAGCATAATCGGATTAGACTTTTTTAACTTTGGGTATGACTTAGGGTTATAATTAAGTGAATTGGTCTATTCATGATATACTCGTATTCTACTCGCAAAATTAGTTTACTCAATTCGATTTTTTCCGAGCTCGAATCAAGCTACTCGTACTTCAAAATATAATAATCGAGTAACTACACCGCATCTTGCGGAACAAAATATATAAGTCCAAATGTCTGATATATTTTTTACTCGCATCCTGAAATTACTGCAACGCCCCTTGTATTTGTGGTATACTATAAGAAGATAGATAGAGGTTATAAGATGACAACTTGTTATAACAATTTTCTATCTTGCTATGGCCATTTTGTAAAAATCTTTATTCTGCTTTACTATTTTTAGGGTCTTGATGTTCTTTTTCGATGCAGTATTGTTATTATTTTATTTTATTTTTGAGGGGAGTATTGTATTATTTGAAACCGACTTTATGGATGTTTTTTGTTATACCCGTAGTATATTATGTGAAATAAAATGAATAAACAGAAGGATGAAGAACACTTTATTTATTTATCTGAGAGGAGTTTACAATTACAATGAAGAAAACGAAATGAAAAACAAAAAAAAAAAAAAAAAAAAAAAAAGAATATGCTAAGAACTGAGGCGAGATGAAACTATGTCCCCAAAGAATAATTTTGCTCCAGAGCATTGCCTCCACGGATTATGCAATTGTCTCCCAGGATCACTCAGTATACATGTTTAAAGAGAAGTACTTCAACTCTGAACAAACGGCGAACTCTTGCAGTGCTTGAGAAAAACTCTTCAACTATTTGTTATGCAAAAAGAAGGATTTGTGTTGTAGTTCTGGTACATTTCCATTGCAGTAGAAGTCATTTATATAGGGAGCATGTGAAGAAACTGAATTGAAGGCCATCAGGTGAAAGAACTCCACTAATACCTTTAATGCCATCCGTTGAAGATCACTTTAACTCCATCAGTTTCAAGTAATAAACAAGTCCACTAACTTGTGTTTTTGTAGTTATGTATCAGTTGTAGATGAAGAATCTCAGTCTTTTAGTCGAACCGAGTCGAATCAGACTATGAAGGGAACTCAGCTCGAAGCTCATCATCGTAACTTTGTCCAAAAAATTAGTATTGCCTCAGGCCCAATTCCCCAAGGTCAACGGTCTCGGGCTCGGGCACGGGCGGCGGCGGCGGCGCGCACGTGTTGCAATTTTAGCAAAACATCGTCTAACTAAAATCATTATGAACTCTCTCCCTTTCCTTGGACCTTATAATATTGATTAAACTCCTCCCACCTAGGCCTGTAAACGAGCCGAACCCTACCGAACCCTGGCAGGGTTCGGCTCGGCTCGGTATGTTCGAACCTTAGGCTCGGCTCGGCTCAAAATGGCGAGCCTTATATTTTCATTATTCGGCTCGGGTTCGGTCCGATATTTGGGGAAAAAGCTCGGCTCGGTTCGCTCGAACATGTCGAACCGTTCGAACATGTTCGCTCGAATCGTTTTAAAAAAAATCGAACATGTTCGGCTCGGTTTTAAAAAACATGTTCGGCTCGAATCAGATATGAATTTATGATATCCGAGCCGAACATGTTCGAACATGTTCGGCTCGACCACCGAATATCTAATTTGTAAGGTTCGGCTCGAAGTTCGAACCCACGAAACGATCCCGAATCGAGCTTTTCCGAGCCGAATACTCCGGATCGAATCGAATACTTAGGTTCATTTACAGCCCTGCTCCCACCTAAATATTGAGAAAATGTTAGCACAATTCCCAATGTAAAGATTAAGGAAGTTAAACTCAACAACATCCAAACATTCAACTTGTTCAACTAACCAACTTCAAGCCTTAATTTCTCATTCACCCAATATCCGAATTGAATGATTCAAAGGCCTATCTTAATCTACGTCACACGTAGATTTCAAAGTCATCATAAACTCTTGATAATTTATACAAGAGTGTAATCGAAACCAGCTTATAAAGTGGTTGTAAAAAAATATTAAAAAATCATTTTAAAATGATTAAAAAACATTTTTCTTTTTTCCCTTAATTATCTCCAACATTTGTATCCATAAAAAAAACAAAAAAGAAAAAAAATGTTCTTAAAAAAATCACATGCAACATATTTATAGTTGCTAAGAAAACCAAGTTTATGTGAACTCTGTTAAGTCCATTATATATGTTTAAACCTTATAACATGGGGAGGTCAAAAAAAAAAAAAAACCTTATAACATAGTAATATTTAATTCTTTCATTTTTTTTTTTTTCTATTTGGTATATTTATCCTATGCTTAAAAGTTCAATATGTCTCAAAATTATGTATATCATTGTAATTGGCGTCTTTGTTAGTACTCTGCTGAAGGTTCCTAGAGGCAGTCTCCACCGGCCATCTCTAATGGTGTAACACTTAATTTCATCTGATGCCACATGTAACGCTCAGTACCTTGCTAGGGTTTCCTAAAGGTAATCTACACCATCTCTAATTGTGTAACACTAAATTAGATTCATTTAATAACACATGTAACACCCCACAACTCAGGTCTAATGACGTTACTTGAATAATAATAAATCTAGTAATTGACCTCTATAGGTATGAGAGCAAAATACTTAACCGCTAACTTTTACCGACAGAGTATCGGGTCAACGGGAGTATAGTGGTCACAAGGTCGAATCCATAGGGAGTAATGTCTAAGTACCAAAGCTGACGTATAACTTAGTTCAGGTCAATCAAAGGTTGAAAGGTCTTATACTAGTGCAGAAATAAAGATTATACTACCGGTGTTTACTTCTAGTTATTAAAAGGTATAGCCGAACTATGATCCCACGAGCTACTTTTACCCCTAAGGAAAGACTTGACAGGGAGCGTGTCTTAACCAACCTACCTATCCCATGTAGTTTAACGACATCCACGGGTGCCAACTCCTAATTCTAGTGCTTAGACTGAACAACTCGATCTGACCACCTTATGCGAAGCTAACCGACTCTCCCTTTAGAAAACCGATTATCCTAACATGATTAAGTTCTAGAGCTGCTCGAACAATGATGACAAACCTATGTATTGGAAAAGGACCTAACAACTAGGCCGAATCTACGCAATGATCCTAAAACCCCTCTTATCCCACATCTCACCACAAAATGCATCTATAGGTTCGATGTGTGTGACAGTGAACTAGGTGATCAATCTAATTCAAAGATGTTAAAATAAGTTTTAGGACGTGGATTAATCGTTAAAACATTAAATTACGCACTACACAAATCCCAATCTCATCCCCCTTAGGGTTTTCGCTCGCTTTCACATAATTCGACTACACATGCAATTAGCTACTCATGATTATGCTAATGACGGAATAAAGAAAGGAAAACATGCTAGAAATAATAAGAGAGAAATAATTCATTACCGTAAAATAGCAGAAAATCTGATCCACAATGTATGAAGAAATAATTGCACCAAAAAACTTGAATCTTTTGATCTTAAAAAGGAAATCTAAGCTATAACAAGTGTGTAGAATCGAAGGAAGTTAACTATGGAATCGAAGGATCAAAGGGTATTTAATCTACAATAGAATCGCACCAAAATCGCCTAAGAAAAGTCTAAAGTCGGCAAAGAATATTCAGGGGCTGAATGAGCTGCGTATTTATAGTGTAGGGCTGAAATCTGCTTCTGTCGGTCTTGGATGAGCGTTTGGATCTTGGCAAACGCTAGTTTGACTGGGAATCTTGATGATATTAGGGTTTCATCTTCTGTGAACTAGCGTTTGCCTTGCCTTGAACGCCAGTTCATGGATCATGCCTTGAGGGACAAACGCCCGTTTGAGTTTTTGAACGCCAGTTTGGATTATATGAGCTTTTTAGATTTGGGCTGAGTCCATCCAAACGTGCGTTTGGGGCAATTTGGACGCTCGGTTGTCCTCTGAGCCAACTTTCAGTATCAAGTTCTACTTCCAGGAACGCCAGTTTGGACTGGCCAAACGCCAGTTTGGCATGAGCTTGATTCAAACGCCAGTTTGGGTAGGGCAAACGCCAGTTTGCCTTGATTTCACTCCACACTTGACTTTTCCTCACTTTCATGCTACTTTCGTGCCACGAACACGTTTCTCATCCCAAAAACATCGCCTTCCGGGTCCTCGAGTCACCTAAGCCCTGCAATAACATGTACGAACACATACCACGCGTAATTCCGCAAGACAAAAGTGCTTGGAAAAGAGTTAAATATCGTTAAAAAGGTGGAGTTTACTATCGATGTGACAGTTTAACTCCCCGTGCGTATAACTCTCGATATTACTCTCAAAGAGGTCTAGAACTACCCAAAACATGCCAATAAAGTGATAAACTGGGGTTAAACTGCACACCAAAGTACAGTAAAGTTGACTCTCATCAAGGTACATCTTCATCGCATAGCTTAAAATTATTAAATCAAGTTACTAATTTCATTATGTCTCAACTTGATATCTAATTAAAGAAAATGTTGAACACCAACTCAAAGGGTTGCCTACCACCCTATCCTTACGATCAGTGGATGATGTAAATTGAGGGATATGTTTCAATGATTCAATGTACTCAGACTGTCTTAAAACCTTTTACTGAAAGGGATCGCTCAATACGTTATTCGAACCCCCCACACTCCAGTTAGACTAGGTTTTCACTACAACAATCAAACTCTTTAACCATTGAGCTATGCCTTTAGGAGGCTATTTTATTGTTTTCTCCATCAAACACTAAAAAATAGGTCGCTCCATACGAGATTCGAACTCATGCGTATACTCCAACTATGCTATAATGTCATTATGACACTCAAACTCTTTAAAAACATTAAGTTGTGCCCTCCAGCTAGGAGGCTAGTTTATTGTTTTCTCCATGAGAAACTATATTGTGTAGCAGAGAGTACAACTTTTGAATTATTGAAACAAAGGGCATACCTTTCAAAAAAAAAAAAAAAAAAAAAAAAAAAAAAAAAAAAAAAAACAACAACAACAACAAAAGGTATTTATTTACTTACACCTTATCTCTAACAACTCCAAGGGAAGGTAGTAATGGAGATTTTGGAAAATCAGGCTTTGTCCCCCACCCCTACTTGGAATTAAAGTTGCAAAAGGGAGTATATTCGATTTTAGGTTTTACGACAATAATATTGAAGTAAAAAGATTTTTTACTCCAATAATAATGGAGTAAAAACAGTGATTTTACGACGTTATTATTGGAGTAAAAAACTTTTTACTCCACTATTATTGTCGTAAAAAATTTAACTTCACTATTATTGTCGTAAAATCTTTTTAACTCAACTATTATTGTCGTAAAAGTTTTTTTACTCTAATAATAATGTCGTAAAATCACTGTTTTTACTCCATTATTATTGGAGTAAAAAATCTTTTTACTCCAATATTATTATCGTAAAAACTAAAACCGAATATGGTCACTTTTATAATTTTAATTCCAAAAAGGGGTAGGGGACAAAGCCTGATTTTCCAAAATCCCGGTATTAATGTAACAGATGTGTGTGAATTGAAAGTGTGATGACATTGGATTAGTTACAAATAAAGACAAAGTGATGCAATGAATTCCAAAGAACCAAACGTGTGGCTGAGGTGTTATTATACTATGTATTATTTTCCTTTTTATTTATTTTATTTAACAGAGAAAGGACAATGAAGAGGAAGGAGGGGAAACGTGTGTGTGGCTCTTTAGCTTTGACTGCTTTGCTGCTATCATCAAACTGAGTTGTTCAGTAGCCCCCAGTATCCTCGTCAGTCATATTATATATATATATATATATATATATATTGGCCTTTGCATCATCATCATCTAGCGGTGTATCATACTATTTGTGTGTTACATTAGAATTAATATTTTGAAAGTCGATTCTGAACTCAAAAACTGACTTTCTTTAGATGTATTGTGAGAATCATGTTAAAGTGTCATATATTGGGTACTTGTGATTATTTCACATACCATATTAAGAGATGAAGTACCCTACATCAGAACTTAAGTTTTGAGGATGATGTCTCTCCTCTTATATGGTTTGAGCCTAAATTTTCTGTAAATCGACTTTCAGAAAGTCTGTTAACCAATTTTCAAAGGTCGTGCACTGGTAAAATCAGGAGAAGAGAAGGAGGTCGTCCACGATGAAGAGATGTGATATTTTTGGTCCACCACGCGAAACCGAGATAGGTTTCCATCTTCCATCAGCAATAGATTTATTAATGAGACTACTCAAGACCTGCATGACAATGACAAAAAGATATGGTGCCAGAGGGTCACCCTGTTTTAAGCCACGACGCGGTTGGAAGCCTGCAAGGGGAGTGTCATTCCATAGAATTTCAAGCGAAGTGCTGTTAAGAGAATACATGATGACATCAAGTAATGCATCATTGAAGCCAACAAGATGAAGTATATCACAAAGGATCCCAATTGACTTGATCGTAGGCCTTCTCAAGATCCACTTTGATCGTCATAATGCCCTTGTTACCTTTTTCTGGCGCATAGTATGAAGGACCTCTTGTTTCACAATTATATTATCTGATGTTTGTCTTCCCGGAATAAATGCACTTTGGCTGTAGTCCACGATTTTGTCAATAATCAGCCTTAACCGATTGGCAATGATTTTGGTTATGATCTTCGTTGTTACATTGGTTAGTGCAATAGGCCGAAGCTGAGAAACCGACTCGGGTGGATGTATTTTTGGAATAAGAGCAATAAAAGACTGGTTCATAAATTGCGAGAAGCTTCTATCGTGAAAGGCTTTGAGAACCCAAGCCGTGAGAGAGGGGCCAATTATATCCCAGTTATGCTGAAAAAAGATTGGGGAAAATCCATCGGGGCCAGGAGATTTAAATGAGCCCATATCAAAAATTGCAGCTTGCACTTCCCCTGTAGTAGCCGGCCGATTCATAAGACGTTTGTCCGCATGGTTAATACTCGGCTCAAAAAGACCATGGGGTAGCGGAACCACATGCTCATCCGTGTAGAGATCGATAAAATATTGTCAGACCATAGATTGTAAAGTCTCCTCATCGCTAATCCAAGTCCCCTGCATGGCTTTAAGAGAAAGGATGTTGCTTCTATCCCGTTTGCACTTAGTCGACATATTGAAATATCGTGTGTTTCTTTCCCCATTCTCAATCCAATCCAATCTAGATTTCTGGTACCAGTAAATTTCTTCATGCAGTAAGATCTCATCTAGCTCCTGCAAAAGAGTATTGTTCAGATTTGAAAGGAAAGTAGAGGGAGCAATAGACAGAGATTGTTGAATTCCCGCATGTCGAGCTTTACATCGCTTCTTCCTGTAAAAAATGTTTCCAAAGACCTCCTTATTCCACACTTGAACCATGGAAGCAAACGACTCAAGAGCTTCCTGTAAATTATTTTCTGATGCATTCCAAGAGTTGCGAAGAAAACTATTAAAGTAACTATGTTTTAGCCAGCATGCCTGAAAACGGAATGGTTTCACCGCGCGATCATGCACATAAATATTACCCAATGTAATGAAGATAGGGTGGTGGTCAGAATGCACCCTCGGCAAATGGTAAACAGTAGAGTTAGGATTTTTCTCCCACCAATAGTGATTGCAAATGGCCTGATCACGATGCTGTTCAATGGCATGGCTGGAGTGAGGTGAACTTGACCACGTATAACGTGGTCCTTGGAACGGTATCTCATGTAGATTTGCATTTTGAATGAGCTCGCGAAGGCGTTGAGCTGATTGCCCCTGAACAGGCCGACCCCCACGTTTATCAACCGAATGAATGACCTGGTTCAAATCTCCAATAATGCACCATGGAACAGATAAAAAAGAAGATACGTGCTCAAAGAGATCCCATAAGTCATCGCGCAGAGCCGGATTAGGAGAGGTGTAAAAGAGATAATCCAGAGAACCTTACCCATAATAAAAGCCGCCATAAAAATAGTTTGATCCGTAGCAAATAAAAGCTTGAGATCAATAAAAGATAAATCCCAGAACACCCAGAGGTCACCAGAAAAGCCCCTGGCTTCTACTACTGTCATATTCGTAAAGTTTGAAAGCCGAAGAATACGATTAGCTCAAGTGCTAGGTACTTTGGTCTCCATTAGAAATAAAATATTGGGTTGATGCTACACAATCCTGTAAATGAACGTCAGTATTCGATTCGATTTCAAAAAGCTGATTCGAGTTCGAAAAAGCGAGCGTTAGGTATTTGATATTCGTTAGCTCACGTTCGCTCGAACTATTGTATATTTAAAAAAAAACTATATATATAAGGTTCGAACATGTTCAACCGTTCAACATTTCGAACATGTCGATTATTCTAAACTAAGGTTCGATCGATTCGAGCGAGCGAGCAGAACCTTAGGTTGAACCTTTCGAACTTCGAACCTCAACCCCTGCATATGTTCGTAGAGGTTGAAGCTCGTTCTGACCTCTATCACAATCATATATTTCAAATGCCGGAAAAAGTTAGAAGAGTTAGCTCCCCTACAATTCCACGCCAAGACCTTCATTGATTATTCAAGTGCTGGAGTGGGGACTGCCCAGGGGCAGAAATATCAGGTGGATGTTCTATCTGCATTGAAGCATTAGTATCACAAGTATTCAAATTATCTGGGGGATTAATTTTAACGTACTCAGAATCTTTTTTCTTTGCATTTTAACCTTATACTAACTTACATCAAAGTAAAATTTACATATTAGCCTTTTTTTTAGTGGAAAATATTAGTCTTTTAACTTGGCATAAGTATTTCATCAACCAATTTTTTTTATAAAAAAAATTGCATAAATAAGAATTCAATCCCTTTTCTATTTTTGGGATGGCGGGCTAAAATGACAAAATAAGATACAAAATGGGAAAAAAGGACAAGAAAAAAAGATAGTGGTTGAGAATGACGAAAACGAGTCTGTTACTACATGTTACTACAAGTAACATGTAGCAACACATATAGTAACAGACGAGTTTTTGTCCTTCCCAACCACTATATTTTTTGCTTATCTTTTTTTCCCCAAATTAGATTAAAAGCAGTCATCTACAACCTTTTCCTATTTATTTTTTTAGAAATAGATCACTTTTATTACGAGGCCTTCAAGTAGGCAAATCAAAACTACATATAGGAACGAAAAAAAGACTACCGTATGCCTACTTTATACACCAAGCGAGTCTAAGGTTTCTCGCTCGTTCAACAATATTCGAAATAAAACCATAAGGTTTGTCTTCATCATGCCCGTGCTAGAACCTATTTCTCCACATCCAAATCTCATACAAAGATTCCCTCTACACATACATCTACTTAACTGTTCCAAAGGTTCTACTCCCACCTGGACTCAAATTCAATCTAGCATCAAAGAACTTACCTCTATCCAGAGCCGGCCCTGTGAAATTCGGGGCCCAAGGCCATTTTACCGGACAAGGCCCTTTAGATCTGAAAAACAATTTTTTTTCGGTAGAGAAACATAAATGAAAATTGTAAAAAAAAATATTTTATTTCAAATTCATAGGCAAGTCGACACGGCCTAAATGCAAAATACTACTTCAACACCGTTCTTCTAGCATATTTAGAAGCAAAATCATTTATCAATGTAGAATAATCAACTTCATCAGCCATATTCTTCTCGATCGATATCATTGTTAGCCCATTCAAACGATCTTGTGACATTGTACTTCGAAGATAGTTCTTTATTAACTTTAACTTCGAAAAACTTCTTTGTCCTGATGTAACGGTAACTGGAATAGTCAACAAGATTCGGTAAGCAATCTCTGTGTTTGGAAAACAAATTTTGACGTTTTAAATAATTCTAGACTTGGATGGGTTCTCCAAATTCAAATGGAAGAATATGTTTAAGAAGTTGCAACTCTCTGTAGAAATCTTCCGTCAATATCAGTTTCTTCATTGTGTGTCAAAATATTTGAAAGATTGTCACAAGAACTCTTCAAATTTTTATCATCGAAGCACATCTTCAAATCAAACAGGAAGCCAAAATTTTGTTTACAACCGAAATTGCTTGAATCTTTCAGCAAGTGAGGCAAGAGCCAGGGCCGGCCCTTGCTTTTATTGGGCTTAAGACCAAGTCCCCGAATTGGGCCTTTTAATTGAAATTGTTTTTTTTAAACATACTTATTTTTATATATTTTTTCATAAATAAATATTTTGGTTATCGTTTGCGTACGAGTTGCCGTACGAATTAATGTTATCGCAACGAAATGGGGTTCGACCTGATATGTACTTACCCTTTCGTGTAAGGGTTGCTTGCTTTCATCCGGTGAACAGTGACAACCCTACCCTTTCGTGCAAGGAGTACCTCCATTTGTTTATGGGGTACTTGCAACCTATAAAAGGCATAAGTATGCAGACGAAAATTCATAAGCATGACAACATCATTAGAAAAACTTTGAGTGTCCTCGGGTTAGATGCAAACAAGTCACTGTTTGAATCAAACACACCCATTATATCCTGAAAGAGATTTTCATTTGATCATTTAGTGACAATTCGTGTGGGACGAAATATCTTTTAAAAGACAATGTTATTAACGTGCCTTGGAGTTTCTAATTCTCTGTCAAATCCTAAGTACTACATTTTTCCAACACTTATCGCGTTTTTAACATCCGTAAATGCAAAAAAAATAATAAAACTTGTTTATATGTCTAATTTTTTTTGGGTAAATTTTTTTATCGAGGCCTTTAACAATTAGAGTAAAAAAAAATTTGGGTCTTTATCAAAAAATAAAGTTAACATATTATATTAGGTTGGATCGGTTTAAATCTACACGAATTTTTTTTTCTTTTAACAAAACATGTACCGTTGGGCCCTCCGACACCGTTGGGCTTAAGACCCGGGTCTCACGGGCCTTAGCATAGGGCCGGCCATGGCAAGAGCTTTGTTAACTATATACATGAGGTATTGCACTCTGAAACACCTTCTGCAGCAGAAAACATAGCTTCTTCACATAAAACCTCATCAAAATGCATTTTTATCTGGATTTGCCTTTATTCACGAAAAAATGGTTCAATTTCTATTTGTTGAGCAAGTTCTCGGGATGCTTTAAGGGCATCATTGAATCCACACTCTTTATAGCCACGAAAAAAATGAATAAGCCCCTCAATCGATCTACCGCGAAAACAATATGCATGCCCTCATTTTATTCAACGATTTTTTTTTGAAAGGTTCAACGATTTCAAATGTGCTTAAATTTTTTTTAAACTAGAATATGAGGTTGGAGAAATTTGGGGCACATAGGAAACCGGGGGCCCAAGGCCCAGGCCTACTTGGTCTTTGCTCAGGGCCACCACTGCCTCTATCTTCAGCTGGTACATATTGGAGCCATATATCCTTCGCCTAACTGCGATTCCTGAGGGCATGCAGTATCGTCTCGTCGGCTTTTTCACACAGTTCTCAAAGGGGATTATCCACAATATGTCTAGCACGAAGCATCATATCAATGGGAAGTCCGCCATACACGATGGTCCATAAAAGATAGCTATTTCGGGAGGCCCTTTTAAGTGCCATATTTTCCCTCAAAGATCTCCCAGGTCTGTATTCTCAACAGTTGGAAGAAGCATGTTATTCCCAGAAGCCGCCGTATATCTGCCTTTGGTCTCAGGAGGTCATTGGAACTTTAGTTGACTCTCTAAAAGACCTCCCCTAATGTGAGCGTAAGCCCTACATATTCCTCGCCATGTCGAAGAGCTGCCAGCTTTAGCCTATAGTGTAAAGCTGCTTATATTTTTGGGATAAGGCTTGTACCCACAGCGTATTCTTTTGCATAATAAGGTCTCATACCAATTTACCTAGGAAGGCAATGTTCATTTCATACAACCTCTTAAAACCCAAACCTCCAGCCTCTTTCGGTTGGCATAGAGTCTTCCAAGCAATGCTATGCATCTTCCGTCCATGCTCATCGTCTCCCCAAAAAAATTGTCTACAGGTCTTTTCCAATTTATTATGATGGTGTACATCATGATCAACGGTACAGATGATGGTTGTGTCATTCGTTGTGTCTCACATTTTGTGTGCGTATCATTACTCATTTCAATTTTGATCAGAAAGAGACTCCAATTGTGGCTAACAAAGGAAACAAATTCGAGATTTTCATTTTTGTATATTTCGTTCTTTATTTTGGCATAATTTGTGGATTACGTCCTTTTCTTGGCCTTGAAGAAGGAAGAACTTTACAATTTTCGAGTCAAGATCGATTTTTCCTCAAATTCAAAGTCAGGTCAGCGACATCTAGACAAGTTTTAAGTATTTTATCGATGACAAATTTTCTAGTGGTCAATGACCATCAAATTCAATAGACATATGTCATCACATGAGTGATTGTATGTATGTAGATCAATTCTTAACCATCCAAATCAAAATTGAGTTTGATGGTCATTGAACATAATAAAAAAAATTCTTTATCTAAAACTTATCGTGTATATTATATGCGATTTTCAGAGATAAGCCTTATATATGAGAATTGATAAATAGTTTGTACAACATAGTGACTTATTCATTGACATATCAATATCATGGACACAATAATAAAAGTTGTACCAATTAATCATAACATGAATCATTCACTTATATTCAAAATATGTCACATTTATATGTATATTTGTACTAACACTTTACTTTTGACTTGGTCATATATACCCAAAAAATTTAATAAAATTCTAAAATTATATATATTTGTACCTACTTTTGAAAACTACAAATCACGGATTAACCTTCCACTTGTAGAAAGGGGACAAATATCCTTAACTGAACACAAAAGACTAATCAATGAATTGTTATAGTCTATATTGTCACACATGACCATCTGAATGCTTGAAAAAGATACTGTACGAATATATGAATAATATAATTATATAAAATATTACTCTTTTAGTTAGGGCGCACGGTGCGAATAGCCGAATTAACACCAAAAAACGCAAGTGTTTTCGTGTAATTATCATTTACATTAAAAAAACGAGTATTTTACTGTGTATATATTAAAGTATATTTGCACCATGCAAATGTATATTAAGATATTTGTCATTTGTTATGTATATTCGTATGCTGGTAACAAACTCTAAAAGTTATACTTTAATTAGTAAGAGTTGTTGCTGATATATGAAAGTGTATACATTTTTTTCCTAAAAGGATCAATAGTGTGCCAAAAAAATATATAAAGAGCGATAAAATTGTATATGATAAAAAAATGAAATGATGTTGTGACATGATGTCACAAGTTTTCATGACAACGTGAAAGAAAAAGTAAAGATATTCAGTGTCTTCTCAAAAAAAAAATTCAGTGATAAAATTAATGAAATCCGGTACGTAATAAGACTAGACCATTAAAAAAAATGATACAAGACTATGATACGATATTTAATAAAATTAGAGATGATAGTTAATGAAATATGTGAATAAGACTAGACCATAAAAAAATGATACAAGACAAAATAAACGCAATAAGACCATAAAAATTTAAGACAAATAAACGCTATAAGACTATCAGGGCGGCGGGACCTTCATGGGTCAAGTGACTGATGGCCGTTTTACAGCATAGTCAACTCTAACCGGCAGGGTACAGTGTTGGTTGTACTATAAATGGCGAGCAATGTCGTATCCCACATGGAATCTGAGTAATTATCAAAGTCGGTATCGCTCCTAGTTCAGGCCAACACAACTACGAGACATGATGATTTGTCATATCACCGGTTTATAAACTAAATATCCACAAAATAAAAGAGTTTAAACTATGAAAAGGAGATAGCCGAACTATTATCCAATCTAATATTCACAAAACCTAGCTAAGCTTGGAGGTGTTTTTGAATTACCTAAACGTTCTCGATATCATTCATAGGGTGTCGTTTCCTATTTCCGAGAATAGACATTATTTCAATAATCTACCCTCCTATGTCAGATTCAACAGTCCGCTGACCGGATTTAACTGACCTAACACGGTCTACGCTCGATGAAACGCTCAACAAAGTTGATAAAACCTCACACACGAAACCGAATCTAAACAACTCAGTCGGTTTTACAGGGTGATCCTAGAACCCCGATTCTCGTACCCTCTCGCAAAATACATATATAAAGAAGATAAGTGTAATACGATTATCGAGTGATCAATTCAAAAAAACGTGATTAAGAATAAGTTCTAGAACTACGTAAACATCGAGAATCAACAATCAAAACATCAAGAACACCACAAGAACAAACTAGGGTTCGATTTCAAAGATTATCGCATAACTCGGCTATAAAACAATTAGCTACTCATTCTAACTACCAAATCACAAGAAATCAACATTAAAACTCACAAGAATCAAGATTAAAAGCTAGAAATCGAAATTACCAAAAGATGGAGCTGAAGAAAATCCGGAGAGAAAACGAAATCCAAATTGAAATTGCAATAGCTAGTAGAACGAGTCTTCAGATTACAACAATTTAAAACTAATCTAAGCTAAAACTATTTACTGCTGATGTTGCCGGAATCTGAATCCGACCCGATAACCCGATTCGAATGAATCGAGTCAAGTCAGTGTTGGAAGTAGAGCCCGAAAGACAATTTATGTAATTGTTTTTAAAATTAATAAATGACAGATTTATTCTCATCTTATTACATGCTTCGTGTTTGTAAGTAATACACTACTGAAAACCATAAGTCGTATTATATGTAGCCATATAACTTAGTGTGTGTCGCACGCGAGGATTAAATTTATGGTGATACACTTGAAATGTTAGTCCATGGTGAACTTAATCAAAGTATGGGGTCTATTGATTAAACCACAATTAATGCGTCCAGAACACTTTATGGTGTGACCGTCTTATCCGGACCATCGATATTGGTTATCTAAGTGGGGCATTTATATATGATGGAGTCATATAGGACTGGACCGATTTAATCCGAGTTTCTCATATAATTCCGTGATTGAGAAATCTTATTAAATCACAAGATGATCATCTATGGATTAACCTTAATCCTGAAGTGATTACAGACTCCTACTTGTTTTGGGATAGGGTTTGATGTGTTCGTTAAGGATCGCTAAGAGGCGCGGTCCGAATCACTTTCACGTTGGCACTATTCTGGAATGAGTGAGAAGTGTGTGTCTCACAGATATGGAATCCATTCCTTCCTGCGGGAAGTAGAAAGACAATCCCCTTATTTGTTAATCCTAGAAACTGATCGATCCCGGGAGTTCGTATTGGTTATTAACTAATTGATCACTAGTGGGTTAATGGTAAATAAGGATAAGATGTATTGAAGAAGGATTACGGAAATATTCCTGCTTCATTACGGATAGTCTATGGAGGGTTAGTCTGTATGTAATGATTATATCAATGGACACTTATCGACTTGACTCGACGTTTTGAGAATAAGTTATGTCTATAATCGATAGAGTTCAGTTTCGGATTTATGGTGGCGTAGTTCCGGAATTAATAGGTTGAGTAGAAATATTATGTTCGATGAATATTTTATTCAATTTATTGTAGCTACTGGTTATAGGTCCATGGTCCCCGGGTTACCTCTTAACACGCGAGTGTTTTCTCGTTTTATGGAATCTCGAGAATTAATTAAATAGTTGGTCTATTTAATGAATATGCAATATTATTTATTTGGTAAATAATATTTAAAATAGAAAAGACATTTTCTATTAAAATGGCTTAAAAGGTGGCGCCCATGTTGAGATAATTAGGAAAAGAAAATTTCTAGATTATGTCACATCTGTAATTAATTATTTATTTATTTGTTAGATAATTAATTAATTGAAAAGAGATAAATGGATTGATTTTTTAGAAATTATCTCTTATCTTATGGCAAATATCTTTTCTTACGGGAATAGGTAATTGTGGTGTGAAAATGATAACTCTCTCTTGACTAGTTATTTTCCTATATAAAGAGAGTTCCTCCTAGCACAATAATCATCACAAATTGGCGCCACCATCACAATAAAAGGAAGAAAAATCAGTTTCTTGCCTTAGTCATTAAGAGGAGAAAAACTAGGTTTTTCTTGGGCATATTCGATCGAGGAGGTTCTACGGTGAGGATCGACGTCCACCAGTCGTCGCTAGGAGATACAATCCGGAAGACTACGGCTTCTACCTTGGTCGATTGCTTCTCCCTCTCCTTTTGGTAAAACTTTAACCTTCTCATAGTTTTATTAATTATTTATGCAAATCAAATCGTGGTAAAATCGCATGCGAATTTATTCGTAGCTTCCGCTGTGCATGATCGAGCGTCTCGATCGTTGTTGTGAATCAGATCTGACGATCCAATTATGGATCGGATCCGATTCGGGTTTCTGTATATCCAGCAGTCAGAACGCACACAGATTCATCTAGATCTTGATTAGATCAAGATCTATATCGGAAGCACGAATTTTACGATCTAATTAACTAATAAAAGATTAATTAATACCTTAAAGAAAAGGTTACAAGATTACCCAACCGAATCGAGATGCCGTGATTTTCCGGATTGTATATCCAAGCGACGACTGGTGGACGTCGATCCCATATTCGAACCTCCTCGAATATGCCTTCAAGAAAAACCCAGCTTTTCTTCTTCCCAATGGCTAAGACAAGAAAACAAAATTTCTCCAAGCGTTGTTTTTTCTCTCTCTCAAATTTGGTGTTGAAGAAACTCTCTTTATATAAATTAATAACCAATAATTTGAGAGTTTATCTTATTCACACAAATTTATCTTTTCCTTTAAGAAAAATAAAACATTTATCCAATAGGAAAACAAATTTCTTATTTATCTAATAAGAAAACTAATTTCTTATTTATAATTATTTAACACATAAATAATTATATATTCCACATTATAATTAATTAGGAGAAAATTTCATTTCCCAAAACCAAATAAAGTGGCGCCATTTTTGTGTGCCAATTGGGATAATAGAAAATGTATTTTCTATATTACATATTATTAACGAATAAATAATATCCGCATATTAATTAAATAGACCAACTATTTAATTTATTCTCGAGGTTCCAAAATACGAGAATTCACTAACGTGTTAGGAGCCAACCCGGGGACCATGGACCTATAACCAGTAGCTACAATAAATTGAATAAAATATTCATCGAACATAACCTTTCTATTCAACTTATTAATTCCGGAATTATACCACCATAAATTCGAAATTGAACTCTATTGATTATAGATATAACTTATTCTCAATGTGTCGAGTCAAAAAGTGTCCATTGATATAATCATTACATATAGACTAACCCTCCATAGACTATCCGTATGAAGCGGTTATGTATCCGTAAACCTTCTTCATTACATCTTATCCTTATTTACCATTAACCCACTAGTGATCAATTAGTTCACAACCAATATGAACTCCGCGGATCGATTAGTTTCTAGGATTAACAAATAAGGGGATTGTCTTTCTACTTCCCGCAGGAATGAATGGATTCCGTATCTGTGAGACACATTCCCAGCTACTCATTCCCGATAGTGCCAACGTGAAAGTGATTCGAACCGCGCCTCTTAGCAATCCTTAACGAACATATCAAACCCTATCTTGAAACAAGCAGAAGTCTGCAATCACTTCAGATTTAAGGTTAATCCATATATGATCATCTTGTGATTTAATACGATTTCTCAATTACGGAATTATATGAGAAATTCAGATTAAATCGGTCCAGTCCTAAATGACTACATCATATATAAATGCCCCACTTAGATAACCAATATCGATGGTCCAGATAAGACGGTCACACACGTAAAGTGTTTCGGGCTCATTTATGGTGGTTTAATCAATAGACCTCATACTTTGATTAAGTTCACCACGGACTAACAAATTAAGTGTATCACCATAAATTTAATCCTCGCGAGTGACACAGACTAATTTATATGGCTACATATGAAACAACTTAGGGTTTTTAGTAGTGTATTACTTATAAGCACGAAGCAAATAATAAGATGAGAATAAATCTGTCATTTATTAATTATAAAAACAATTACATAAATTGTCTTTCGGGCGCTACTTCCAACAATCTCCCACTTGCCCATAAGGACAAGCAACAATTGTCTTTCGGGCACTACATCCAACAATCTCTCACTTGCCCGTAAAGACAAGCAACAATTGTTTTTATAGCACCTCACACCCTTATTCTATTCACAACATTCTCCCACTTGCTCTAAAGCAGATGAGACATATCTCCCAATTTCATACCTGCCAAGCGCTTATCAGTGACATTAGATGCCACGCGACTTGGTAAACTGATCAGCAGGTTTTCGGTTTTCTTTAGGACCGAAACGTCGCCTCTCTGCACGATCTGTCTGACCAAGTGGTACTCTCTCAATATGCTTTTGACCTCTTGTGACTGCGAAGATCCTTTGCGTAAGCTACCTCTTCATTGTTTTCACAATAAAATGGTATCGGCTCATCCAGAAGTGGAATTACTCCCAGATCAGCAATGAACCTTTCAAGCTATACTGCCCCTCTAGTTGCTCCAGAAGCTGCTATGTATTCGACATTCAAAGTCGAATTGGCAATGCTGGATTGCTCCAGACTATAGCTCCATCACAATGAGTAAACACTGAGCCCGAGATCGACTTACGATCATCCTTAATCCGGTTGAAAATCAGAATCAGTGTAGTCAACAATATCTAGGTTTGCGCCTGAATATACACGCACATAATTCCTCGTTCTCCAAAGATACTTGAGGATGCACTATACTACTATACAATCCTTGAATCCAAGATTCGACTTTAATTGACTTTAATAATCTGACTTTCTATATAATCTATCCCATTTTCTCTATATCCGAAGATTGAGAGAATTATTCCATTTGAAGATTGAGAGAATTATTCCGTGAAGGGTTGGGTAGGAAACCTGTCGTTGAATCTAGCATTCGAAAATGCATCATCATATTAACCAATAAGATGGATGGGATACCGCCAACAACTTGTTCTTGTGAATTCGACCGACACAAATTCTAAGAATATAGTATACTTCTCTAATTCAGAGAAGCTTTGCCTCATCAATTCTTGACTTCAGATAACACACTCATATTGTTCACAACTATTGCAGTGTTACCTCTATCAACGCTAATATTCACTACTCTACCAATATTGATTCTCTGGTCTACGAAAGACTCATCAATATTTTTGGTCAAGCTCACACATTTCAAATATGTGGCCATTAATGACCTAGAGGTTTGCTTTAATCCATCAATGGATATAAGCATATGCAGTCAATCTACCATTGACTTTGAGCTAAAAACCCTTTTGTTCCGAATGAATTCAATCTCCGTTGTACGGCAAGAAAGTTTCAGGGCATCACCCTTGGTAATCTTTCTGCTTTCCAGGGAGTCAAGCAAGGCTGAATGGTGAGAGATTTTTAG
This sequence comes from Gentiana macrophylla, assembly GCA_026214975.1. NCBI lineage: Eukaryota > Viridiplantae > Streptophyta > Magnoliopsida > Gentianales > Gentianaceae > Gentiana > Gentiana macrophylla. Next base: position 7,015,182 of record CM047817.1, read on the forward strand.
GGCATCACCCTTGATTAAACTATCTACTTCTCAGGGAATTACCCCTAGACCACTTGGCTTTGCTTAGAAAGATAAACTTTCTCATTCATTCAACTATTTTCCACGTAGATCCAATTTCTCCCACTGGGCCTGAGACACTCAGGTGGTTCTACAAGAGTGTGAACAGACATGGAGTACCAAAACTCCATTTACAGGTATATAGCTTTAAACCAACCTCTTATTATCAGAATCATATACAACCCTTCCAAAAAAGACCATAGGTGATCAATCACCCCCAGCAGATTGTAAAGTTCGCATAATCACAACGGGTCAATAGTTAAACCATACTCCCATGGCTTTAGGGTGGATCGATATTCTGATCTGGTGTAGTAGTATTTATCAGCGTAACCCCTAACAACCAATGTCGGATGTGGTCTGATTTAAATCAGATAGCAACTCCTAGAGTAACTTTACTTCAAGGCTCATGGTTGTTATTTAAACATTATTGTTTACGGTGATTTTTATTATTTATATTACATTATTTCGTAACAATGTCCTTTGTATTTTATTGATTTTTATAGAAAATTAAGTGTTTAATTGAATTATTAAAAGAATGAATATGGAAATTATTAAAGTGCAAAGTTGGGTTATTTACGTGATTTTATTAATAATTATCTATTTATATATGGGATGTTACACTTTGCATGTTCTTGTTATTTTGTAGGTATACAAACATATCATGGAATGGGTCAAAGAGCTTAAGGAAAAGTGGAAAACAACATTTATTTGAAGATTAAACAGAAGGATAAAATAGAGATTTTCTCTTGTTTAGGGTTAGGTTTTCTTATTTAAATAATAAGAGGAAAGAATAATAATTATATTATTCTCAGAAATAACTATAAAAGGACGGACAGACAGTGACAGGATACATAGCTTTTCCTGAAGAACAAAACGCCGCATAAAACCCTAGGCAATTGTTGGGTTCGGTCGACCGAGTGCTTTTCTATTTTTTTTAAATTTTATTCCGTCTGGTACTAGCTATGGTGAGAGGCTGAAGCAGTTTGGAACAAACTCTGTGAAACCATTCTCAGCAACATTTTGATTTTCGGATTTGGATTGTCTTGTGAGTTTAATAAAGTTGTATCTTCTCTATGATTTTTATTGTTGTGCAATTTCAATTGATAAATGTGTTGCTTATTTGATTGTTTGATAATTAATGAGAATTATTTGTTAGACCAAAATCACCATAGTCAAGATTAGATTTTCAATCTAATAACGATAGTCGTTAGGTTGGGAATCTAGGTTGCGAGATTGAACAAATCTCACACCTCGTTAGTCAAAGCATTAATCTTTTGAATCGATAGATGAAGGAGATTGATAGGAGAATTTTTCTAAGACATTATAAATTCATACCCACGATAGGTGAATCACAATTTTCGTTAAATCATCACAAGACAACCTTAGAGTCGAAAATTAGGGTTGCGGGATCGGTAGATCATTGCTTGTTCATTTTTAGATTAATTGAAAGAAAAAAATCAATTGTGCTCACCATAGTCATCGCAATAATTTTATAGTTTTTATTGCATTTTTAGTTTATAGATTAGAATCATCGTTGTTAATCCGGTTCGCAGCTATCTTTTCTGGCTTTGGATTTTAGATCTTCTGTCTAGTTTGTTTTCTATTGTTTTTACTACTAGTTTCATTTTGTTTTATTTTAATTGTAGTTTTTTTGTCAATTGTTAAGTGGAGGACATTATTATATAATTCTAGTGATAACAATAATAACAGCGACAACTTACGAAAAATTGATTAAAACTAGATATAGTACGATTCCCTGTGGATGACCCGGTCGAGCCATTGCATTACGTAAACTTTGCACTTGGGGTTAGACTGGATTATAAATTTAAAACTTAGAATTTCCAACAAGTTTCTGGCGCCGTTGCCGGGGACTGCGGTGTCAACATCGAACCCGTTCTTGATTTTGTTAGACTATATTTTTTTTCTCACCCTAGCAAGCTGCACCTTGCTATGGTGAGACCTTTTTGCTTTTGATTTTTTTTCTTTTATTGTGCAGAAATTTGAAGTGTCAAGATTTCATGGATTCACTTTTCTCAAGATTTAATGCTCAAGTCACACCAACCGATGAGAGGATGTATGGATATGGGCTTAACCAATTTAAAGTGAGATGTTCATTTTGTAGTGACAACCATTATGATGCTCAGTGCAATGTAGGTTATTCATCTCACCAGTGGAGTAACAATGTTGGAGATGGTGCAAGTTATGAGGATCAATATCATTATAATCACAATCTTAATGCACCATCATACAATGGTGAGTGGAGTAACCATCCATATTCTTCATGGGGTCGGGGATCGATAATTGGCACCAAGAAGCACGCCCTCACTCAGAGCCCAAGTCTAACATTGAGATTTTGTTACAGAATTCAATAGAGAGTAGTGAGAAATTTTCTAGAGAAATGGCAAACCTATTGTTTCCAGCTCCAGAGAAAAGGGAACCGACCTTGGGAGAACTAGTTGCACGTAATCGCCATGTATTTGAAGAGGTTGAAAGGGAAAAGCAGATGATGGAGATTCAAGAGCAAGAGGCCGACCTTGAAGTTGTGGGGATGAAAACTATGATCCTTATGAAATCCCACAATGTCTTGATCTAAATATTTTCGGTGATGATTTCTCGAAGATTGTAGAGTGTTTAGGCCTCCGAATTAACAAGAGTGGAGCCACATGGAAATTTGAACCATCTTCACAAGATAATGGTGCAATAATCCCGGATTCAACATTGATGAACGAAGAAGAAGATGAAAAGGAGGTAACAATATTAAGGCCCTGATTTAAATGCATTTGATAATGATAATCCCCTTCATTGTATAATGATGTTGAACTTGAGCATGTTGAGCATGTCGAATATATTGATGTGTCACCTCTAGTAGTCCATGATTCTCTTAGGTTCATTGTGAGCATTGATAAAGAGATGTATAATTTGCTTGGAGGCACTTCTTTCTTTAGAGCTAAAATGATTATTTTCTTATTGAGAAGACATTATTATAGGCTCTCAATGCTATATCTGAAAATACTTGTTAATATCTTTGATATGTGGAGAAAAATGTAGAGGGATGCCCTTACTTGGTTTAGTCCTCCTTGAGAATGATGCCTAAAGATAGTCCAACTGAAGACTATAAATTCATAATGTATTTTTGTTATTCTTTTTTCTTGTTTAATGAATAAATAAAGGAAGAGAGTTGCCTTCTCGGTCCTTTGGTCTTGGTTTGTTTTGTTTTTGTGTCTGTTTTGCAGAGAGAAAGATGTGCACGAGTGGTATTTAAAGGTCATCGCATGCGGAGAAAAAAAAAAGAAAAAAAGTCTTGAAGGATGGAAATAACACCTATGATGTGGTTAAGGACAATGAGTGTGAGATTGGAAAAAAAAATCGAAAAAACAGCCCTTGTCACACCCATGGTGTGATGGAGACTGTTTTTCTAAATAAAAAAAAAAAAAAAAAAAAAAAAAAAAATCCCGTGACTTTGCCACCAAGGAAAGGACCACCACATAATCCTGGTGACTTTGCCGGTGCTCCGGTAACACTCAATTCTCCACTCTCCAACTCCACAGGGTTAGAAGAAGATTCTTCGGGACTACGATGTTCGGAGCGTTATGATATGCACACAAGGTGGCCGCCCATTGCATCTTGTGAGTTTTCTTTTTTTTACCCTCCCATGATTTAATTTAATTACATTGAGGACAATGCAACCTTTAAGTGTGGGGGAGCGACGTTTGTGCAAGTCTTTCTTTCATGCAGTGTAGAGTCTTAGTCATTGTCAGTCGAGTCAGTTGTGTCATTTTATTTTGATGGTTTTGGTGATCACACATAGCTACTTTAGATGAGATTTGCAATGCATGAAAATTGATATAGTTTGTTCTGACAAGAGAAATGCATGACATGGAGTGAAAAATCCTTTTTAGAATATCATGTTTAGAAGTACCATTATTTTCTTTTGGAAACAATAGAGTCCGAGTGAATAGACAAATAACCCAGTGAGGTATTTTTCCGGCCATATCACTGACCACTTCAGTCTCACCCTAAATTTGTGCGTATTTTATCTTCCTTGGATTTGTTCCTTTAGAACTTGTGTTGCGTCTTGTTGATGTTACTTTGGTATGTGCAAACACATGGAAATGATTGAGGCATTCATTTCTACCTTCCACCACATTATATACTTTATACCTTTCGAACCTTGATCTTTATTACACCTTTTTCCCACTTTACCTTACTTCACTACACCATACATTGAACAACCCGAAAAAGAGGTAGCCCAATTCCTTTCACTCAACCTTAGGACTAACTGGGGCACGTGGCTATCAAATTTCTTATACTTAGTATGTAATGATCAAGTTTGGGGGAAATCCATATTGTTACCATTTGTCTGTTTCTTAGCTTGAAAAAAAAAATGACAAAAAAAGAAAAGAAAAGAAAAGAAAAATATATGAAAAAAGAGAAAAAATAATCAATAAAGGAGGCAATCAAAGGAAAAAAAAAAAAAAAACCTCCTAAATATTATTTGTTCTATTTGTTTGTAATAAAGAGGGAATTGTATCATTATCCTCCCAAAAGTAGAGAAATTATCCTTTGTATTTTCTTTTGTTTGGAAATAAAGTGTTTGACCCATTGCACTTGTGTGATGTTGAAGTTTAATAGTCATGTGTCTCGCTAGCTCTAATGGTTTTGCTGTCTCTTATACCTCTTCCTACACCTTTCACTTCTTTTTCTTACTTGGGCTGTCCTCACCTACCATTTTTTCCCAAAGACCTTATGATTTATGTGTTGCACAATGCCTTGGTGATTGATATGAGACGATATACAAGCATATAGTAGGGCATTTTCAATGGAATGAGGTTGAGAGTTTAGTCACCTCATAAATAATGAGCGTTGAGTGATATATCCCGTGAGGGTCTATTTTCTTGGTCTATGTTGTTTCCCATTGACAATTATTGTTCATTTTTGCTCATGATATGATAAAAAGGATTCGTTAGTCTATATCTTGTGTTTTGAATGTCGGGATTAATTTTATTGATGCTCGTGTGTTGTGCATCTTTGTCCAATGCTATGTCATGTGTGATCTTCTTAGTCCGTCTCATATTGAGTCTTTTTGTTTGCTTGGGGACAAGCAAAGTCTTAAGCTTAGGGGAGTGATAAGTTCCTAAAAAGTCAAATAATTCCAGATGTTTTGGACTCAATTTGGTGTCGTGTGTTGTTATTTTGCGATGTTTTTATCCTTTTTGGGCTAGATTACTGCGGATGATTGAATTATTGCAGGATGATTCGAGATTAGAAGAAAAATGCCCAAAAAAAGGAGCTAAAGTGGAAGAATTCAAAAACCAGTCTCATGCTCATACCTGTGGTGTGACAGCTTCAAATCGATCCTGGCCAACGAAATGTTCTGATTGGTCGAAACATTCACCAACGTGATTTCTAGTATATTGGCGTGTTTTTCAATGCAAAAGAGGAGCCCACACACTTGAAGAGTCCAAGATTGATAGATAATTGATTTTTAGAGATTTTCTTGATTAAATTAATTATGGAAACTTATATTTATGATGTAATTATCCCTTTTATACTCCCCTAAGCGGTAAAAATCAACATTCACGCCTCCCCATCAGATTTTAGTCGACATTTTCCCCTCTTCATCATCATCATCTCCCATCCCCAAGAACAAGGATTTTTAGGTTCAAGAAATTCAAGAACGAGGCTTTTTCGAGGTTTGATTATTTATGCAATACTTTGACGGTTTCTTTCTATCTCCTTTCTCCTTTATTTTATTTATTTATTTTTCTTGTCAAAGTATGAATTATATGGTTGAATCTTGGAATCTTGATATGTTACGAGAGTAAATATTGGTTTCTTGGATTAGGAAAAGCCCGGCGATGATTATATAGTTTTAAAGATACAATCTTTTCATTGATAGGATTTTTGTCATGTTTATGAATTTGATCTTGTATGCTTATTCATGTAATTTTCCGGAAATAATATCTTGAAGGAGTGAATGACTGCAGGATTGCATGAGAAACTCCATTCGATTAATTGATGACAGAAAAAGTATTAATTAATCGATAACCTAGAAACCAAGATCGAATCTTTAGAGATTTCTTGAATGAAAATTAGGTTAAACCTAAAGTGGCCCTTTAATTATGGTAATTCAATGCATCTAATTTTATTCTTCATAAACTAAATGTAGGATAAAACTAGGTAGAATCACGATAATAGTTCGAAAGAATGTTTACGTGTAATATTTGATAATTGGTCTTCATAAATGAAAGATTCATATTGATAGAAAGATTGTTGAAATTCTGTGTAGACAACGCCGTGGTGGATCCGAAATCCAAGAAATGCCTTTAACCTTGAATTCTATTACCTAAATCTTGAAGTTCTTGGCTCGTAGTTATATTATCTTTATTTTATTTAATTTTAGGATTCGTAGATAAAAACCTCCAAGAATTTGATTTATCTAGCTAATAAAAATCAGGAATTGTTTGGTGATTGACTACAAGTCCCTGTGGGATCGACATCCTAAGTACTACTCGATAAGCCGTGCGCTTGCGGTAGCATTTAGTGATTATATTGAAAATCACACATCAATTATTCAAGAAAGGTTGTGACAGTTCAACCGTCATTATCTGATCTTAGGAATCTTATAACCAACCTTTACTCATTGCATTAAGATATTTCACGAACGGTCATCATCTGAACGTGTATACAAAATCTCCAGTCCTACCTTCAAGCACTAGTGCTAAATGCCTCTATTTGCGGAAGTGGAGTAAATTTACTTCACTTCTTATCCACAAATTCATTAGCATCTTCTAGGTAGACTTCTCGGTATTACATAATAATGTAAACCGTTATTTTTGCAACCAATATCTTAATTGAGTTAAGCAATGTAATGTAGCATATCAATAACTATACAAGGCAATCCATGGTTTATCCTTATAATGAAAACTTTTCACTAGGAGGCAGGCTGAGCATCAGTGCCAAAATCTATGCTATAGCTTATATCTGAGAATGGAATACTCTCTTCTTTGGTAATATCAGAGATTCCTCCAAATATTCAGATAAACTAATCGCCTTTTTGAGTAGTCGTCAGACAAAATGTCTACCACTCAAAAGTTCCCACTAGCTTGTATCCTTCATAAGAACCCGAAGGTCAATATGAACAAGTTGTGATACTTCTTCAGTTCTATTACCCTTTCCAAATTGGAAGGTTACTTAGTCATTTTTCCTTTGAGATTGTGTTCTTAGACTAAGAGATAGGAATCACCATTATCCAGTCTTCAGATATTATCTTTAGGATATATGCACTAATTAATAGATGCTGAAGAATCGTTTATCTTAATATGGAAACCATTTGTCTTAATATTTTATGATGAGTTACATATACCTTTTCAGCAGTACCTAGTGGTTCTGACTTTATCAAACAAAAGTCCGAGTATCGGATTCGTACAACTAATGTCATATTCACTTTCTATAAGGCAACTATATTATCGATGTGAAAGTGAATCCATTTGTTCCATCGAATCTGAAAACATAAATCAAACTTCTGCAATATTCAAGGATTAAAACCCGAAATTTCTTTCCTTGTATCACTCCCACTCTCTCATCTGAAATAACTGCCCGTTGTCTACTCTTTAATCATTAATGCCTAGCTACCTTGTTCTTACAAAAGAACTCAGCTTCTGGGGCATAATCCCGGTTAAGAAAGTCTCTAATGATTCATAGGTTAGTAATCCGAAATCACTTTCCTTATCCTATGCTTTATTTTATTAAAGTTTCGGTTTAGCCTTTTAACTTCTTTTTTTTAAGTTTAGATGACTTACACTTGTAGACATTTACCTTCCCATTCTCGGCTTCTTTAAAGGAAATGGCCGTGAACTAGCAGTTCATTTGAGTAGCGACTACTCGTGAACTATGGGATGTCTTAGTGAGATTGATACCTAATCATTCTCATCATCTTTGAACTAATTTTGCTTTGTCTCTCGCTCATTACGAGTGACAGCAGTTACATTCTTATCAATGTCACTTAAGTTTGAAGGTTCAAGAGGAGAATCCTCTACCGAAAATTAATTGCATTATCGATTAATGAGTTCAACGTTCTTGTTACTTTTCCACTTTTACGAAGTCGTTACCAGTCAATTTATCGTGTTTAGCAGTTTAGATACCATTAGATTGTTGGAAGTAGCGCCCAAAAGACAATTTATGTAATTGTTTTTATAGTTAATAAATGACAGATTTATTCTCATCTTATTATTTGCTTTGTGCTTATATATTATACACTGCTGAAAACTTAGTGTGTGTCACACATGGGGATTAAGTTTATGGTGATACACTTGAACTGTAAGTCCGTGGTGAAGTTAATCAAAGTATGTGGCAATTGATTAAACCACCATTAATGCACCCAGAACACTTTATGGTGTGACCGTCTTATCCGGACTGTCGGTATTGGTTATCTAAGTGGGGCATTTATATACGATGTAGTCATATAGGACTGGACCTATTTAATCTGAGTTTCTCATACAATTCCGTGATTGAGAAATCTTATTAAATCATAAGATGATCATATATGGATTAACCTTAATCCTGAAGTGATTACAGACTCCTGCTTGTTTCAGGATAGGGTTTGATGTGTTCGTTAAGGATCGGTAAGAGGCGCGGTCCGAATCACTTTCACGTTGGCACTATCCTGGAATGAGTGAGAAGTGTGTGTCTCACAGATATAGAATCCATTCCTTCCTGCGGGAAGTAGAAAGACAATCCCCTTATTTGTTAATCCTAGAAACTGATCGATCACGGGAGTTCGTATTGGTTATGAACTAATTGATCACTAGTGGGTTGATGGTAAATAAGGATAAGTTGTATTGAAGAAGGTTTACGGAAATATTCCTGTTTCGTTACGGATAGTCTATGGAGGGTTAGTCTGTATATAATGATTATATCAATGTACACTTATCGACTCAACGTTTTGAGAATAAGCTATATCTATAATCAATAGAATTCAATTTCGGAGCTATGGTGGCGTAATTCCGGAATTAATAAGTTGAGTAGAAATATTCAGTTCAATGAATATTTTATTCAATTTATTGTAGCTACTGGTTATAGGTCCATGGTCCCCGGGATGGCTCCTAACACGCGAGTGTTTTCTCGTTTTATGAAACCTCGAGAATAAATTAAATAGTTGGTCTATTTAATGAATATGCAAATATTATTTATTTGATAAATAATATGTAAAATAGAAAAGACATTTTCTATTATCCCAAATGGCATAAAATTGCGTCATATTATTTTGATTTTAGGAAAATAAATTTTCTTCTAATTAATTATAGTGTGGATAATATAATTATTTAGGTGTTAAATAATTATAAATAAGAAATTAGTTTTCTTATTGGATAAATAGGAAATTTGTTTTCCTATTGGATAAAAGTTTTTATTTTCCTAAAAGGAAAAGATAAATTTGTGTGTAAAAGATAAACTCTCAAATTATTAGTTATTTTGCTATTAAAAAGAGAGTTTCTCCCAATACAAAATAGACCTAGATTATCAACGCCATTTTAGATAAAAGAGGGCCTCATTATGTGATAAATTAGGAAAAGAAATTTTCCTAGATTATGTCACATGTGCAATTAATTAATTATCAATTTGTTGGATAATTAATGGAAAATAAGAGATTGATTTTTTTGGGAATTATCTCTTATCTTTTGGCAAATATCTTTTCCTTGTGGGAATAGGTAGTTGTCGTGTGAAAATTATAACTCTCTTGATTAGTTATTTTCCTATATAAAGAGAGTTCCTCCTAGCACAAAAATACACATTAATTGCGCCACTTATCACCAAATAGAAGAGAAAAATTAGTTTCTTGTTCTAGTCATTAAGAGGAGAAAAACTAGGGTTTTTCTTATGCATATTCGAGGAGGTTCTACGGCGAGGATCAACGTCCACCGCCTTCTAGAGATACTGATTTGGAAGATCATGGCTTCTTCATCTGTCGATTTACTATTCCTCTTAAATAAGGTAAATCTTCAACCTTCTCATAGTTGTGTTAATTATTTATGCGAATCAAATCGTGGTAAAATCGCATGCGAATTTATTCGTAGCTTCCGTTGTGTATGATCGAGCGTCTCGATCGGTGTTGTGAATCAGATCTGACGATCCAATTATGGATCGGATCCGGATTCGAGTTTCTGTATATCCAGCAGAGATGATATGCAATTGCAAAAATAAATTATGACAGAAATATAAATCAAAACATATACCACAACAAATAAGAAATTTAGGAATTATAAACGTGATGTCATGCATTCAGTTTATCCTTCCATTACAATGATTTAATCTCACACCTATAGTGCCGCCTTAGGGTAGGTCAAAGAGGTGACGATTAAATTGAGACAATCTCTCTCAACAATAAACTGAGAATCGGATATCTCTATTTGATTGCTGATTACCTTCATTTTTCAGCCAAGATATTTCCAACCATATCTTTGTGAGTGTGACCTCGAAGATTATCGCATAACTCGGCTATAAAACGATTAGCTACTCATTCTAACTACCAAATCTGAAGAAATCAACATTAAAACTCACAAGAATCAAGATTAAAAGCTAGAAATCGAAATTACCAAAAGATGGAGCTGAAGAAAATCCGGAGAGAAAAAAAATCCAAACTGAAATTGCAATAGCCAGTAGCATGAGTCTTCGGATTACAACAATTTAAAACTAATCTAAGCTAAAACTATTTACAACCTAAGATAATCTATGAAAATGAAGAAAAGTGCAGAAAAAACGAGATGGAGAAGAAGGGGGTTCGACCTAATGCGCAAAAAAAAGGTATTTATAGTGGAGGGGCAAGTGGGTAAAAAAGTCGGTAGGTGCACAACTGCCATTTTCATAGGTGTGCACCTAAGGAGTAAGCCAAATTCCCTAACTCTCAGTACTGGTAGGTGTCCACCTACCAAATTATTAGGTGTGCACCTACCAAGTGCTCTTTTTAGGGGTGTTTTTGATCTTGTAAGTATGCACCTGCCATATCGTTAGGTGTGCACCTGCTGACACATATTCAGTAAATCAGCAATAACTTTGTGTGTAGACCTTCAAATCCAGTTCATCAAAATGCATTGGAAATCTGATTCAATTGTCTACAACTTTCATGAAGACGACCAGCCCAGAAAATTCCTGTAAATTGGACCAAAATGCAGATAAAGGTAAGCTAATACCGACGAATTTTGATATGTTTGAACATTTAAGCTTCGGGCACACGCTCCTACCCTCGTAACTCTCTTTCCGGTAATCTCAAGCACCTAATTCCTGTAATACATCACAACAAATACCACGTATAGCCCCTACAGGACATAGGGTGACCGAAAATGTATCGAAAACGCCTAAAACATCAAGATTTTCGGACATTACGTCCTAGGTCTCGTAAATACAAACCATGGTGTAAAATACATCAAAAGACAACCAAATGTCTCCAGAAACATATAAAACGAGGTATAAACGGAGCATAATCACACAGTAAATGATATCCAAGTTGACTCTAATCAGTGACCCCTATCAAAAAAATTGTATGTATTTTTATCATTATTTAATTTTTATATACTAATATCTAGCTAACTGACCCGCTAAATTTTATAAATATTGACCCTTGACCCGTAATTATAGTTGTATTATTTAAATTAATACTTATAAACTTATAATACGATGTGCGGCTTTCGATCCCTGACTCGTGTCTCAGAATTCCGGAAACCGCCCCTCTATGATAAGGCTTAGAGACGATTGTTGATGACAATAAAATTGGGTAAAAATGATAAGATTCAAAGACGATTGTTTTTTTTTTTTTTTGAAAGACGATTGTTAATGACCATAAATTTTGTAAAAAAATTATAAAAAATTAAGGGATAAGGGTCCTAAAAGACACAATATGGAATATGCCAGGCAAAAAGAACTAAAAGAAAATATTTTTATCAAAAAAGAAATTTTATCAGTGAAAGTGAAAAATGAAGTGAACTACGTTGGTTTTGTTGATAAACCAACGTAATTCACTTTCAAATTCACTTTCACTTTCATTTCCACTAATAAAAAGTCATTTTTGACAAAAATATTATCTTATAGTCATAAAATCCTGACATCTTTCTAAATGTGTACTAATTGACAATTAACTAAAAAAATAAACACTAGAAGGAGGGCTTGAGACAATTGTTAATGACCGGTAAAAATGATAAGAGTTAGAGACTATTGACGGCAATTCCAATCTTGAAGAACAAGTCTCGGCTAAATAATTAGGGCTTTAGCATTATATTTATTTCCGGTTGTATCCCTAGTGTAGTGCCTATATAAACACATCATTGTATCATTGATTATTCATGGAATGAACAATATTTTACTCTAATATGGTATCGGAGCCATTATACTTGTTTCTCATGAATTCCCTCCTCCCTTCTCCTATCCAACTCCTGTAGTCTCTCAAAAAAAAAAAAAAAAAACGCAAACAAACCCTAGCCCTACACCCTCCCTGTGTCTTCTTCTTCTTCCTGCGCAATTCCCTTCTAAACGCCTCTGATAATTATGGCTGAAGCCACAGCCACATCTGAAACTACTTCCGCCGATGCCACAGTCACGGCACAATATCCCAGCTTCATCCCCTCCTCTAGCTTTCATCTCACGAAACTTACCCGCCAGAATTTTCCTCTTTGGCGTGCTCAAATTCAGCCCTACCTCCGCGGGCAAGGTGTTCTCGGTTACGTTGATGGATCGATCTCTCCTCCCTCCAAGACCATCACGACGGACGGCACAACCAAGGTGAATCCGGCTTATCTTCATTGGGTCAAGCAAGATAGCTTGATCCTTAGCACTATTACATCGTCCCTCTCAGATGATGTCCTTTCCCAGGTCTATACGGCTGAGACGTTCGCAGAAATTTGGAAAGCTTTACACACATCCTTTGCTTCCCAATCCCGAGCCCAACTCGTTCATCTACGAACGAAGCTTGCCTCCACCAAGAAAGGAACAATGTCCGCCACCGATTATTTTATGACAATAAAACGAATTACCGATGAACTCAACTTGGCCGGTCACCCCATGAATTCCGACGACATTATTGCATATGTACTTGCTGGTTTGGGATCAGATTATGAGTCTCTTGTTGCATTGCTGTCCACACAATCTAATATTACTCTTGATGAAGTCTTCTCGCTATTCATCGACTCATCAAGCAAGGATTCAAAGACAATTCCCGTCACTGTGTCTTCTCCGGTTCCTATTCGGCCATGCACCCCTCCGCAAACTTTGCGCCTTCTTCAGGTCTTCTTCGAATTCCCGTGGCTACCCTAACCGCAATCGTGGACAACAACAATCTCATCGTGGTAATTCTTCCGGCTATAACTCAAATCGAGGCCGGGCGCGATAAAGAACAAGGTCGTGGGCGTGGCCTGCTCAGGACGCGAGGGCACCTTAATTCAGGCCCCAGGTTTCAATGTCACCAGTGATAGATGGGGCACTCTGCTCATGATCACAGGTATCGGTTCGATTCGACGTTTAACCCACCTCGGCCCAATCGTCTTCCTCAAGCCAATTTTGCTCAACACTCTCAACTCAATGAATGGGTCGCAGACACTGGTGCAACACACCGCACTACCAACAATCCCCGCAATTTAAACCTCTCAGCTGATTCTTATCACGGCCCGGAACAACTCTATATCGGTGACGGTACAGGTTTGCCTATTACCCATTGCGGTTCTTCTCTTATATCCACCCCGACTAAGTCTTTTATTCATAATAATGTTATTGTTGCACCTTCCCTTTATACTAATCTTTTATCTGTTGCACAACTTGCCAAAGACAATTCCGTTTATTTTGAGTTTCATCATAATTATTTCCTTGTGAAGGACTACTCGGGCCGCATCCACCATCGGGGCTTCCTTAAAGATGGCCTCTATCACTTTTCATCGTCCTTCAACCACTCTCCAACCCAAGCTCTTGTCACTCGTCGCTCCTCCGCTCACTCAATGGCATCAACGTTTAGGGCATTGTTCGCTTCTGCTTTTCGTCAAATTTTGAATTCCAATAAAATCTCGGCACCAAAGATCTCGCCCCAACATCTGTTTTGTGTCGCTTGTCAAATGGCTAAAAGCCATCGCCGGGTCATTGCCTCTGTGCCTTTTTTATCGCTTCGCCCTTTAGATTTGATTTATTCTGATGTATGGGGCCCCTGTGCCGAGGATTCTATTTATGGTAATAAATATTATGTTGTCTTTCTTGATGATTACACCAAATTTTTGTGGCTTTATCCTTTACGTCTTAAATCAGATGTGGAACAATTTTTCCTCAGTTTAGTGCGTTGGTTGAACGACAATTTAACACTAAAATCAAGTCTATTCAAACCGATTGGGGTGGGGAATATCGTCGGCTAAATACTTACTTCAAATCTATTGGCATTGATCATCGTTTATCTTGCCTCATACGTCCGAACAAAGTGGTGCCATTGAGCGACGCCACCGTCACATTGTCGAAATCGGCCTTGCTCTCCTCGCTCACTCCAATCTTCCTCTCCCCTATTGGGAGGATGCTTTTCTGACCGCCACCTACATCATTAATCGACTCCCCACTAAAGTCCTTGCCAACAAATCCCCCTTCGAAATGGTCTACCATCGTCCTCCTGACTACTCCTTCCTTCGGGTCTTTGGGTGCGCCTGTTGGCCCTATCTTCGACCTTACAATAATCATAAGACAGACTTTCGCTCTAAGACTTGCATCTTCCTAGGTTACAGCCCTAGTCATCATGGCTACAAGTGCCTTGACCTTGCTTCTGGTCGCGTTTATATCTCTCGCCATGTGGTATTCGATGAAGCTTCCTTCCCTTACACCTCTTCCTCGACCACCTCCTCCTATACTCCTGAAACATGCATGCTTCCCTCGGCCATCACCTTGCCGCCCCTACTACCATCCAACCCACCGACCCACCCCCCATCTGAGTCGTCCCACCCCCCATCCGAGTCATCTCCTACTCCTTTGGCCACTGGTCATCCTCTGCGCTCTCCACCCGAACCCTCTCCTCTTTCCACGGACCTCTCTTCCGCCTCTTCCTCGGCTGACTCCCATCCTACTCCGCCTGCTCAACATCAAATGGTCACCCGCTCGAAAACCAATACTCTTAAGCCTAAACGTCTCGATCCTGACTTTGTTCGTTACCCACTTCCCAAAGCTCTCACTGTTACCACCGATCCTTCTGAACCTACCTCTGTCACTGACGCCTTGAAACACCGAGAATGGAGGGATGCCATGAGAGATGAGTTTAATGCTTTGGTCCAAAATGATACTTGGGATCTTGTTCCGTATTCTCCGCACTACAATCTTCTCGGGAATAAATGGGTTTTTCGCATTAAGCGTCATGCTGATGGTCATATTGAGCGCTATAAGGCGTGTCTTGTAGCCAAGGGCTTCCATCAGGAAGCTGGTGTGGATTTCTCTGACACGTTTAGCCCCGTGGTTAAGCCGGTTACTATTCGTACTCTTTTATCACTTGCTGTCTCACATAATTGGTCTGTTCGACAAGTTGATATTCAGAACGCCTTCCTGCATGGGTTTCTAAATGAGGACGTCTACATGCAGCAGCCACAGGGTTTTCGTCATCCTGACTATCCTGATCATGTCTGCAAACTTAAGCGCAGTCTTTATGGACTTCGTCAGGCCCCTCGTGCTTGGTTTTCCCGCTTTACGGACGTTCTTCGCCAGTATGGGTTTCGACCTTCCAAAGCCGATACCTCCCTCTATATCTACCGTCTTGGTTCACACTCTATTTTTGTATTGATTTATGTTGATGATATATTGCTTATAGGTACTTCTGCAGATCTTCTTCAGTATCTTGGCTTTACTCGTCCAGACATTGCGTTCGCGGTTCACAAAGTTAGCAAGTTTATGCATGCTCCTCGGGACGCTCATTGGGCTGCGGTTAAACGTATCCTCCGTTATCTTAAGCATACTATTTCTGATGGTCTTCTCTTCTCTCGGTCTCCGGGTCCGACGCTGCAAGCTTTCACGGATGCCGATTGGGCGTCTGACCCTGATGATCGGCGTTCGGTTGGTGCGTATTGTATCTTCCTTGGTTCTAATCTTATCAGTTGGCGTGCTAAACTACAAGCCACTGTCGCCAAGAGTAGCACCGAAGCAGAATACAAGGCTCTTTCCCATGCTGCTGCTGAGTTGCAGTGGATCACGTCACTGCTTCGTGATATGTTAATTGATCTTCCTCATCCTCCTATCTTGTGGTGCGACAACATTGGGGCCACCTATCTCACCGCTAATCCGGTTTTCCATGCCCGCACCAAACATATTGAGATTGATTTTCAACATGTTCGTGAGTTGGTTGCTTCTAAGCAGTTACGGGTTGCTTTTATCCCCTCCAAAGATCAACTGGCTGATATTCTCACTAAGCCACTTGGCCATGTTCGGTTCGCGGATTTAAAGTCCAATCTCCATGTCCATTCCATTCCCCTGGGATTGCGGGGGCGTATTGACGGCAATTCCAATCTTGAAGAACAAGTCTCGGCTAAATAATTAGGGCTTTAGCATTATATTTATTTCCGGTTGTATCCCTAGTGTAGTGCCTATATAAACACATCATTGTATCATTGATTATTCATGGAATGAACAATATTTTACTCTAATAGAGACGACTGTTAATGACATAAATTAAATTCGGTAAAAATGATAAGGCTTAGAGACAATTGTGAATGACCGACTATGATAAGGCTTAGAGACGATTGTTAATGACCATAAAATTTGGTAAAAATGATAAGACTTAGAGACAATTGTGACTGACCATAAAGTTGGTAAAAGTATAAATAAAATTAAACCTTAGAAGGAGGGCTTGAGACAATTGTTAATGACCATAAAATTCGGTAAAAATGATAAGACTTAATTAGAGATGATTGTTAATGACCATAAATCGGTAACAACCATAAAATTAGACGATTGTTAATGACCATAAATTCATATAATGGCTATAAAATTCGGTAAAAATGATAAGACTTAGAGACGATTGTTAATGACCAAATGATAAGACTTAGAGACGATTGTTAATGACCATACATTCGGTAAAAAAAAAAAAACGACTTAGAGACGATTGTTAATGACCATAAATTCGGGAAAAAAAATATAAACACTTAGATACGATCGTTAATGGCATAAATTCGGTAAATAAATAAAAACGACTCAGAGACGATTGTTAATGACCAAATGATAAAACTTAGAGACGATTGTTAATGACCATAAATTCGGTAAAATAAATAAATAAATAAAAAATAAAATAACCACTAGAAGGAGGGCTTGAGATGATTGTTAATGACCGGTAAAAATGATAAGACTTAGGCCCTGTTTGGTTGGGTGGATTGTAAGGGAAAAGAAAGGAGAATATTTGGAAGGATAATAAATTGAGTGTTTGGATTGTTTAGTTGGAAGTGAAAGGAGAGGAGACCAATGGAAAACAAGGGATCACTTTCTTAACAATTTCTTATCATATGTTTCCTGCCATTCTTGCCAAGATTTGGAAGGAAACAATATTCTTTTTTAATTATTTTATATAATTACCCCCTTCAAAAAAATAATTTTATATAATTACTTAAATAACCTTAAACTTAATACTAATCTCTCACTAACCTAATGTCTAAAATTGAAAAATCATTTTTAATCTTGTCATCTCTTTTCTTTTCCATCGATATTCCAAAACACATTTAAACCTTTCTTTCCTTTCCGTCTTATTCTATCCAAACATTCAAAATAAACTTCACAATCTCTCATTCCCCTCTCATTTCTTTTCTGTCACTATCTTTCCTTTTCCTTTCTATCGATTTACTTCAATCCAAACGGGCCCTTAGAGACGACTGTTAATGACCATAAATTAAATTTGGTATAAATGATAAGACTTAGAGACAATTGTTAGTGACCGACTATGATAAGGCTTAGAGACGATTGTTAATGGCCATAAAATTCGGTAAAAATGATAAGACTTAGAGACGATTGTTAATGACCAAATGATAAGACTTAGAGATGGTTTTTAATGACCATAAATTTGGTAAAAAAAATATAAACGACTTAGAGATGATTGTTAATGGCCATAAATTCGGTAAATAAATATAAACAACTTAGAGACGATTGTTAATGACCAAATGATAAGACTTAGAAACGATTGTAAATGTCCATAAATTCGGTAAAAAAATATAAACAACTTAGAGACGATTGTTAATGACCATAAATTCGGTATATAAATACAAACGACTTAAAGACGATTGTTAATGACCAAATGATAAGACTTAGGGATGATTGTTAATGACCATTCGGTAAAAAAATATAAACGACTTAGAGACGATTGTTAATGACCATTCGGTAATAAATATGAACAACTTAGAGACGATTGTTAATGGCCATAAATTCGGTAAAAAGTTATAAACGATAACGACTTAGAGACGATTGTTAATGACCATAAACGAAAACGACTTAGAGACGATTGAATGATCATAAATTCGGTTAGAGACAATTGTTAATGACCATAAATTCGGTAAAAAGTTATAAAAGATAACGACTTAGAGACGATTGTTAATGACCATAAACGAAAACGACTTAGAGACGATTGAATGATCATAAATTCGGTTAGAGACGATTGTTAATGACCATAAATTCGGTAAAAAGTTATAAACGAAAACGACTTAGAGACGATTGCTAATGACATAAATTCGGTTTCGAAAAAGACTTAGGGGCCGTTTGTTAAATCTGAATTCTGAAGTCTGAAATCTGAATATATTAAGAAACTGAATTATTTAAGTACTGAAATTGAATTAGACTGTTTGTTAACGCTGTAAATTTAAAAAAAATTGAACTTGCTCATTTTACACTTTTATGCATTAATATTTTCGTATATCAAAACAACTATTAAAAAAATTGTTTTTAGCAAAATATGCTACAATGTTATAATATATTTTCTACATATAACATGAGCAATTTTTAATATTTCAGAATTTTGGTGTTATCTGAATAAAAAAACGAATATTTGTGTTATATTCATAACATCTAAATTAGCACAAACAAATATCTGACAATAATTATAAAAAACATATTGGTAAACATTGATCGGATCATATGACTATACTAAAATAAATAATAAAGAACATCAAGGAAAATAAAATATATAAAAGGGTTCAACCAAAAAAGATGAAAACGCGACATAAGGGAATTAAAAAAAGAAGATACGCATCATATATAATTAGCTAGTACCCCGTATATAAAAATAAAGAGGAGGAGATGGTGTTAAAAAAGGTAATAATAATATAAAAAAAATAAAGAGAACGGCGTTAAAAAAAACAGAAAAGAGAACGTGGGATAAGTGTTATTTTTCAGCATTAAGCACATATCATGTTGCTGAAAATTGTCCATACAATGTCAAGAAAAATTCAGATCCTCTTAATTAGATAAGTGATGATAAAAACTATTATCAAACATCACTTAATATAAATATCACTTATTCTTTTAAGAATAAGTGCTTAATTGGATTAACAAACAGGCCCTTAGAGACGATTGTTAATGACCATAAATTCGGTTTGAGCATAAACGAAAACGGAGTAGAGACGACTGAATGACCATAAATTCATTAAAAAAAACAAATAAACGTTATAAACGATTGTTAATGACCATAAATTCGGTAAAAAGTTATAAACGAAAACGACTTAGAGACGATTGCTAATGACATAAATTTGGTTTCGAAAAAGACTTAGAGACGATTGTTAATGACCATAAATTCGGTTTAAGCATAAACGAAAACGGCATAGAGACGACTGAATGACAATAAATTCATTAAAAAAAAAAATAAACGCTAGAAGGAGGGCTTGAACCTCCGACCTTGTGGTTAACAGCCACACGCTCTAGCCAACTGAGCTATTCCAGCTTCTTGTTTTTATTTTAAATACGCGCGTATATAAGACGGTAATTACATAAAATATACAATAAACAATTTGGAAAAAAAGAAAATGGTAAAAATACATATTTACGAATTATGATATATCCTTTAACTAATAGAACTAATCATACAAAAAGATTGAATCCGACCTGGTGAAAATTGTCATTGCACTTTCGGTATCAATCAATGTTCGAATCCCCGTACAATAGAATTTGAGACCCCTTCATTGTGATGTATAGAAAAGGGAAGATAGACTATTTCATTTACTTTCACTTCTCAACTTTTAAGCCTTGTGATTTTCTCTACGTTGAAAAAATGGAACTTGGAAAGAATACTAGTTAATCCTATGTTGCAAATGTGATAGGATCGAAATTTCTTAGATTAAAGAATGATTGTTGACATGGGCTAGATCGGTCACCGTACTCGTGGCACTTACTCAGGAGGTCTACGAGCATAAGACCACCTCCGAGTGTTGTCCGAACTGGTCTCCCAATGTCATCCACCTTTAGTATTGAATAAGTATCAAGAGCTCGGCATCAAAGTCCAAGCCTATCAAGCTCCAGCTCGGCATAAAGGCTCCTCTGACAGAAGGTCTTACGGAGGTCGTCCCTTTCGCTTCTCACAGCATGCATGACACAGGTCGTCCTCTGCCACAAGCAATCTCTTGCTTTAACTGCATTGGACATCAGCCCACTTGACAAAACTAATCATTCAAGCCATAATTATTGGTTGGACCCCTAATCCACCCAGGTTTGCTACATAAAAGGATCATCTCCCTCTCACGCATGGTATGATCTCTACTTGCCATCATTATACATAATTTTATACTTGATATTGTAACACCCTGCTCCCAGATACCGAGTCCTTATCCGGAAGAGAGCGTACGCCACGTATAATATTAATTAAATCCAATATTATACGTAAGCTTTTACGCCGTCGTATCAAAATAAAGCAAACGGAAGCTAAAGAGACTCGGCAAAACTCTATAAATACTGCTAAGAATAGATTACACAAACCGACTAAAGATGGAAGGAAGGTTTATCTTACAACAACGAAACAAAAGAAACTTACAACATACGATGTCAAAAAGAGTACAACACTTTTCTTACATAAGTCTGGAAATAAAAGTACAACATGTCTAGTACACATTTAATAAGTAAAAGAAAGCAAAAGCATCATCATGGCATCAAAATCATCAAACATCATCCTCAGCAAGCTTGTAGTCAACAATAAGGGCTGATCGTGGGTCGATTTGGGTTGGTTTGGGTCGGTTTGGAAAGTGCGGGGTCAGTTTGGGTGCTATACTTTGTAACCCAAACCAAACCAAACTGAAGTTAACCCCAATGGTTTGGTTCGAACTGGTTTCGGTTTTAGCAGGCATTGTTTCTAAAAGAGTACAAAAGTTGAATGGTTCAAGAAAATATTTGATCATTCGGAATTTTGAAGCCCAATCCGCAAAACATTCATCCAAATACACTTGAACAAAATTATACTTTGTGAATAATCAATTAAATCAATCAGCCGCAACGAAGGAAGAGAAAAATAATACACAATAACTGAAAGAAGAAACCCATAATTTTTCTGTTATAAGCACACCAAATGTTTTACACCAAGGCTCAATATATCAAGCAAAGAAGAAAATATTCAGGACTCGGAATCCATTAAAGTAAAACTATAATAAAATTTCTAAGAATATGGAAGGTAGCAAATTAATTGTTGATGAGAGCAGATTGGAAGGGTCACTAACGTGGTGTATGAGGCGAGCGATTATAATGGTAGCAGACATGGAGCAGAGAATTTTGTGGTACAAAAGAGAGGCGCCAACATGTCTAAAATATGAATAATCGGATGGGTTGAGTTTAGAGTTAGGTTATAAGCTTATATATCAATAAAAAAATGAAGTTGTTTTGATTATTGACTTCGGTTTGGGTTAGGGTTGGGTTGGGGTAAAATAAAAATAACCAAACCCAAACTAGTATTATTCGGTTTGGTTTCAAACCAAACCGATTCATTTGGTTTGTTACTGGTCTGGTTAATTTGGTTTGGTTCGAGCTGGTTTTCGGTTTGGTTTTGTTTTTCGGTTTTTTTGCTCACCCCTCAACATGTTCATCTTCTCACCCCACAAAGGATACAACGAAATGCAATGTAGGTAAGTACAACGTACGTAGATAAGAGGGAGAAACTAATGTATAATTAAGTCTTACAATGAAAGGTTCATTTTATTATTATTATGTTATCTTTGTGAGACCGACTCAAACTCTAAAGTTCACTTCATGCACATCAACATGTCGTGACTTTTGGTTTCTAGCTTAGCTTATCTTTGTTACAACCGCATTCAAGGGCACTACGCCTGATGAATATCCACCACGAGATATCGTTTGTAACCTATCTATGGATCACACCAATAGCCACGGGGGAAAGCTCGATAGCATACACGTTCGTTGAAGTCTCTCTACTCTAGTGCCCCTTCGAGGCGAGCAAAGTTATTCATTCATGAGGTCCCTCCAATGCCTTTTAAAGGCCAACATATTTACACACTTTATCCGAATATCCCACACATCGCGATATGACTTTGTGCCTTACCAAGAATGACATGATGTTTAAGCTTTTAACTAAACAAGTACGTTAGTTTTTAGTTTATTATCTAGTCATCTAAGTATTTTCAAATAAGCTCCCTCACATCTCATACTCTCTTACTTAGACCACTAGACACGGACAAGCCTAGCACATACACAGACATTGATGAATACTAATTCATCAAAGCACAAGCCAATCATACTCTTCCGACGGTCCCGAACTTCAACTCTGAGGAAGAGTACATTCGGTGCCGGAACCAAACGCATCAGAAGCTTAATCAAGGCTTGTTCATGTTCATATAATGTTATTAGATCAAGAAACAACATTTACGACTCATATCATAGCTTAAAATACTCAAAACAGCATACAGGACCTGTTGGCGTGCGCCAAGACACATCAGAGAGCTTGCAAAACTCTTTGTTCAGGTTTGCCGTGTGCCAAAATGGGTGCAGAAATCTCTTCTTGGCCTCTATACACACTTTGGCGTGCGCCAAAGATCTTGGAGCGTGCCAAAAAGCCAAAACTTCTCTAGAGGAACCATTTTCTGCATATTACGATTTCTAACCAAGCCCCAACTTACAAAACCTCAAAAATACTCAGAAAAACGTCCTATTAACAAGGCATAACATCATAGATTCCCACAATGATCTCTAAACATGATTTCTAGCATAAAATCATACCAAAACACAACCTTAACATCATAAAACTCTAATTACACATTACGAAGAGCCTCTTACTTGTTATAAGCAACTTCCAAGCAAAATTTCAAGCAAACAGTAGCACTTCCTAGTTCTTCCACTTAAAACCTAATTGTTCAACAATCAATTAAAGTAATAGTTGTGATCAAGGGTTCTAAACAACCAGAACTATGAATTGAGTAACTTAGAACGTCCAGACAAGATCAAATCTTGATGATTCCAAAAGTTGGGCAAACCTACCTTTCTCAGAACTTCTCTTTGTTGGTATCAACTTGTAGCCCTTCTTCCGTAGATTCTGAAAACTCCTATTGTGATATGATTCTGGACCCGAATTCTACACCGGATCCCTTAACGATTCTAGTTGGTCCTGAAACTCACCTCCAACATAAAATGAGGCTCGACTCGTTGGACAAAATGGTTCATATAATAATGCACGAGTCAATGTCCAAGAATAACGAAGATTTTGGCATCATTAAATCCGTCATTTATGCTTACGGAATATCGAAATAATTATTTAATTATATTATGATTCTATATTACATTACATACTTTATTATGTAGTTAAATATAATGTTGAAAATCAACATGGGAGGCGCCAAAATGGATAAAGATTCAAGTACTTGGATTCATGTATCAAGGAAATTCAAGATACATTCAAGAAATTAAGATACATCAAGTTTCACTCAAGAGTTGCAACCTTTGGAGGACGTGCTTGGAAAAACCAAAAAAAGTTGATGCTTAGAAATGTGTATAGCACGAAATTCTTGTGTGAATTTGGCCAATCTTATGTATCTTGAGTACTATAAATACCCATGTATTATACTTGAAAAGAAATAGAACTTGTTATCAATATAAATCATATTTTATTCTTCACTTGGAAAAGTGTTGTGTGAGTTTCTCTGGAAAGGGAATTCAAATCTCGGATTATCAAGGACTTGAGCAATCCTTGTGGTTATCCATATACCAAGGTGCTTAGAAACAAGTTTTCTAAATGTTGAGGTTTATTCAATTGTTGGATGTAATATCGCCGACGGATCAAGATCCGCCCGATTACGCAGCGGAATAACAAGGATCACGATCAATACAAATTAAAACATATAAATAAATAGATCTAAACTACAAGAAGGTTGGATCGACTTACCAATCGAAAGATTAGATCCGAAGATTGAGAAGCCGAGATCCAAATAGTTGAGATGTCACAGTCTTCCGATGTGCATCTCCAAGCAACAACCGGTGGATGTTGATCCTTGATGTTTGACCTCTTTGATATGCTACCCGGAAAATCCCAAAGATTTTCCCAACTCGAATCCCCAAGCTTTGGCCAAAATTGCTATCTTGTTTTTGTGTGTATAATGCGTGTATATGTGTGTTATTAAAAGGCTTAGGAGAACTCTCTTTATATAGGAGAGAAATCATTGTCCTCCAAGGATTTGATAATTAATTAATTAATCAATCATAATAATCATTTATTAAATATAAGATAAATCTAATATATTCTAAAACTAATTTAGATATATATAATAGATAATATCTAATATCTTCCGATTAATTATTTAACAAATAAACAATTAATCACATTACATGTAATTATCCAAAAAATATATTTCTTTCTAATTGCAACATGTAGCCACACGCCATTCACCCCTAAAATTAGGGTTTCACACGCCACACTTAATTATGGGCCCAAGTCCACGAAAAATTTCTTTTCCATGTATTTAATTATTTAGCCCACTAAATAATTATTCGCACATCAATTAAATAGTCCAACTACTTAATTATCATTGAGGCCCAACGTCAAGAAACATATGCATGTTAGGAGCCACATCGGGGACCACGGACCTATAACCAAGAGCTAAAAATAAATTAAATAAAATTATTCATCGAATGAACAATTCTTATTCAATCTATTAATTCCGGGATTACGCCACCATAAACCCGGCCCGAACTCTATCGATTATAGATATATACTTACACTCTAATCATTGAGTAAAAGCGTCCATTGATATAATCATTACATACGGATAAATCCTCCATAGATCGCTCGTTTTGATTCGGGATATTTTAAGTAAACTCTTCTCAAAACATCTTATCCTTATTTACCATTAACTCCTTAGTGATCAATTAGTTCATAACTAATATAATATGAATCGGCCCATCGATCGATTTCGGGATTAACAAATAAGGAATCGTCTGTCTACTTTCCGCAGAATGAATGGATTCCATATCTGTGAAGTCACGGACTACTCACTCATTCCGAGATAGAGCCAACGAGAAGTGTTCAAATCACATGTATCCAAGTGATCATTAACTAACACATCAAACCCTACTTTGAACCAAGCAGTAGACTGTGATCACATTAGGATTGAGATTAATCCATATATGATCATCTTGTGATTCGATAAGATTTCTCGATCACGGAATTATATCAAGAACTCAAATCAAATCGGTCCAGTCCTATATGATTGACATCATATATAAATGCCCACTAGGTACCCTATACCGACGGTCCGGATAAGACGGTCACACCGTTAAGTGTTCTGGGCGCATTATTGGTATATTAATCATGAGACCCATACTCTGATTAAACTCTCCACCGACTAAATAGTTTTAAGCATATCATCACTAACTCAATTCTCGTGTGTATGTCATACACTGAGTTATGTGATTACATACCGATACACTTAGGGTTTTCAGCAGTGTATAATATAAGCATAAATGAAAATAATAAAATGAATATATAATTATGTCATTTATTTAAATAAAACAATTATAAAATTGTCTTTCGGGCACTACACCTAACAATCTCCCACTTTCACGAAAGGCAAGTGATTAATTGTTTTAGAGCACACCCTATATCTATATTACAGCAAACTACAACTCCCACTTACTCTAAAGCAAATGAGTCATGTCCCTAAAACACATATTCTCCAAATGCCTGTTGAAGACTTCTAACGGCAAGGTCTTGGTGAAAGGATCAGCCAGGTTGTCTTCGAGGGGAATTTTCTATACGGAAATGTCTCCTCTTTGAACAATTTCTCTGATCAAATGGTACTTTCTCTCTATATGCTTTGACTTGCGATGACTACGGGGTTCCTTCGAATTTGACACAGCTCCATTGTTGTCACAATAGAGACATATCGGATCATTGTGATTTGGGATTACTCCTAAACCACCCAGGAACTTCTTCAGCCAAACTGCTTCCTTAGCTGCCTTAGAGGCCGCTATGTATTCGGCTTCCATATTTGAATCAATTGTGCTGGATTGCTTTACGCTTCTCCAAATGACGGCACCGCCTCCAAGAGTAAACACTGAGCCAGAGGTAGACTTGAAATCATCTCTATCCGACTGGAAGTCAGAATCGGTGTAGCCTTTTATATCCAGGTTTGCACCCGAATATACGAGCATATAATTCCTCGTTCTCTTCACATATTTGAAGAGATTCTTTACTGCTATCCAATGTTCCATTCCTGGATTGGACTGATAACGGCTGACGATTCCAACGCCATAACAGATGTCCGGTCTAGTGCACAGCATTCATACATTAGACTACCAATGACCAAGCATATGGCACTCTTCCCATAGCCTCTATTTCTTGAGAGTCGAGGACCCTATTTCTTAGAGAGGTGGACGCCGTGACGGGTTGGTAGAAAACCCTTCTTTGCGTTCTCCATGCTATATCGTGCCAACACCTTATCAATATAAGATGTCTGGGACGGAGCTAACATCTTGTTCTTACGATCCCTTATAAGTTGGATCCCTAGAACATAATTCGCCTCTCCCAAATCTTTCATTTGGAATTGGATGGCTAACCAACTTTTTACGTCCGACAACATACCCTTATCGTTTCCGATTAGCAGAATATCGTCAACATACAACACTAAGAATGCAACCGTATCTTTGATGACTTTCTTGTATACACAAGGCTCATCAAAGTTTTGTTCGAAATCATACGACTTAATGGTCTCATCAAATCTATCAAATCTATGATTCCAAGACCTCTTGGCCTTACTCGATAAATCCTTACGAGTATATTTCTTCAACCCATAAATGGATCTTCCAGCAACTTGCAATCTAGGCATGCAAAGCTACAAGTTTCAGACGAGTTAGAGTACATGGACTCCATCTCTTGATTCATCGCATCAACCCATTTTCCTTAGCGAATTCAAAAATTTATTTCCTTTTAACCAGATCGACTTCGCCAATAAACAAAACGAGTTAGCGGTGGTTACCCTGGTTGATCTAAAAGATCGAAATCTAAGGAGTAGTTCTCATAGAGCCGCCCAAGTGTTCGGCCTCTGCCGCTAGTCCACACGAACAGCCCGCCGAATCCCGTCATGGATTGCTATTGGAAAACTCCGGTTGCTATCTCTATAGGATGCTCTCTATTTTACACAAGAACTATTAGTTCTTGGAATTGTGTTGTACAAAAGAGCTTGACACCCACCTCTTATTTATAGTCATAGGTGGCGCCCCAATAGAGTAGAAAGGAAGAAAACATTTTCCCAATAAAATAAGGAAATATAATTGATTGATTTATCTCATTTATTATAATATCTTATATCAAATAAATCTAGGATATTGGCAATATCTTATATTGAATATTTCCAAGATATTGTTAATATCTTATATTGACTATATTTATCTTATTACCATAAATCAATTTACACATGTGTATATATCACATATATATATTACACATATAAATCTATACAAATATTCAAACATATCAACTTGGCTTTCACGTGTGACATGCACCCAAATGTCAGCCGCATACTGATCGGCTTAAACTGGGTGTCCAATCTTACCGGCAGTGTACCGGGTCAATTGTAGTCTAGTAAGCGGTCAAGGTCGTATCCCAGAAGGATTGTGAGGTTGAACACCAAAAAGCTATTATTATCTTGATCTAAGTCGCAAATTAACAATAAGGTAAATTTATCTAAAATCTACCACTACAAAGGGTAATAAAATTATAAAAAGCCTAGCCAAGACAATGCATTGATCAAGTATAACTCTACTAGCATCATGGGAATGAACTACCTACCAACCTTCCTTTAGTGTTCAAGTGTGTGTTACCGGTGCACTCCTAAGCTAACAATTTCCCCTCATACGAGTGCACGAAATTGTTCTATGCCTCCTCCTTGGTCTAAGAGTCCTAAACCTAATGATTTGACATGATAAAGTTCTCTTTAGTACAAATAATCTTTCCCGGATAAGAAAGAGGGTTCCGTCAGACGGCCAATTTTACCTTCCTGTTCTCCTATTCCTCTCCCACACCTAATATCTCCGTTCGGTCTCAACTAAGTGTGTGTGTGCTAGTGTTATATGATGATCAATTCAACACCAACAAGCAATACAAAGTGAAAATAGGAAAAGATAACAACAACACAAAAACTATGAAATACATGAATTAACATTACCAATTAACATAATAGAGATTAATAATTATCACAACAACATCATCTTGGCTAGTTACAAATTTAGCTACTCATTACGGAAAAGCTTCAATCATCTTTGTAGAGCATTCATGGAGCCGACTGATCTTGGTGTTGAGCTTCATCCAATTAACTACCCCAACCGGTTGAGTTAACATTCAAAGAATTAATTTTGAGATGAAAATAGCTAAATATTGTAACTAATTTTAAACTCTAAGAGCCTTTTAAGTGATGGTGCCTGCAAGAAGAAATATGGAGAAGATGAAGGCCCAGCTCCCTTTTCTTCTTGTTTCCTACGTTCATATATATATATATATACATAATATGAATAGTAGTAGACAAGGAGAATAATTAGGGCCCCATTTCCGGTTTAAGCCGGTAATACCCGGCTTTGAGCGAAATCTTGGCATGTCTGCATTGTTGTCATATGCACCATAAATGCCAATATTCTCCCAATATTTGCCAAATCTTTGACAAATCTGTGATATATTCCGGCGTGCGCCGGTTTCTTCCGGTCTGCGCCGGATCTTGTTACTTTTAAGGGAATGTAACGGAAATTTATAAAAATTGTTCCGATAATTATTTTTCCGTATCCACCGAGCTTTATGTCACGACCCCAAGGCGTCACCACGTGATATCTGTAACAAAACAAAACGAGAAAAACCACGGGTAATTCTGATAATAAAAATATGCCGATAAGCATATAAATATGTCAAAATAGTGGGATTTTATTATATCTACTATATATAAAAACAAACCGTATTATCACGATATTTATTATATATGATATAAAACTATCACTAAAAACTTAGGAAATGGGATTAAAAATGCATTAAAATACATCATCTGGTTGACATACATCACATACATTTCAAATATATTCATATATATCAATATCTTATATTTATATATTTGGTAATACTATTAATTAAATTGCACAATCCAAGTGTATCATATACATCCCAAAATTGCGCCACCTTTAGCCAATATTTTGGCATCCGGAATATTCTTTAATTAATATAATATTATTAATATCTTGTATTTAATTTATTCATAATAAATAAATACCACCATATTAATTTACCACTATAACCTTTATAGTCTCGAGATAAACTTTCCTTATTTGGTTATCATCTATAACCTAATTTTAATCCGGCTAGATGTTCTTATGTGTGTGACCCGATAGGCTTCCGAATATGTTGGCCGTAGACACAAAGTGCAAATTACGAAAATGCCCTTCATGCCTAACGATCAATAGCCGCAACACACCGTTTCGAAAGTTTGAACCTTCCCATCAACCCTCATTTGTAATAATATCTCTTGTAGAGCCATTTGCTTCCTATGGGTTTGACACCCTCACGGGCAAGACATTCCTATAAGAAGGCTTTCGGATATTCAATCCTTCATGGGATCGCGATTCCCAGCACGACCAATCATGTATACTCCGTTATATCATACCCAATCACTACCGCATGATCGCCCGTGGCTGAAAACCTCAAGTAAAGCATGACAATCCACACCGTGATGGACTCGGTCTTAAGGATAATTACACAACCGGATCATCTCACGCCACTCTAATACACGTCCATCGAAGTGTCTCTACACTTCGATAGAGCGAGATCTATCGGCTAGTATGTTTATACTATCAATGCGCATCGATTGCATCAAACTCATTAAAGTGATTAAATTGGTGGTTCTTTAAAAGAACATATATATGACAAATGAAAAGCCATTTAATATATGTATAAACATAAAGAAATAGTAGAAATGATCGGACCGGTCGGATCCGGTCTAACCCGAACCACAATCGGATCATCTTCTGGACGTCGCCTCGATTGCATCCCATACCGAATTGGTGGCGAACCACTCTCTCGACATGATTCTCTAGGTTGACAGTGCATTCGTTGTGTTGTTGTCGGTGACACTAGGTGTAACCAAATGGTCCTAACCTCGTCGAAAAAGTAACTCAAAAGTACAATTTTACTTTGAGGTTTGAAGACCGCCATATATTGATCTTCCAAAAATGTGGCGTTAGTAGAAACTATCACCTTGTTATCTTCCGGATCATAAAATAGACCTCCACGTGTTCCTTTGGGGTACCCTATAAACAAACATACTTTCGTATGTTTTTTTGTAGTTTTGTAGTCTTGTCTCCCAGCACATGTGCAGGACATCTCCAAATGCGGAAGTGACTAATGATTTCGCGGCGTCCTCTCCACATTTCGAAAGGTGTCTTTTCGACAGACTTTGACGGTACTACATTCAGTATGTATACCACTGCATGTAAAGCATATCCCCAGAAGGAAATCGGTAGCGAGGCGTAGCTCATCATAGACCTGACTATGTCTATCAAAGTTCTGTTTCTCCTTTCAGCAACTCCGTTTTGCTGAGGTGTCCTGGGTGTAGACGTTGAGAATAGATCCCATGTTCAATCAGGTAGTCAGTGAATTCAGTATCTAAGTACTCTCCTCCGCGATCAGAGCGAAGGCATTTCAAAGACTTGCCCAGTTGCCTTTAGGCTTTTGCTTGGAATTCCTTGAACTTTTCAAAAGTTTCAGATTTTCGATGCAACAGATAAACATAACCGATCTCAAGTAGTCATCGATGAAAGTCACAAAATACTCGAATCCGCCTCTAGCTTGCACATTCATCGGACCACAAAGGTCTGAATGTACTAACTCTAAAGGTTCTTTAGCCCTATTCCCTTTTGACGAGAATGGACGCTTAGTCATTTTTCCTCCAGACAAGATTCGCAGATCGGCAACGAGTCAACAGATAACTCTTTTAAGGAATCACCCTTAACCAGTCTTTTGAGTCTTTCCAAGGAAATGTGACCTAGCCTGAGGTGCCAAAGATATGTTTTATCTTCTTTTTTAGAAACTTTATGCCTTTTAGCAGATTGTTGATGTGCTACTTTAAATATTTCAGTGTTAAGCAATGGAGCATATGTTGGTTTAATAAAATATAATCCGTTTTCCAGTATTGTAGAACACAAATTAAAACCATTTCTGGAAATAATAAATTAAATCATTCACAAAGGAAATGAATAAAATTGTTCTTTCAATGCTGAACGGAAATCAAATTCCTACGGAAGTTTGGAATAAAATAAACATGGTCTAATTTTAGAACTTTATTGCCAAAAAATAAATCAACAGCTCCCACTGCTTTAGCTGAAACAAGCGCCCCGGTGCCAACTCTCATCACTTGAGTACTTTCATCTAGCTCCTCACACGAACTACGGATCAACAAAGAAGAACATACATGGTTAGTAGCTCCAGTATCCAGTATCCAGTATCCAATTTGATATATTTTAGCTACATTAAAGGATTCCAAGACTAGTAATTCCGAATTACCTTTCTTATCCTTCCCATTGCAAGGTTTGACCTTTCCATCTTTTACGTCTTTGAGATATTCTGGACAGTGATGACGCCAATGTCCTACCTTGTTACAGTAAAAGCAATTCCCTTTAGGTTTGGAAGGATTGGTCTATTTGGCCTTCTTCTTCATAGGTTTTGGTTTAGGCGCAGTAACATTTTTAGACTTGGTCTTGCCCTTATGGCTGATGAGAGTCAACTTTACTATGCTCCGGTGCATGTTTTAACCCCCGTTTAATACTCTTGTGGCTCATTCTGGGTAATTTTAGACCTATTATAGGGTAAAATCACATTGCACACTCACTTATAGGTGAACCATCACAAAGATGGGAAACCTCGGCATTTTTCGGTGTTTTAGACCCTATTCGAGCCCTACCTTTCTTGCGGAGTTATACTTGGTATGTGTTTGGATGTTGTAACGTAGGATATCGGTGACTTATGAGCCCGAGAGACAAGGCATGAGGTTTAGAGAGGCATAACCGAAGCCCGGGAATGGAAACGGATCAAATATAGTTGATGCTTTCACCTTACATTGACGTTATCTGCAATTTGATCTGTATTGGAGGCATTTTCTGGACTTTCAGTCTTCATGAAAGTTGTAGATATTTGAATGCTATTTCGAACACAACTTAAATCACTCAAATCGGAGCTTTACACGTAAAGATATTTCAAAATTACTGAAGGTCTGTCAATGCTGAATATTAACACAGAAGGAATGTGCGCACATTCAGAAAGGTGTGTGTACATTGGACGGACAGGTTGTATTGTGTGCGCACATCAGAAGGAGTGTGAGCACATTAGACAGTTTTCAAGCACAATTTTGGGCACCTATATATAGCTTTTTGCACAAATTTTTACACACTTCCCATCTACTTTCTACACTTCATACTTCACTCCTAGATCCCCAAATTCATCTCTAGGTCAAAATCCTTCTCCCTCACCCTTAGATTAATTCCTACACTAGATACTACTTAAATTTAGCATAATCTAGCATAGATTTCTACTCTACTTTTGGATTTCGTCATTTTGGATTCTCTTCATCATCAATTGACAATGGGTGGTGTTGAAACTTAATGTAATCCGGATTTGCTGCGATTTTGGTAATTAATAGCATCTTTCTTCTTGTTTTATATCTTCAATTCTTGTTTTGATTGTTATTTCTTGTTTTACTATGAGTAGCTAAACATATCATAGTCAAATCATGTGAAAATTGAAGAAATCCTCCTCTAATTGATGAAATTAGGAATGGGTAGTACTTAATTGTTGTTATATTGATAAATTCATGTCTTAAAACTTGTTCTTAATGCTTGAATTAGCTTGATCACCTAGTTCATGACCACACACACCACTTTTATAAATGTATGTTGTGAAGGGGTGTGGGAAAAGGGGTTTTAAGATCATTTCTTATAATCAACTGAGTTGTTTAGATTGATTAGGGAGTGAGGTTCAATCGGTTGTGAAATCGAGCAACTCTAGCGCATTAATCTTGTTTCGGTCAGTTAAATCCTTAAAGGCGGACTGTTGAACCGGGCAAAGGGTGTTTGATTGTTGCATGGCGTCTTACACTAGCTTAGGAGTTTGCACCCATGAATGAGTCGATATAAGTGTTAGTTTGGTAGGTTGGTTAATCCCGTTCCCGAATAATCGATTAGAGGGGCGGAAGATATCAATTGGATCATAATTTGACTATGTTTCTCTTCCCTTAGTATTTTTAATTTATATTACGTTTTAGTGTAATTGAACTTGAAACATCTCGGTTAACCTAAACTAAATCCGAAAACGACTTTGGTATTTGATAAATTCCTTATAGGATACGACCTTGCTCGCTACTATAGTGCATCCGACTCGGTACACTGCCGATCAAAGTTGGACCGTCGCTATTTTGGCCATCAAGTTTTTCTGGCACCGTTGCCGGGGAATTAATCGATGTCACATAAGTCTTTTGAAGACTTAGGCTTTGGTTGTTTTATTTATTTGTTTTCTTTCTTGATGTTGGATTTTTGTTGAAGAGTCACACCACCTATTACGGTGGTGGTGGTGACTAGATACCGTGATTGTGTTCTTGTTATTCCCTTGAATTTCAGTGTATGGATCCGTATTTCCATGAGGGATCTCCTCCCTTCTCATTTGGAGGCTTTAATTTTGGTGGTATGGGTTTGGGATTCCAACCATATCATCAGTTCAACTCATACATTTCACCAAACGACAATGAGTGGGGGAGTCCTCCAAGTTCTCAGTTTCAACACACCAGTGCCTATTTGAAATATGCTCAACCTTCACAAATACCTCCTCCTCCACAAAAGAGTACAACTGAAGTGTTATTGGAGCAAATCAACAAGACTTTGCAAGAGCAAGGCCGGATTTTGCAAGAGCAAGGCCGTGAGTTGAAGGATCTTCGGACTAGTTCCAATAACACATTTACTACTCTTCAATCGGAAATAAAGAGTTTGGAGAACCGGGTGGAGAAATTGATTGAGAAGAGGAAGGTTGAGATGAGTGCTAAAAATGATGAAATTCTATTTGCTCCACCGTCGACTCTTGAGGTAATCACCCATCATGAGTGTTATGAAGAAGGTATGAAACATGCTATTAGTGAATCATTTATTCCTTCTCATTTGAACATTATTGAAAAAATAGTGGTGGTGGATCACATAGAATATGTTGATGTTGTGGTTGAGCCAAAATGTTATTGTTTGGTGTTTGAATCTATGTTACTTGGCATATGCTCTCATTTGGGGAAGTTGAATTCATTGTGTTGCACGGTGAATATCTTGAACCAATCTTGGTGGTGGGGATTGAGCCCATTGTTTCCTTGTCCCATTTTAAGGTGTGCTCAATTCTTTTGATTTTTGTAGGGAGACACAACGGTTTGCTCTCCTTTGGTATATAATTATCCTTAGCATTGTTGCGGGTAGAAATTCGAACTAAGGACTTTAAACTTAGAATGTTTTAGGTAGATTTTTATTTATTTATTTTTGTTTGTTGTTGTTCTAAATAAAAATGGATGAAAGTTTTTTTTAATTGCCATGTTCTTGAAGCTTTTAAGCAAAAGATGTGCAATTTTTTTTCTTTCATTCCACTCGTGTTTTGTTGCATTTCTTTTAGTTTCTTAATAAGTCAAGCCAATGACGTAAAACAAAGGCGCTTGTGGGAGGCAACCCACTTTTTCTTTGTTTGGTAGTAGTAGGAGTGAGTCTTAGGTAAAAGAGTGAAGAATTTTGGCCTATGAAAAGAGCTCTTGGGTGAAAACTTTCTTTTCATTCCCGTACCGTACTTGGATTGTTATCATTTTGGCCTTGTTTTGGCTTTTATTTTATGCGTGGATGATGTTTCTCTTTTTATTATCTTTTCATCTCATGTGATTCAAGTTCGGTACCTTCAGTTATACTATGACAGTGTATGTGACATTGATTCTTCCTTTTATCTCGTTATCTATTGCCTGCTTTTGGCATGGTGGTTGTTCCCCGTGCATGCGTTTTCTGTGTTTCTTGGTTTCATGGCTTTAGGTGTACGAGATGGAGCTTTGTGGATATGTCATATGCACTCATTTGCGCCTTTCTGCAGGGTTAAGCTAAGCCTTCTTTATCATTTATCATTCACACACTGAGGACAGTGTTGCATTTAAAGTGGGGGTGGTAGGCTTAGCTATGATTTGTGCTTTGTTGTTGATTGTAGCCATTGTGTTGTATGCTTATCGTTTGGTCATTACTTTAGTAAAATTTGAGCAATTTTTAAAATTTTCCATGGTATTGATGTTGCATTCGTATGTTGAGTCTTCACATTGATAGGATAAATGGTTTAGTGAATGTTTGAATGCATGTTACTTGGCTTACTACCCTATCTTGGAGACGGGATTTGCACACACGTATAGCTTCAATTTCATGAACCATGGTAACTAGTGACCGATTATGGTAGACTTAGGCACAATTCGGCTACCTAGAACTCATATCATTAACTTCGAGACAAAATAGAAAGGCCGACCTTGATAGAGTTTGGGATGAAAGTTATGGCGTTTCTTTGACTAACCAGAGCCAAATAGCTATCCCATGACATATTCCACAGTAACCCCTCTAAGCCTTGGTAGGATGGTTAGACCCCCATCCGACACTTAGCCATTCATATTTAGCCCGTAATTTCCCAACCCCGAGCCTTTTTTGTGGTCTACATTCCCTTGAACACCCTACGAGTTAAGCTTTATCTTTTCATCTGGATCACACCTGCTAAGCAAGTGTGGGGTGGTAGAATGGTGTGTTTGTATAGAGGAGTTGGTATTACGAGCTATTTTATGATATTGGAGGGTAGGAGCTCGATTCATCTTATGTGTATGTTATGGCCTTTGACTCAAACCTAATAAAAGCATTGTATAATGCAACTTTCAAAATTCAAAAGTCAAGTTGAAAAATTAAAAGAAAAAACAAAGAAAAGTAAAAAAAAAAATCAAAAGAAAATGAAATCAATCAAAGAAAGCTTGCAAATGAAGTGTTAAAAGTAATAAAGGTTGAGTCAAAAAAGCCAAGTGTCTAGGACTCATATATTGACCTGTTATATTATGTTGGTATTTGGGATGAGTCCTTAGTATAGAAACATGGTTCTTATACGTTTTTGTCTCATTACACTTGAGACATAGTGTGATATGGCATTTTATTTCTTGGATCATGTTTCTAGTTTCATTTTGAGCTAGAGAAGGGTAGAGCTAGCTACACTTTGTATTGTTACACCCCGTGATTAAGCTTGCTCATTTTGTCGCTTTCTTGTTTATTCCCCAGAAATGCCCTTCAGTTAGCCCTGTCCCTAGCCTAACGTTACAACCGTGCAAGTCCTACTCGACCTTTATTAGCCTTGGTTTGGCCCCGATTAGTGGAGATGCTTATGAAGTATGAGCCTATGGTGTAGTCGTAATAACCAAGCATCCATAATCCAAGCCGATAAACAATGGTAAATGTAGGAGAAGATATTCACACACACACATCCCGTTTGCTTGATAAGGTTGGTTTAAGTTGCATGCATTTACTCATTTACTTGTCGGTTATCTTTGATATGTGATTGGCTTGACCTACGCGTGTGACGTTGACTCTTTGGTTTCTTTCAAAACGCTCATTTTGCTCGAAGGCGAGCAAACGCGAAGTGGGGGGTGGTTGATGAGAGTCAACTTTACTATGCTCCGGTGCATGTTTTAACCCCCGTTTAATACACTTGTGGCTCATTCTGGGTATTTTTAGACCTATTATAGGGTAAAATCACATTGCACACTCACTTATAGGTGAACCATCACAAAGATGGGAAACCTCGGCATTTTTCGGTGTTTTAGACCCTATTCGAGCCCTACCTTTCTTGCGGAGTTATGCTTGGTATGTGTTTGGATGTTGTGATGCAGGATATCGGTGACTTATGAGCCCGAGAGACAAGGCATGAGGTTTAGAGAGGCATAACCGAAGCCCGGGAATGGATACGGATCAAATATAGTTGATGCTTTAACCTTATATTGACGTTATCTACAATTTGAGCTGTGTTGGAGGCATTTTATGGACTTTCAGTCTTCATGAAAGTTGTAGATATTTGAATGCTCTTTTGAACACAACTTGAATCACTCAAATCGGAGATCTACACTCAAAGATATTTCCAAATAACTGAAGGCCTGTCAATGCTGAATATTAACACAGAAGGAATGTGCGCACATTCAGAAAGGTGTGTGCACATTGGACGGACAGGTTGTATTGTGTGCGCACATCAGAAGGAGTGTGCGCATATTAGACAGTTTTCAAGCACAATTTTGGGCACCTATATATAGCTTTTTGCACAGATTTTTACACACTTCCCCTCTACTTTCTACACTTCATACTTCGCTCCTAGATCCCCAAACTCTAGGTTGAAATCCTTCTCCCTCACCCTTAGATTAACTCCTACACTAGATACTACTTAAATTTAGCATAATCTAGCATTGATTTCTACTCTACTTTTGGATTTCGTCAATCCTCTTCATCATCAATTGACAATGGGTGGTGTTGAAACTTGATGTAATCCGGATTTGCTGCGATTTTGGTAATTAATAGCATCTTTCTTCTTGTTTATGGCTTCAATTCTTGTTTTGATTGTTATTTGTTGTTTTACTATGAGTAGCTAAACATATCATAGTCAAATCATGTGAAAATTGAAGAAATCATCCTCTAATTGATGAAATTGGGAATGAGTAGTGCTTAATTGTTGTTATATTGATAAATTCATGTCTTAAAACTTGTTCTTAATGCTTGAATTAGCTTGATCACCTAGTTCATGACCACACACACCACTTTTATAAATGTATGTTGCGATGGGGTGTGGGAAAATGGGTTTTAAGATCATTTCTTATAATCAACTGAGTTGTTTAGATTGATTAGGGAGTGAGGTTCAATCGGTTGTGGAATCGAGCAACTCTAGCGCATTAATCTTGTTTCGGTTAGTTAAATTCTTAAAGGCGGACTGTTGAACCGGGCAAAGGGTGTTTGATTGTTGCATGGCGTCTTACACTAGCTTAGGAGTTTGCACCCATGAATGAGTCGATATAAGTGTTAGGTTGGTAGGTTGGTTAATCACGTTCCTGAATAATCGATTAGAGGGATGAAAGTAATCAATTGGATCATGGTTTGACTATGTTTCTCTTCCCTTAGTATCTTTAATTTATATTACGTTTTAGTGTAATTGAACTTGAAACATCTCGGTTAACTTAAACTAAATCCGAAAATGACTTTGGTATTCGATAAATTCCTCGTGGGATACGACCTTGCTCGCTACTATAATGCATCCGCCTCACTACACTGCCGATCAAAGTTGGACCGTCACTATTTTGGCCATCAGTGGCCAGAGTTCGACACCTTGGCTTCAACCATATTGGCTTCCGCCTTCTTTTCCCCTTCTTTACCTCTGTTGTTAGACGAGAGAGCTTCGAAGACTTGCAGTTCGTTGATCAACCGTGGCATGTCAAACTTGAATTTGTTCATGACATAGTTAGTCTTGAACTGTAGGAAATCAAGTGTAAGTGATTCAAGAATCATAGACACCTGAGTAGCATCATCAAACTTTGACCCATGAGTTTCTGCATCAATAAAGTAGTTGATTATGTTCATGACAAGACCAGTCACAGACTGTCCTCTCCTCATTTTAGCGTTAACGGCCATCCCCACTGCTTCGTGCCTTGCTTGATCAGAAGGGGCACCAAACATGGAGGATAAGTGTTGCATGATTTCTCGTGCATTCTTAAAGCCTTCAAGTTTGGTCCTAATGACCTCCGACACTGATGCTAAGATGATACCGCGTGCCTTGTTATCCGCTTCAATCCATTTTTTACGGTCGTCTTTAATGGATTTAGACGGGTTCTATACGGGAAGTACCGGGCATTCCACAGTCAAAACAAATTGCGCGTTCTCGAAGATTAGTACCACGTTCAGGTTACTTTTCACTTTCCAAAGTTGTTACCATTAAGTTTATCATTCAGTAATAAGGAAAGTTGCGAAGACATGATTGCTGAAAAAAAATGACAGAAATTAAAATAAAAAACACTACTAGATAAATTTTAGGAATTATAAACTTAAAAAAAAATCTATTCTACCATTCCAAACATTTAACATTGCATCGTACCGCCGCCTAGAAATTCGGGTCGGATCAAAGACGATGACGGTTAAAAAGCGAGACAATCTCTCTCGATGATTAAACTTTGAGAATCAAACATCTCATGAGAATCGTACATCCCATACTTTAATCGTCGATTACCTTCCTTTTTTCAGCCAAGATATTTCCTAAAATATCCTGATGAGTGTGACCTACTATATCAGACCTTTAAGTACACCCTGAGTATGCCTACGTAGGGCAGGTCAGTGACCCGGTGAGTCCTCAAGATCCTATCCTTTCGGAGACCAAGTCTTGAATTTTGATAGCGGTGAACACCATCCGAAGGGGGCCAAAATCAAAACGGCACGAGGCGTCACCATTCTCTCACTTGCTTGCATCCATAGCAGAGGCCGTGGGGTCGGCTGTCGCCTTCCCCGCTCCCATTCAATATTTTGAAAAAATGGTAGGTTTACTAATCGCGGTTTTGGACTTGACAATATTTTAAGAAACAACAAATCATGTACCCGAATGATGTCGGTAATGTAGGCAAGCCTACCCGTCTTATTCGTTGGAACATATGTGATTGTCGGTCGGATCCGGCTAGGAGAAGCCCCGTTTAGCCGTAAAGGCTTGTCGGTTATGCTAAGTCTTGCCGAACCCCCGTGCAAACGTCACACGTGGAGGGTGAGTCGATCGAGCGGTAGCTCAATTGAACTTACCCAACCATGGTTAGACCATTTCCGAACCCATGTATCATGATTTTCCAATTTCATAAATTGACAAACTTTCCCGTAGACACTACGGAACAAACCCGCAATCTCGTTCCGGTTTAAGGTGGGATTCACCGAGAATCCATCACCGAAAACTTAACGATTGACAAAACCCGGTTCCTCGGTTCTTTAATTAGTTTCTAATTAATTAATTAATTCCCACAAAAATTAATTGAAAAATTAAACTAATTAATCGAGTTGAATACATGCCTAATTAATTATCCAGAATTAAATAGATACATGTATGCATATGGAGTGGAATTCATGATATGATGCATGTCATGGAAATTTTTCCGGTTATACACATAAATACGATCATACACGCAATTACGGAAAATAAACACCGAGATGGATTGTTGGTATCCCCGTATCTAACCTATTTTCTAAGAAAAAAGAAAGAAAAACAAATCTTCGATCTTCGATCTTTAACTTGAATCTTGAATCTCCGGATCTCGAACCACGAACCACGAACCCGAAGGAGGGGGGTAATTTATTAAATATATATACAATATATAAAATATATATATATATATATATATATATATATATATATATATATATATATATATATATATATATATATATATATATATATATATATTTTTTATATATTTAAACAGCCCTCCATTAGTAAACAAAAATTTTTAAAAAAAATCAAGGATTTTTTTTTTTTCCAAATTGCCGAGACCATAACATAAAAAAAAAACAGCCGCCAACACCAAAAAATAGGGTTTAGCTGCCCCACCTTATTCATACATTGGGTTTCGCCTTGATCTTGATCTTCGTCACCATGATTTTCATCGTTTCGAATCCGGAATTTTAATACAAAATATTACAATTTTCGCATGCTTCAAAAATTAAAATACAAGATCATATGCTAAATTGATACTAATCAAAAGAGCTACAAAATAGATCTAACGGTAAACAAGTATCAACTACAATTCATCTCTTCACCACAACATATCAAAGCATTATTCATCATGATTTTCAAATTTTAAAAAAAAACGAAAAAACAATGCAATCTAAATTTGCAATTTCCACTCCTAGATCTATCAATTATATACTTTAATTTATAGATTGGAGACTTTGATACCACTTGTTGGATGTAATATCGTCGGACGAATCTAGATCCGCCTGATTACGCAGCGGAATAACAAAGATCACGATCAATGTAAATTAAAACATATAAATAAATAGATATAAACTACAAGAAGGTTGGATCTACTTACCAATCGAAAGATAAGATCCGAAGATTGAGAAGCCGAGATCCAAATAGTTGAGATGCCACAGTCTTCCGATGTGTATCTCCAAGCATCAACCGGTGGATGTTGATCCTTGATGTTTGACCTCCTTGATTTGCTACCCGGAAAATCCCGTAGATTTTCCCAACTCGAATCCCCAAGCTTTGGCCGAAATTGCTAGCTTGTTTTTGTGTGTATAATGCGTGTATATGTGTGTTATTAAAAGGCTTAGGAGAACTCTCTTTATATAGGAGAGAAATCCTTGTCCTCCAAGGATTAGATAATTAATTAATTAATTAATCAATCATAATAATCATTTATTAAATATAAGATAAATCTAATATATTCTAAAGCTAATTTAGATATATATATATATAATAGATAATATCTAATATCTTCCGATTAATTATTTAACAAATAAACAATTAATCACATGACATGTAATTATCCAAAAAAAACTAATTTCTTTCTAATTGCAACATGTAGCCACACGCCATTCACCCCTAAAATTAAGGTTTCACACGCCACACTTAATTATGGGCCGAGTCCACGAAAAATAACTTTTCCATGTATTTAATTATTTAGCCCACTAAATAATTATTCACACATCAATTAAATAGTCCAACTACTTAATTATCATTGAGGCCCAACGTCAAGAAACATATGCATGTTATGAGCCACCTATAACCACGTGAGCTATAACAATAAATAAATAAAATAAAATTATTCATCGAAACGAACAATTCTTATTCAATTTATTAATTCCGAGATTACGCCACCATAAACCCGAAACTGAACTCTATCGATTATAGATATATACTTACACTCTAA
Source organism: Gentiana macrophylla (assembly GCA_026214975.1). NCBI lineage: Eukaryota > Viridiplantae > Streptophyta > Magnoliopsida > Gentianales > Gentianaceae > Gentiana > Gentiana macrophylla. The sequence goes on from CM047817.1 coordinate 7,057,655, forward strand.
TCATTGAGTAAAAGCGTCCATTGATATAATTATTACATACGGATAAATCCTCCATAGACTGTTCGTTTTGATTCGGGATATTTCCGTAAACCCTTCTCAAAACATCTTATCCTTATTTACCATTAACCCCTAGTGATCAATTAGTTCATAACTAAAATAATATGAATCCGGGCCCATCGATCGATTTCGGGATTAACAAATAAGAGAATCGTCTGTCTACTTCCCGCAGAAAGGAATGGATTCCATATCTATGAAGTCACAGACTACTCACTCATTCCAGAATAGAGCCAACGAGAAGTGTTCAGATCACATGTATCCAAGTGATCCTTAATTAACACATCAAACCCTACTTTGAACCAAGCGTTGAGGATCGTGATCACATCGAGATTGAGATTAATTCATATATGATCATCTTGTGATTTGATAAGATTTCTCGATCACGGAATTATATCGAGAACTCAAATCAAATCGGTCCAGTCCTATATGATTGACATCATATATAAATGCCCACTAGGTATCATATACCAACGGTCCGGATAAGACGGTCACACCGTCAAGTGTTCTGGGCGCATTATTGGTATATTAATCATGAGACCCATACTCTGATTAAACTCTCCACGGACTAAATAGTTTTAAGCATATCATCACTAACTCAATCCTCGTGTGTATGCCATACACTGAGTTATGTGATTACATACCGATACACTTAGGGTTTTTAGCAATGTATAATATAAGCATACATGCAAATAATAAAATGAATATATAATTCTGTCATTTATTTAAATAAAACAATTACAAAATTGTCTTTCGGGCACTACACCTAACACTAATGTGCCTTCACATGAGTTGTGATTGTGTCACGGAGCTTATTATTCCAAGGTGTTTCCACACAGGTTGTGGTTGTGTCAAGGATTATCCAAATACTTCAATGCCACGATCCTAAGATTATTCGATTTGAAGCCTTCCACCGGGCGGTTTCACTTCATATTGCTTCTGAAAACCACCAAGAATTCATTAAGAATTTTGAGGAAACCTCTTTGTCTTTCTACTATATTTTCAACGTTGAAGGTAGAACGTTAAACTTGATTTCTTTTCTTTTGGCAACTCCCGGGAGGTAAATTTTCTAAAAAATAACTCCTATCTTTATTCCCGATATAATCCAAATTAAATTCCCTTTAATTTCACTTAACTCCAAGAAAATCCTTTTTTTTTTATTTCTTCTTTATTCTATATATTTCGAATATATATATATATATATATATATATATATATATATATTATATATATATATAATATAATATATATATATTCCGAGTTTTCCATAATTATAATTAAACATAATATTCCGAGTTTTACAAAGTGACATGTCTGCCCTTTTCTAAAGTTCGGGATATTACAGTTATTCCCCATCACTTTCAAATACTGACTTGAGCGTCGGAGGGTTTTCCCGGAGATAAAACTTCGGGACCCCTAACGGCTTCTTTGTCTTACAGGCACCATTGAGCATGATTCATTCGTTAATCACCTTCTCAGGGCATACATCGCGGCTTCAATGGTCAGAACATCTATGGGCGGTTTCAGGCATCGTCAATCACATATTTTGATGAATTGGAGAATTATTCGGCACGAGAATTTCTATCTTTGAATTATACAAACAAATTTTCGGAACACAAAAAAATCGAATTTCGGTGAACAATGAAATCGATATGTGAAACACATGTATTGTCAATTGATTTGTACGAACGTGAAGAATTCACGAAATTACTAACTATTTTGAAGGGGTATGTTAAGGTACGGTATAGTTCAAAATCACCTTGTTTTTACGTTATATAGTAAATCCTTATTTATTTATGAGTTCACATGTCTTTGTAAGGTTTTTGTCTTGTAATGGTGTATATCAAATTGTACCAAGTGTCGTACACCCGGTGATGGCTAAATTATAGTCAACCAACTTTAACCGGCAGAGTACCAGGTCGGTTGTACTACAACGGCCGAGCAATGTCGTATCCCACGAGGAATTGGTCAAGTACCACAATCACTTTTGTATCTAGTTCAGGCTCACAAATATTGGTGGCAGTAATTAACTATAGCCAAGAAAATAAAAATGATGACTATAAAATATTGAATACAAGAATAGCTAAACTATGGTCATGAACACTACTTCTTGCACTTTTACCGAATCACTAGGGACGAGCTTAAACCGACCAACCAACCAATGGTTTCTAATGAATGTGTTGTGGGTGCAATCTCCTAAACTGGTCCTTAGGCGTTAATACCACAACCTAGTCACCCTATATTCGGTTCAACAGTCCCCTCTATGAGATTTAATTGACCTAATATGATTAAGAACTATGAGATGCTCTGCGTCTACCGAATTCACGGCTTAGCTAGAAAAACCTTACCAAGGAACAGGCTGTGAATAACTCGACTAGTTCGTGCAAGGCAATCCTAAAACCCTATATCACACACTCCCTAGCAAAATACATTTATAAAGTTCGTGTTTGTGATCAATTAATGGTTAGCTACTCCATTAAAGGCATTAGATTCAAGTTTTAGGACACAACAATTCAAAAGATTCAATTTTTAAACCCTAGTTATCCCTAGATCATCGTTTAGGCATCAATTTCGTTATTCCATCACATAATTTAGCTATCAAAAATCTAGCTACGCATAATAACAAGAACGAAACAAGAAATCATAATTAATTGGGAAGAAAACATGATAAAAGATAACAATAAATTACCAATAACGTGGAAGCAATCCCCCAATTGGTTTGTCAATCCAAAGTGAAGAAATCATGAAAAGAAACTAATAATCGTAGCAATTTGATGGAAGAAATTTAACCTAAATCTAGAGTTTTGGAGGATAAGGAAATCTAAAAAACTGAAAAGAAAATTATTGTATGAAGTTGTGGCGAAAATTTGAACTAAGTTTGTTTTTATATAGGCCAAATTCGACCCAAAATAGTGGAAAACTCGGAAATTCGCGACTGATGACGTCATCCAGCGCATTGATGACGTCATCCGCGCTGCCAGCCAAACACGTCTCCAGTAATTTAGCGTTATCTTTGTGTGTACAGCTCCGATTTGTGCAATTCAAGTTGCGTTGGAAACCTTATTCAATCCCCTACAATTTTGATGAAGACTACTTTTCCAGAAAACGCCTCCAAGGAAGCTTAAAATTCTGTTTAAGTGACAGAAGCATGAAAACATCAACGATGCTTGATCCGTTTCAACTCTCTAAACTTCGGGCATGTTTTTAAAGAGTGAAAAACAGTCTCCATCACACCCTAGGTGTGATACTTGCTGTTTCTTTTCTCGAATTTTCTTATTCTTTTCTTTTTTCCCGAACTTCTGAACTTGAATCTCACGCCATATCTTTATACCAACTTCGTTTTGGACGATTTTCATACCGTTGCGATCCTCGTCACGCCCTCTATCACGCCGCACCTATAACAAATAAAAACAAGAAAATCCAAGCGTGACAAATGCGAAAAAACACACACAATTCACCAAAAATATGGAGATTTCGGACGTGAACGCCCTAGCGTCTCGTGATTCAACTAGTGGTGAAATGTGCTATAAAAACACTTAACTACCCCAAAAATCACATCAAATAAGCTACAAATATAGGGTAAAATGCACACGAAATTATAGCAAAGTTGACTCTCATCAACTACCCCATACTTAGCGTTTGCTCGCCCTCGAGCAAATCAAGCGATTCAAAAAAATAAATCATGAGGTCAACGTTGCGATCATACGGGAAACCAATATATTCAATGAGTAAAAACTAGTCAACAAGCGAATAAACACGAGCCAAAACAAATCTCATCATGGAAACAGAATGTGAGTGTGTAAATAGCTTCTCAATCATTAATTACGGTTAACCGGCTCAGATTATAGATGCATGACTAATGGCGTTACACCATAGGCTTATACTTCATAATCATCTCCACTAATCGAGGTCAATCAAGGCGAACTAAGGTTAGGCAGGACTTGCACGGTTGTAACGTTAGGCTATGGACGGGGCTATTCGAAAGGATAAAAGGAATATCAAAAGAGAAATACGAGTGAGACTAATCAAAACATCTTGCATATACTTCATACCTCGCCTCCTTTCGACACTGTATCATAAACAGGAGTAGGATGCAAAAACGGTGGCCACCAAGATAAAACTCCACAATAGCTTGCAAAAATAATTGTTACCAATAACAAGCTAACATAGAATTCAAGAACATCTACTCCAATTTACTTCATCCCATCGCCATTCATTATATTGGAAATATTAACTCGAAAACTTTTATCCACATTTCTTGACTCAACTTTATTCATTTTTTTTCTTTGATTGACTTTTTTTTTGATAATTTTTTTTTTGGTAAGTCAAACACCAACACTTCACTACCCCTTCTCATTCGTAAAGCAAAGGATCCACCAACACCATACTTGGATACACATCTTCACCACCCCACACTTGTGCTAGCAAGTGGGCTCAAATAAGATTAAAATTCACTCGTAGGGTGTCAAAGAAATGTAGACCACAAATAAAGGCTAAGGGTTGGTAATTATAGGCTAATCAACGAATGGCTAAAGTTCGGGTGGGGGTCTAACCACCCTACAAAGGTTTAAAGGGGTTTCTGTGGAAATTATGTACAGGGTTGGCTATCTGGCTCTGGTCGGGCAAAGAAATGTCAGAACCGTCATCCCTTAATTTTCCAAGATTGACCTTTCTATTTCGCCTCGAAGTTAATGGTATAAGTTCTAGGTAACATATTAATGTCTATGTCATCTATAAGCATTCACTAACTAACCACAACTCATGAAAGGGAAGCTATTACGTGCACAAAAATTCCATTTACACAACAAGATGAAGGTTTGACTCACATGCATTCAACTCTTGACTAATAATTAACCAAAGAATATGATGACTCACATAGGATACGCAACATCAAAACCATGAAAATTTTAAAGAATGGCTCAATTTTTACTCAAATAGAGACCCAACACAAGGCATATAACTTATTCGATGATAAATAAAAGCACGTGGTCAAGTGAAGTGAAGCTAAGTCTACCACACCCACTTAAAACGGAACACCGTCCTCGGTGTGTGAGCGATAAAGTAAAGAAAGACTTAGCTGAACAGGCATTAGGGCCAACCATGCAAAATGACAACCGCCAATGTATCTCCCAGGTACTGTGCAATCACAACAAAGAAAAACCAAGAATCCAATCGACGAAAAGGCCGAAACCTTAGGCGTAGGTAAGCACAAGTATGGAGATGTATTGCAAATAAAAATATGGGTTATCATAAAGCATGAAACAAGAATCAAGATGCGGGGTCAAATTTCATCACACTGTTAAAAAAAAAAAACCTAAAAACCTTAGGAAAAAAAAAGTGGGTTGCCTCCCATAAGCGCTTTTGTTTATTGTCGTTTGCTCGACTTATTAAGAAACTAAAAGAAAAACAAAGAAACACGAGTGAAAAGAAAAAAAAAACATACTACCTGAAACATTCTAAGTTTAAAGTCCTTGTTCGACTTTCTACCCCCAATTATGCTAAGGATAGTTATACCAAAGGAGAGCAAACCGTTGCTTCTCCCTACACAAATCATAAGAATTGAGCACCCCCTCAAAATAGGAAAAGAAAAACAAGAGGCTCAATCCGCACCACCAAGATTGGTTCAAGGAATTCATCGTGCAACACAATGAAATCACTTTCCCCGAAATAGAGCATATGCCAATCAAAAAGGGTCCACGCACCACATAGTAACAATTTGGCTCAACAAAAGCATCAAAAGACTTAAAAGGACTCACCTCTACCAATGTCTCAATAGGGCTCACTGAAGAAGGAATTGATAATTCAATGGGGACAATATTCATACATTCTTCATGGCATTCCTCATGAGTGATCGATTACCCCAGGGAGAGACGGTGGAGATTGAAAATCTTCTTCTTCTTTAATGCCCCCTCAAGCCTCATCTTCTCAACCAACTGCCCTACCCGGCTTGCCAGATCAACCACCTCAGATTCCAAGCGATGTTGGGAATCCTTCAATTCTTTTAGATCCCGTCTAAGCTCTTGGTTAGACTCTTTAATTTCTTGGCTAAGTCGCTCCAACAAAACCTCAGTTGTGCTCTTTGGCGGTGGAGCAACCTGTGGCAGCTGTGAGTATTGTGGATAAGCAACGGGGTGTTGAAACTGATAACTTGGAGGACTCTCCCACTCATTGTTGTATGGTGATGTGTACGGGTTGAACTGATAATATGGTTGTGCTCCAAAACCCAAACCACCAAAATTAAATCCTCTAAATGAGTAAAGGATAGAGCCTCATTGGCCGTATGGATCCATACTCTGCAATTCAGGTAAAAAGCAAGAACACAATCAAGGTATTAAGTCACTACCACTACCGGAGTAGGTGGCGTGACTCTTCAGCAAACATCAAAATAAAAAAAAACAAAAAAAAAACGACCTAATCCTAAATACTCAAGTGATTTACTGATATCAACCAATTCCCCGGCAACGGCGCCAGAAAACTTGATGGCCAAATTATAGTCAACCAACTTTAACCGGCAGAGTACCGGGTCGGTTGTACTACAACGGCGAGCAAGGTCGTATCCCACAAGGAATTGGTCAAGTACCACAATCACTTTTGTATCTAGTTCAGGCTCACAAATATTGGTGGCAGTAATTAACTATAGCCAAGAAAATAAAAATGATGACTATAAAATATATGAATACAAGAATAGCTAAACAATGGTCAAGAACACTACTCTTAACACTTTTACCGAATCACTAGGGACGAGCTTAAACCGACCAACCAACCAATGGTTTCTAATGAATGTGTTGTGGGTGCAATCTCCTAAACTGGTCCTTAGGCGTTAATACCACAACCTAGTCACCCTATATTCGGTTCAACAGTCCCCTCTATGAGATTTAATTGACCTAATATGATTAAGAACTATGAGATGCTCCGCATCCACCGAATTCACGGCTTAGCTAGGAAAACCTTACCAAGGAGCAGGCTGCGAATAACTCGACTAGTTCGTGCATGGCAATCCTAAAACTCTATATCACACACTCCCTCGCAAAATACATTTATAAAGTTCGTGTGTGTGATCAATTAATGGTTACCTACTCCATTAAAGGCATTAGATTCAAGTTTTAGGACACAACAATTCAAAAGATTCAATTTTTAAACCCTACTCATCCCTAGATCATCGTTTAGGCATCAATTTCGTTATTCCATCACATAATTTAGCTATCAAAAATCTAGCTATGTATAATAACAAGAACGAAACAAGAAATCATAATTAATTGGGAAGAAAACATGATAAAAGATAAGAACAATAAATTACCAATAACGTAGAAGCAATCCCCCAATTGGTTAGTTAATCCAAAGTGAAGAAATCGCAAAAAAAACTAATAATCGTAGCAATTTGATGGAAGAAATTTAACCTAAATCTAGAGTTTTGGAGGAAGGAAAATCTAAAAAACTGAAAAGAAAATTATTGTATGAAGTTGTGGCGAAAATTTGACCTAATTTTGCTTTTATATAGGCCAAATTCGACCCAAAATAGTGGAAAACTCGGAAATTCGCGTCTGATAACGTCATCCAGCGCATGGATGACGTCATCCGCGCTGCCAGCCAAACACGTCTCCAGTAATTTGGTGTTATCTTTGTGTGTACAGCTCCGATTTGTGCGATTCAAGTTGCGTTGGAAAACTTATTCAATCCCCTACAACTGTTATGAAGACTATGTTACCAGAAAACGCCTCCAAGGGAGCTTAAAATTCTGTTTAAGTGACAGAAGCATGAAAACATCAACGATGCTTGATCCGTTTCAACTCTCTAACTTCAGGCATGTTTTTAAAGAGTGAAAAACAGTCTTCATCACACCCTAGGTGTGATACTTGCTGATTCTTTTCTCGAATTTTCTTATTCTTTTCTTTTTCCCGAACTTCTGAACTTGAATCTCACGCCATATCTTTATACCAACTTCGTTTTGGACGATTTTCATACCGTTGCGATCCTCGTCACGCCCTCTATCACGCCGCACCTATAACAAATAAAAACAAGAAAACCCAAGCGTGACAAATGCCAAAAAAACGCACACAATTCACCAAAAATATGGAGATTTCGGACGTAAATGCCCTATCGTCTCGTGATTCAACTAGTGGTGAAATGTGCTATAAAAACACTTAACTACCCCAAAAATCACATCGAATAAGCTACAAATATAGGGTAAAATGCACACGAAATTATAGCAAAGTTGACTTTCATCACCCGGCCACCCAAGTCCTTTTTTGCTGAATGGAATGTAATATAATAATTTATCAATATATTACAATGTTTGGTTATGGTTGTAATGAAATGAGCGTGATGAAAAAAAAAATTACTTTTATTAAATCTAAAAGTAGATGGAATACATGCAATGAAAATAGACATCACTGCCTACTAGTGATGTACCAACTAGTGAGGTGGGGTAAAGAACATGTGGGTGACGGTCGTGCAGATGGGTAGGGTAAGGTGGAGGTTGGCGTGGAGGTAGGTGAGTAATACAAGATAGGGCTGGATAATTTAAGATGGGTGTGGGGTAAGATGTCATAAGGTAGGGCGTGAGTTAAGTTGGGGTATAAGTGGGGTAGGATGTTGATAGTAAGGGTTGGGGGTAGTGGTATGAGTTAGGTGGGGTAAGAGGTTGTGTGTAAGGGTGCGATGGGAGTATGGGTTTGATAGGGTGGGGTTAGGTTGGGGATAGCATATGTTAAGAGTATGGATATGGTTGAGTGAGAGGTAAGGGTTATGTGGGTGGGGTACGGTGGGGGTACGGTGTATGTTAAAGGTACAATGATGTAAGGAGTGAGGATAAGATAGGGTGGGTGAAGATGGGGTAAGGGTGGATGGTGTGAGGGAGAAGATGGGTGAAGGTTGAATGATGTAAAAGACCTAGAGAAGGAGTATGGGTAGGGGTGGATGCATAGTGTCAGGGTATAAATGATGGTTGTTTGTGGGGTGATGGTACATAGAAGACCTAGAGGTGGGGTGTGGGTTGAGGTGGATGAGGTGATGGTGAGGGTGAGGATAGGTGTAGGTGGGTGACGGTAGAGAGTCTAAAGGCATGGTGTGGGGAGGGATGAGATAGTGGCACGGTTGGTAGAGTATGGTAAGAGTGGGGCAGGGTAGGGGCAAGGTAAAGTTGTGGTAATTAAGGATGAGTATTATAGATTTTTGTCCAGAAGGACAAAATTATCAAAAACAATTGGGGTAGAAGAAAACTGTAATTTAATCAGGACAAAAATAACAATTATGAAGTAACAAATATGAAGTAACAAATGTGGAATAAGGTGATTATGAAGTAACAATTGTAAAACACAAAGTAACATTAACACGTGAAATAACAATTTTAAAGTAACAATTGTGATTTTTATCCTTTCTAATCACAAAACATGTAGTAACGTCCTTCTGGATCTATTTTTGCTTTTTTTTTGTCCTTATAGCCCCTTTCCTCCTGAGTATTATTTGTCGTAAAATATGTAATTTTATACATTTTATAACATCTCATTCCAAACTTCTAACGTAATACTCGTATTCACTTTCATTTCATTTATTAAATAACATAATACTACAACGATATATACCGCCATAATCGTTTCCACAATGGCTATTTTTTTCTAGTTTAGTTTATTAGATGAATTGTTGAAATTCAATGTAGAATGTAGATATATGCATTACAAATTTGAATATATTTATACAAACACAACTAAATTTAGAAATGAGAATATCAACATTGGGAACTCTGAATCAAAATATACATATTGGGCACCTGACAAAACTCGTTAGATATATAGGAAACAGAGCACATAAAAGCTTTGTTACATTTTAAACTGTTTTGACTGATTTATACAGTGAAATTAGTTGTGTGTGACTATTTTTTCAAATAATAAATAAATAAATAAAACAAGTAGCCCCAAAGTGCACAATTGATCTATCCAATCAATTTACCATTTCTAGAGGACAACAGATTAATTGATTAAAATTTTCTGTGCCCTTAAGTTTCAACAACCAGCTACTCTTTTGAAATCTTTAAAAAATAGGGGAGGGGGCGGGAAGGGGGTGGTTTATAGGGTGTTTTTAAAAATATTTTATACTGATGTTATCAGACCCGTCTAATCAAAACCTAATGAACTTTGACAATACCATCACTTGCATGAATGCAATTCATGAATGCCATGCAACCCCTTTTGTCCTTTAAACATTTTAAACGTTACAAATGGATACGGTTTGTGACGTTAAACGATCAGAGCCGTTCACGAACAAGTTTGTATTCTATTTGTTAATATTTATAATCGTTTGTTTTGTTCAGATTAACAAATAAAGTTTGAACACGATTATAAGCTTATTTCCTAAACGAATGAACATGAACTTAATCACGAACGCTCGATTGTATTCGTGAACTTGCTTATGTAGACAAACCAATGTACGACCTAAATCTAATTCATAAGATGAATATTATTTTGTATTTTATATTTATACCTTAACGAGTAAAACTCGAGATAAAATGCAAAGATACGTGTAGCAAGCCGAACGCGAAGACGAGCTTGAACAAATTTTCTTTATAAATGAGCTGAGTTTTAATCATAATTTTATGTTTCTTTTGTAAACAAACGTTCGTGAAAAAGCTCGTGACTTGTTTTTATTTGTTTATTAAACAAATAAACATGAACAAATTTGTGACCTAAACGAACAAAGCTTGAACAACTAATACTCGGATTAGCTCGGCTCGTTAATAGCACTAGATCAAGTGGTGGCATTGATGGTGTATATCGGAAAATTTGGAAACGAGGACTGTCAAGTTTTGAAATCTTTTATAGGTTAAAAAAATCCAGGTCACCGGCCCGTAGATACGATCCATGTGAAAAAATTGTTTTTCTTGTTGATAATATTGATGGGTAGAATTCTCCGCACGTAGAAAATAATAATCATGATTATCTAAGTGGAAAGCCTGACATACACATATTATCTGATTGAAATAGGTTCATCTCGTGGATAATTTTCAGAGGAAAGATGCGTCATGTGGATAATATATAATTGAAGGAGGCGCCTCGTTGATAATATCCAATGGAAAGAGGCGCTTCATGGATCGATAATACATAGGTGAAAGAGATTTGTCATATGGATACTTGATGGAGTCAATCCTTTCATACATTTCACACGTGTTTTACCCCTATTTTGTAGCACTTTGAGCCTCATTTCAATCAATTTGATGCATAATCACGCTTATTTTATCACTCAAGGTTCCACATCTCATTTTAGTCGAAAATCTCATTTTATCATTGAAAATCTCGTACCCTATGATTTTACGGGATATGTTTGTATTGTATTTTGCAGGTATAGGGATTTACCGGGCCCCTAAAATGTCTCAAGCTCGTATATCGGGATGGTTGGTGAGTTTGAACAAGCATTGGAGAGGAAAAAGTTTAAATTTTGGAAATCTACATTCTTGGTACTTACCGAAGTCATCTCGGTAGTCACCAGAACTTGAAAGAATTTGGACAGGATACACAGAATTCTCGGTAGCCACCAAACAAGCCTTGGTGACTACCGAGAATTGAGCAGAATGGTCCATAATCTGGGTACTTACCAAGAAAGCTGCGGTGCCCACCGAAGTCTCTTTTGAAGCTCTTTTAATCGATCCTCCCCATTTCAAAAGGAGAACGAATTTGGACAGCTCTTGAGGGCGAATTTGGGGCTTGGAGAGCACCCTCTTCTCACCTCAAAATCCTTAGTTCTAGGATAGATTTAGCCACAAAAAGAAGATCAAATCCAAACCAATTTATGTAATCTCCTTCTACTTTCTTAGATTGTTTCTCTTCTTCTTAGTTTCTTATTCAAAAACACAAAAAGACTTGTTCTTAGCTTTAATTTCCTGCAATTTCTTGTAACTGGAGCATGGGCTTTGTTCATCCATGGTGGATACATCAATCTTTGGTTGACCCTTCATGGGAAATGGATTAATTTCATGTTTTCATCTTTGAATTAAGGTATATACCTTCTCGTTTTAGTGTAATCTTCTGTTTTCATGGATGTATTTGGTATGACTTGCTTTGTCATTGATTTAATTATGAGTAGCTAAGTTGATTGTGGCTTGGGTGATGAGAAAATGAGCTAGATATCTTGTAATTGCTTGGATTCAAGTTGGGTAGTCTTGTATGTTCTTAATTGGTTCAAGTGATGGTGATTGATCTTTATGGGTGTGATTAATTCATCACTAATTGCATAATCTAAGTGTTAATTCGAGGCCTAATCGTAAGAATTGACATGGAACTTGTCACCATGAACACATAGTAAAATCATCTAGAGATAGAATTGATTTCTAGTGTGTGTGTTGCCTAATCTTGAATTGGGAATTTCATAGTCCTTTAATGCATAACTATTCATCCTAATCTAGTCCTAGCCGATAGGTTTGGTGTTTGGTTATAGTTCGTTGATGCGAGAGATCGATTAACGTTATTATAGTGAATTACACCTTGAATGTGTTGAGATTTCGTTAGTTAAGCTTGATTCCGAGTAGTTACGAGATTTCATATCTAGTTCATTGGAACATCACCCAGCCACCTCATTTCATATCATTTCCCCTTCGTTCGAGTCTTTGTAGTTTTAGTTAATCGCACTTTTAGTTCGCCTTTCATTAGTTGTTTCGTAGTTGGTTCACACTTTCTTCTTGATTAATGGATACACCTAGACTAATTGTTTGGTCCGCTTTGGTATTCAACTAGATTTCTCCCAGTGGATACGACCTTGCTCACCGATCTAGACTACAGTCGACCCGGTACTCTGCCGGTTAGAGTGGAAACCTAGTGAGGCCGATCAAGCTTTTCTTTAAGATTAGATACTGTCTAAGGGAAATAGACTCGCCTATGGATAATTTGTAAGGGATGAATAACTATCTGGTTTCTTATAGGTTTCTTAAACTTGACACCTATGGTGTACGTCCAACACAGATACGTGTCAGATACTTAGGATACACTTGAGAACGAATTCGATTTTTATATAACTTCAGACGAGATTCTAATGTGCATATATATATATATGCATAACTTACATAAGTCATAAGTGAAACGAAAACCATATTGAAAATCAAGTAGCAAAAATTAAGAAAACCGCTAAAATTTGTTATATTTTATACATTATAATAATGTTTATCATCCTGATAGTTTTCTTATCCATGTATCACATACTCACATATGTATCCGTAGTTGCACAACCTAGATACGAATATCAATTGAGGCTATATATGGTAATTGTATTTTTTTAACAATAAAACTACAGTGTCTTATTATAAAACATCTTAGATCTCACTAGTGACACATATAGTATTTATAAATAAATAATCATTTATAGAGTTACACCATATGAATAGATTTGAAATCATCCGGAATAAAATTGTGTAATTCAGATTCATATCAACATGATATAACTCCATATATAATTTTACCACGAAAGAGTTACCCATTGATCAAACCATATGGAAAATTTGGATGCATAGACTTTCTATTAGAACGGATTTTCAGATGATTATCACGCGTATAATCATATAAAACCGTTTGTCTGATTATACACGCGACAGTCATCCGATGATTCGTTCTAACAGAGAGTCTCTGCATCAGAATTACTCCGAACCATATATATTAATTGCTATGCATGTATACAGGCACAACAGTTCGTCAATATGAGGTGACAATCCGTTTTGTACACTAGACCTACAAAAGCCACCACCACCCTATACACCTACAAAACACTTAGCCCTTAGTCCCACAATTTCTAGTAAACCACTCATTCAATTAGACTACTGATAGTATGTTCAATTTTCAATACAACCCCCCTCCCCTTCCCCCACCCCCCTCCACCTGTTTTTTTATTTTTATTTTATTTTAATTTACTGACTTGTGCCATAGATGGAGATAAATCCACATGTAAATAATACTAAATATAGGTGAAAAAGATTACAAACTTCAAGTCCTGTATAATCAGTACTACTAACCAACCACTCTTGATTTATACAGAAGCATATTTTGCTTTAAATAAAAGATGGAATCAATGAAAGTTTATTACTATAAATGGTTTATAAGTTTTTTTTTTTTTTTAATATTCAGATCAGTTTCAGATTTTTTTTCATCATGATTTGCTAGATGTTAACAACTCAGAGCATTACAGTTGTGAAATATAAATGAACAATGTACGGTTTCTTCAGCATACATATATTCATGAATTTGAACAGACCACTAGGCTTATATTCTAATAAATCTGGAAAATGTGGAAACAATTACTATATCCTTATCCTTTTTCATGCATGTTACATTTGTATTATATAAAAAATATAAAATAAATAATAAAAATAAATATCAATTAGAAGAAGGGATATCGGAGTTGTCGGTGTAACGTAACGTCCTAGAATTTGAGCCTCCGCGTTACTTGAGAAATAATGGATCTGGTAACTCAAGTCAATCTAATATAATTAACCAAAATTAGTAAATCCATTATTTTTCAAACTTATATCTTAATAGAGTAATGATAGAGACACAACAAAAATTACACAACGGATGCTACAACATGATCTTTCACCCTTGAGTTTGATGGGTGTTAATTGATTGTGATGTGGACCCATCAAAATCAAAGGGTGGGAGATCATTTTGTGGCATCCGTTGTGTAATTTTTGTTGTGCCTTTATCATTACTCATCTTAATAATATTTTCTGAAACCTACACAAAATCCCTAAAAAAATAGAGAAAATGGGAAATCGGGTCCATGTAAGGATCCGTATTATTTTTCAGGCTGTGTCAAACTAGACTTTTTTTTTTCAGGTCCCCGTGCGAATTTCCATGTTTTGGGGCTGCCCGTGAAAATTTTCACGTTGTAAAAGGAAGCCACATGAGAATTAAAGAATGGTGAAATCCTTTAAAACCGTGGAATTTCCACCTTTAGGACGCACTCATGAGTCCAGCCCGTGGAAATTTCCACCTTTTGAGTCCAAGCCACATGAGAATTCGTGAATGGTGAAACCCTCTGAAAATGAAGCCGTATGAGAATTAGAAAAATGGTGAAACACCTCCAAACCTTGGATTTTTTCAATATGCTGGCTTCAAAACGTGTAAATTTACACGGGAAACTTGAAAAAAAATTCAGGTCCAAACACAACCTATTATAAAACAATAACTAATTTCCTATTCTAAAAAAATAAAATAAAAGACATCTATACAGGGGATGACCAACATGTGTAAGGGTGGGGTCCATTGACCCTACTCAAATTTCCGTACGAATTTACCAATATACCCCTCTAATAATATTTAAATATATATATGTATATATTATTTCAGACAATTTTTATTGCAATTATCCATTTAGTTCAATTAGTTTGAAGTTTATCACTGACTAAAGTGGTTCGAAACCCGGCAGCTGAATTTTTTTTTAACATTTTTTTAAATTTGCCCCGTCCCCACTTAAAAAAATTCTTGATCCGCCACTGTGTACATGGTTGTTTATTTTTTTTATAACTGTTTTTTTTAATTTGACCCTGCCCCCACTCAGAAAAAATCATGAGTCCGCCACTACGTATTTATATTCATATATATATATATATATATATATAAACAAGAAAAAGAGAGGAGAAATAATATTTGTAAGATTCCAAGTTCCCAAAATACATATATTCAAGTTTGCCAGAAGTAAAGAATAGTAAATAGGACACTTTCAGTTCTTACACTCATCTTTCCATTATATGTTATTAGATATCTGACGTCTACAGTACTCAAATATGTACTAAAGAATAATACTATTGCCACTAGCCTACAGGTATAGGTAGTAATATATATATATATATATATATATATATATATATAAAAGGACAGAAATTAATTAATACTGTTAAGGAAAAAGCCAAGTAAAAGTATAGGGGTAAAATTGGGAAAACAAAGCATGCTGCTGAGCTATGTTTTTTTGTACAGTTACGTAAATGTGTAAGAAGGTAACTGTGCATGGGGTTGGAGGGTTGTTGTCAGATCAAGAAAGAGAGTTAATGGTGGATGGATGTTGTTAAATGTGTATTGAAGAAAGAAAAGTATAGGAGAAAAGGACAGTCTGTGAACTTTGATTTTGGGATTCAGATTTCCCTTTCGTTATAACGTTGTGGTATCTAACCTAAAGGGCTCGAGTTATCTATTCTTAGAGTTTCGTTGAGGGTGTATATCGAGAATTATGTAGTTTTAATTTGTAAAGCATGTTTGTATACCTTGTTTTGCTGCAAGAAGTCGGAACAAGGGTGTTCGCTCAAAGGCAAGACACTACAGCCAAGGACGGAATCATGATTTTAATCTGTGATGGGCTAATGGAATATATTGTGTTCATCGGATGGACTGGATTAGAATAATTTTATGGATCAAATTGGACTACATAGGTTTTATATTGTGACATTTTTTTTAACGGGTGGGCTTAGCCCTCTTTGTTGAGTATATGGCTCCGCCCTTGACTACAGCATATATATTTGCTTTTTACTACTGAGTTATGTATTTGAAGGCTTCATATTTCCGTTTCATTGTTTTGGGACGGAACGCGGAATTTTTGTGAGGTGACTTCATTTGAGTTGTTAGCCTTTCAATTTGAACCATTATTGTTGTTTATTTCGGATTGAGAATGTGAGATCAAAATTGATTCACTTTGGCTAACTCTTCAAACATGTGAGTCACTTGCCAATTTTTACTATGAAAAAAAAATATATAGTGACAAACGACATAAACACACGGAGAACGCTAATGACTTGTCCCGAAGACCGGGTCGTCTATTAAACATATTTTAAGGATCACGTCATTTTGGCGTCCTTTTGTATTCATGTTGAGAGTCGGTCTCTGGAATACATAACAAATTAATCGACATTAAAATTTACGAATCTAGATTTTAAGAAAAAGTCATATTTCTGTTAACTGAGAAAATGGACAAAACGGGATGTAATGAAAATTCATGAAACACACGGTAGCCATCACCACCACCCCAACCCCACCATACCACCTTACACCTACCATATCCCACCCTACCCAACCCAGCCCAACGCACTCCGCTCCAACCCATCCTTACCATCTACCCCTATTTACCGCAACCACTTCACTCGTCACACTACCACCCTGCCCTTACCGGGCATCATTCCTCTTAACCACCTTAACCCCAATACCACCCCACCATACACTTCCCTCGGCCATCTCACCTTATCACCTCTATCACCCTGATCTAAACCCGACTCACTCCAACCACCCCAACATTACTTTATCCTTACTAAAATCACCACACCCTACCTTACTCACACCAACTGCTCTATCCTGAGCCTAACTTGCATTGACTAACCTACCTCATAACTTTCACTGCAACCCTTACCATCTTACCCTATCCTTACTAATCTCACCACACCCTACTTTACTTACACCAACCACTCCACCCTTAGCCTAACTTACCTTGACCAATCTACCTCATCACTTTCACCGCAACCCTTACCATCCCGCCCCTACCTTATAGTATTCATCTATATCCGGTGATAAATAAAGTATACGTACTACCGTTTACCCTACCCTCGTTATCAACATCACCATCACCACCACCTCTACCACCCCACCCATCGTCATTATCCCACAGTCACCCCGACCACCCTACTCCCACAATCACCCCACTCTATGCCACACACTCACTCCCACCACCATACTGACTCACTCCCATGATACACACAGTGTCATTTATTACAAAATCATATGTTAGAAACAATCGTTTACCGTTGTATTAAAATTAATTGATGTTAGTACAACAGTGAGCGTTTGATCTTGACATCATGTCAGTATTTAAACATGTGTTTGACAAACATTATAATAAAATACTACTTCATTACATTTGATTAAATTCCTTTCATTTCATTTTATTGTGTTCCCTTCCTTTCCTCCAAACTAGTCATTAGGTTTCAATTTATTAGTATTATACTATCCCTTTGTTAATTGCTCAATCAAACTGTAAAATTTAGAATGTGGGGTGTGTGAATATATATTGTCGGTCGTTTAGAGTTATCAAGACTTGTTGTGGTCATAAGTCATAACCACGTGGGGGAGAAGTAAAAGACAAAGAACAGTCCCAACGGTTCATGCTTCTTCCTATGACGCAACAATGACAACACATTGTCCATCGGTGTAACAGTTTTTTTTATTTAAATTTTTTATTATTTTTTAATACACTTCAAGAATTAATTAATATTTGTCCTCAATCTTTCAGTTTCAAGTCCTTGTAAAAATTTATTCTCATTTACTTTGAAGGACCACCAAATACTTTTGTACAAACTACATTTCCCAAAAAGGTTTTTGAATCTCAATTCCAAAAAAACAAAAGCGCATGTTGACTCGTTTCTACAATTTTGTAAATGATGTAAATAAAATGTTATGGTTTTAACGGTTCATTTCGTAAATGCATATTGTATTGTACATTTTTATGTTGAGAGATTTCAATATAGGATATCAAGCTCATATAAATTGATTCAAACACCTCAGTTATTTTCGCTTGATTATGCATGCCATTAGGCAAGACAAACTACGCTTATCTCTCAAGATCTTGGTCCAGGTTTATTAAAACTGTTTGTACATATTTTTATGAGTATCACCAGTGAAATCACTAAAGATAAGTCACATGAGGAGATTCTGACTCTATATATATATGCTACTATTATCCAAATTTTTTTTTTTTTTTTTAAATTGTAGGCCGGATCACATTTTTCGGGTCGATCATCTAACGGTCAATTTTGTTTAAGTGAGCATAAAGCAAAATGTGATCCGATGACGGGTATGAAGGGCATATGCATAAATATTATATATGACTCAAATCGTATATACCTCAAATCGTATTTACCTCACAAAGCTATAAGAACCAAATTATAAAACATAAAATAAAATAATTTTTAGTAGCTTTTCTTTTTGTTGTTGTAATTTTGCATCATTTTGGACATCTCTTTCATTCATTATTTGTCGTTTTCTCGACTCAATTTTCAACATTGCTCTTCATTTCACATATTTGATAGAAGTTATGGGTACGTAAATACAAATCCCGCATCCGACTATTAAGAATTAAAATTTTGCCCTGAATGTTTATTATAAGTATCCTATATGTAGTCGTGTCGGATACACATCAGACACGGGGCACGCCACCTGGCTGAAGCTTCCATAAACACATCTACTATTCATATAGAGAAGCCAATCATAAGAGGATTTCTCAAGGGCAAAAACGAGAATGGATTCCTTTTTTTTTTTCAGTCATTATTTGAAAATTAAATGCAGAAACAGCGAAAAATACGGAAGTTAATTAATGTATAAATTGAAATAAAGTACAATCTTATTGTGAGACATATATTTGTGTCGAGTGGTATAATATTTTGACCATTAAGTATAAAGTTGTAATGGTAATTGAGTCATAATACAATGTATAAAAATGTCAAAGCTTTGCATAAGCCACATGACACCATGCTAAATAAAACAACTAAGTAAAAGATAATTACACTTTTAGTCCTCTCTTACTTTTTATCGTACACGAACTAGCCCTTATTTTTTTATAATGAAAACATTCACTTAATTTCAAGTATAAATTTATGTAGCTATTTTTGAACATTTAATGAACACGATTATTATGTTACACCTTAGTCAACAAGTCACATCCGTCAAATGCTCTCGAAATGTAAAAAAAAATACATAAAGATAGAGACAATTTTCCGGTCAGTTATTCATCCTATATACTAAAAAACACAGGTTTATTCGTTTGAATAAAATAATCTTTTCTCTTACTTTTTTTCAACATAATACATTATATCTTCACGAAAATCGATATGATCCAATTTCAATTTCAATCATTCTTTTAAATAGATATTAATCGAAAAAATTCATGTCTAAACGGACCCTATGATCCCATTTTCGTAATATTTGCTTCTGCTCATGGGCTTCATTTTTCTATGCTTCACTGTTCTACCATGTTCATATCTGGGCCCAATTCTGCATACCCCGTGAATCATAGCTTATGCAAACCTAAAATATGAATTACAGTTCTTATTTGCACCACGATGAATTTATCACTGCACCACACTTATCCTACAACATACTAAATCAATATTTGGAAAATCGGTTATGGAGTCAAAATTTGTCGGTTCTCACGATACACCTAAAAAAAGTCGATCATATTGTGGTGCATGGTAGATTTCGTGTATGATAAATTCGATATGGTGCAAATAATAGCGCTCAAACTAGGCTGCACATGTGCAAATACAAGATACACATATACTCCCTCCGTTTTTATATATATGTCGCAGAGAGAAGAATCACACAGATTAAGAAAGTAATTAATATGTGTATTGGAAATGTATTTTTTTATTGGAGATGTAAATGTTTTGTTGGTAAAGAAGTTTTGAGTATTGGAATTGTGTTTTTTTTATTGGAGATGTAAATATTTTGTTGGTAATGGAAGAAAAAATAATAAGTGCTGTATTGGAAATGTAAAATGACAGATAATTTAAAAAAAAATGGCAAAAACTGTAATGTGACAGATAAAAAAAAACGGAGGGAATACAAGATTTTTAAAAATATAAGATATGTGTTTGGGAGGCATTTATGTAGATATTACAAATATGATCGGTACTTGTTCCCTATATAGTATTTCATCATTTTAGACAATTTTTCATTCATTATGCGAAAGTATTTCTTCAATTTCCTACATTGTTTCTCATTTCACATATCTGAGTTATGAATATGTATCTACGAATCTCGTATTGAACATTTGAAAATTACGAATCCGTCCTTAGGTATATATGTATCTTAAGTATCCAATGCGTTTCGGTATCGGATCCCACACGTTAACCATAGCTCCCAAATAGAATACAACACAACAAGGAAATTATAGACATATATAGTAAAATTAAAAAACAGTTTTGGTTAAAATAATTGTTGCAATAAAAGCAAAGAAAAAGTGAACAGAAGCATGACGACATAGAGAATAATATATGCAGAGCATATACTGAGTTCATCTATTTCCAAGAAGAAGAAGATATGCACAGCACAGTCAAATTATTGTTGATTCACTACCTAATTAAGCAATATTACATCATAGTATCAGAATAAATGTCAGATTTTATAACCCATTTTTTGTAATTGGATGTTTAGGACTTTGCATTTTGCAGATGAATATTTGTGTGTGGTCGGAAAATTGCATATTTTAGGCATCTCTGTTCATCTTGGAGATGTTGCTGTTTTTTGTAATTAATTTATTTACATATTAATACACATAATGTTGGTCCTCAATCCAAAAGACCCACTCCCCAGTGGCGTTAAATAAGTAATAAATAGTCCAGATCTGTGCCTGGTAGCGTTAAATTAGTTATAAATAAGCGGTCAATTAACTTTTGACCACAAAATGCCGCCGTTATCGTTTGAGTGCAAAAATTGCCCGAATTAATGAAAATATTCATGTCTCACACTTATATGGGGATGAGCATTCTTCTATTTTACCGATGTGAGAGTTTACATCTCGCTGTCTCGCCAATGTGATTGTGTGAACCGTGAAGGATGTAAATCAATGAATATATCTATAGTTCAGTGTACTTGAGTTGTATATATGTACATTTCTTTTCTAGAGATTTTGGGGTGTTGTCTCCAAATATACGATCATAGGGGGACTAAGGAGAGATTTTGAGTGTTGTCTCCACATATAAAGACGAGACCATAAATTAAGTTTAAAGACAACATAATTTCATCATGTAAACAAATTTTATGGTATAGATACATCCTCATGTATTGTTTTTATAATCTGATTCAACTAATCGTACCATTGTAACTCATGCCAACCAAACATCTTAACAAATTAAATTTATTAGTCCATCCAAAAATGTAAAACATCGGTTATGTCCTTGAGTCTGAACTCCCACATTCTACTTCAAAGTAAAACCGCGGTTACATCATATAAGATTTTTAAGTTTTAACCGTTGGATTATGTCTTAACCGTTGAATTATGTCTTTGCACTTTTCAATTCAAAAAAAAAAAAAAAAAAAAAATTATGTCTTTGCAAGAGTTGCACATAAGACGTTTAATCTTCACCCCACTCCTTTTTTTTTTATTTATTTATTTATTAATTTTGATATAATAAATAATATCGATTATTTAAAGATGGTACAAAGACGACCGGCCCAACCATAAGGCCATCGAGACGGTGGTCTTAGGCCCAACGGTGCCTGGGGGCCCAATTTTTTTTTGTTTTTGTGTAGATCCAATCCGATCCAACCTAATATAATATGTTAAATTTTTTTTTTTTGAATTGATAAAGACTCAAAAATTTACTCAAACCTATAAAGGCCAAATATATATATATATATATATATATATATATATATATATATATATATATATATATATATATATATCAATCAATGAATTCTATCAGTGATCAGTATCACTGGACAACTCAAATTGGAAATGAAAGATTCGAGTAATTAGATGTATGTGTATATAGATGTATAGTGGCCTAATTCAAATTGATAAGTATGAAATTTCGAACTAAATGTCCTAATTAGACGACTCGGTCTTAGATCCAAAAAATTCTAGGGCCGGCCCTGTAGAAAGTATATTTATTCATTGATTTATTACCGGAGAATGTTTGGTGAATAGAATAGTTGCAAATGTGACATATGACCAAACCCAAAAAAAAACATGAATGGGCCTTGTAATAAATCCACTTGATTTTCATGTTTCCTTCATAGTTGTATTTCGTTTTCACACAGAAAGAATATGTGTAAGAATAACTTTCATGTTTGCTTCATAGTTGCAACAGTTAATTGAGGATAAGTACACTCACTCGTGGGATTCACTAACTTGATATTTTTAAGACAATATGGACAAGCACCTTCACACGTGAGATTTACCAAGGAACAGTATCAGGAAATTCTCAAGCCGATCCAACGTAATCATGTGTCTGATTTTGCACGGAAGGCCCTCATAGTGAATCAAACATCCTGTCTCACGAACACTCTAAATCTATTGATGACAGTGCATGTAACTACCCTGAATCTTCATACTGTTGGATAATATATAGATTCAGGGACAACTGATCATATTGTATGTTCGGTCAGTCATTCAGTTTAATCTGGATCACTCAAAGGGGTTAAAGTGGGATTGCCAAATGATAATGAAGTTGATGTAAGTCATATGGGGACCATAAGGTTGCATGATAACA
The DNA here is from genome assembly GCA_026214975.1 of Gentiana macrophylla. Classification (NCBI taxonomy): domain Eukaryota; kingdom Viridiplantae; phylum Streptophyta; class Magnoliopsida; order Gentianales; family Gentianaceae; genus Gentiana; species Gentiana macrophylla. The sequence goes on from CM047817.1 coordinate 7,080,927, forward strand.
TGTTATTAAAGAATGTGCTTTGAATTCCCACATTTTCCCTCAATCTGGTCTCTATTGTATGTCTAACCAGAGATAATGATGTTTGTGTGACATTTAGGTCTAATTCTTGTATCATTTAGGATATAAGGAATGAGAGGAAGATTGGAGCAGCTAAGCTGATGAATGCACTTTACATATTGTGAATAGATGGGCACTCAGTTGGTACTAGAAATAAAACATGTCGTGTTACCACAGATGTGGTTCCTTCTAGTATGCTATGGCATTTTAGGTTGCGACATATGTCCAAAAAATTGTTTAGCAAAGTTTTTTTACTTTACAGATTATGCAAATGAACAGTGCGATAACCGTGTTTGTCATATATGTCCTTCGGCCAAACAGAAGAGACTTGCTTTTCCTTTGAGAGAGTCCGTGTCACATTCTTTGTTTGCATTAATTCATATGCATATTTGGGGGCCCATATAGGAAGATTCTCATTATCTCAGTTCAATAGGTACATCGCTCTTAAAAAAAATTCAATAGATACATCATTCACCTGATAAACACACCATAATCAAACAGACTAAATAACAAACTTGTACTATAAATCTAGACGAGTTCTAATGACACCCCGTAAATACTTTTGAAATCATATTTATACACAAATTTTTAGATATGAATTTGGTCTCGGAATCATTTATGGATCCAAAAAAAAATTCATATAATCTAATATAGATAATCTGCATGAATAACAAAGATTGGGCCAGCCTTTTAATCTTTGGTCTGAACTATTTGTGTTGGGCTGCTTTCAGGCCCATCTACTCCAATATCCTTCTGCTCTTGATAAAAAAAAAATGTTACCCTTCTACTTGTAAAGGCGGTTCATTTGTTAAAAAAAAAAAATCTGGTTATCTGTTCCCTCCCTTCTACTTTCTGTGTCCAAAATTGGAAATATGTGGATCAAAGTTGCAGTCTTGGGAGGTAAGATCCTCTTCCTATTGTTATTTCACTTTTTTATTTGTTTCTGCTTCATTGATTTATTCAAGTTTAGATGTTTTGGTGGACGAGTTTCTTATGGTAACAATATATGGGTTTGATTTGGCATGCATCGGTAGCCTAATGCTTCTTGTTGGTGTCTCGGACATTCATGGATAAAGTTTCTATCTTTGTGTCTTTTGACTCTTCAAATTAGTTAGCTTTTACTGTATGCATTTACCTGTTTGATTCGATTTGATCCTATGTAAAAGAAGGATAGGAAGCAAGTAGTGTTTTTCATGAGGATAAAGTTGCTATCTTTGTGTCTTAGACTCTTCAAATTCGTTACTTTCACATGTTTAATTTGATCCTCGACCTTATTTTCAAGTAAAAGAAAGAAATGAAGTTGCATTGAGTTATGTTTATTTATTGTTTTAATAAATACACAACGTTTTCAGGCTCGGGAATCATATTTTCCAATTTGGCGGTATGGACCATGGCAGGGTTGGGAATCAAAATAGCTTTTCATTCTTCTCGTGAATGGGTCAACAGTGTAGTTGCACGAGAAGAAAATGACAATGAGACTGACCGATTACCTGATGAAGAAAAGGGCAATGAGACTGACCGATTATTACCTGATGAAGAAAAGGGCACGATTATTACCTGATGAAGAAAAGGGCAATGAGACTGACCGATTACTGGATGAAGGAAAGGGCGATGGGATTGACAGATTACCTGATGATATTCTAGGTGATATTGTTTCACGGTTTAGACTCATTGAAGCATCACGAACAAGCATTTTATCGAAGAGGTGGAGGAATGTTTGGACCACAAAGTCTGATTTTGATTTCACCTGCGTATCCACATTCGACATCGGAAACAAGTATCACTCTCAAGTTGCTAATAATGGTGATAAGCAAAGATTTTTTAAAGCTGTGGATCAATGCCTACAGCTTTACTCTGATCATGGTCGTAATTGTAAGCTGACAAGGTTTTCTTTGCACTGTTGCTTTTTGAATGGTCATACTTGTCATCTCGTACGTTGGATGCAAACTCTTGCTATGCTTGATGTTGAAAGGCTTAATGTTGGTGATCTTTGTTGGCTCAAGCGTGAGAAAGAGTATACCTTCTCTTTTAAGCTTATTGATGGATTATCGAGGTTAAAGCATATACGTTTAATGAACTGGAATGTGGAAACCAGTTTTGTCGGTGAATGTAATTCACTTACGAGAATAGATCTGTTCCTCTTGATATTGCTTAGTCACCAATTGTATGACATTTTAATGTCCTGTCCTAACCTGGGAACTCTATGTTTGCAACGTTGTGAACTGCCTCTGAATTTAAGAATCTCTGGGCCAGATCTCAAGTTGAACTTTGTTGATATAACTTTCTGCTCTAATGTGGAAAAAATTGAGATATCAGATATCAATGTTAAGACCGTCTTCATCAATATTAGTAGGCAAGTAGAAATTTCGTTGTCTTCCCTTCCAAAGATTGAAGAATTGTTTCTTACAGCTCCTGGGATCAATTATTGTTTTGGGGATGTTACACTTACAAGGGACCAGCCTGAGTTACAGCTTTTACAAATCGAATCACCGTATCAGGTACCGTAATTATCTGTATTTGTCATGTCTGTATATTTACATACATACATACTTGTTATTCATTTCTCACAATTTATTGATATTGATATATGCTCGTCTTGCCCGGCCCCGTCCCGCCCGTGTACTCACATATATATACACGCAAAGATCCTGGGGTTGCCTCCAACAATTCGAGCGTTTCGCAACATTAGGCTATTAGGTATTTTGGCATATGGTAATAAACCTTTCCCAGAAGGTTGGGAGAAGGTGGATCTATGGAATTTTGCTTCAGTTTTGGTTTCATGCCCGTTTTTGGAGCGATTTTATCTTGCGGTAAGTCATGCTCTCTCCTTTCCTTCCTTCTGTATACACACACACACACACTCCTACGTACACACATTGTATGATCTCTCTACATACGTATGCCTTGGAACTATATTTACTGCAAAATCTATACATGAAATGTTTCATGTGCTTAAAATTACGCAGATAAGAGGTCCTGTTTGTAAAGAAGAAAGAAGGAACGCAGTAGAGTGGCCTGTTGTGCGGCATAAACACCTTCTGTTCATGGAGTTGTCAGGATTCACCAATACGCAAAACGAGCTTGAATTTTCCAGATTCATATTAACAAGTGCTCCAGTGTTGCAGTGGTTAAAACTTGAGGTATGCCTTAGAAGATCTGATTATGGTAAAGGTTTTCATATTGATGAAGATGGGAAAGATTCGAAACAGATCGACGCTCGAGTGGCTAAAGCGGTATGTGCAGACTTACAAAGGCATGCTCTCTCCTTACTTGCACAAGTGGAGTTGCTGTGATTTATTTGTGTACCTTTGAGCATATTTAAGCATCTAGTCTTTGTTTAATGTCAATTCTCGTTGTATCAATGAAATTCCTGGAATTCTCTTTAGTCTCCTTCTAGTTTTCTTTTCTTTGTTCGCTCTTTATTTTAATTTTAATTTATTGTTTGATTAAGGTAAGTGTAGTTCAATGATTTGAAAAATGATGTTTTGTATCAAAACAAAATTCATGAAACACTCCATCACACTTTCCACCTTCATACGGAGAGTGGGCAGAAGAGAAGGAGGTCCTACTACGGAGTCGCACACAGACTTGAGCAGTGCAGGAGACTGAGGAATGGGTCGAGTAAACTCCCCGGGGAATTCTAAGGTGGAGACACCTATGTGGTCTCATCTGGACCACACAGTTTGGTCTAGATGAAGCCACATAGGTGACTCTTTATATGGGAGTCTCCGCCATAGAATTTTCCATACTCCCCTAGTGCCGGAAAAAGAAAAGATGACAATGGAAAGGGGAATTCAACTCCTTGATTAGGAGGAGGAAGATAAAGCGGAGAAGTGAAATGAAAAATTCCTTTACGTTTTGATGTTTACGCCGCCCATTTATGGAGTAGACGCTACAGCTAGCGAATTCATCATGTGAAGATGCCTGCAGTGCTGCTGGTTGAATCTGAGGAAGACGAGCTGCCTAAATATGAATATAAAAACTTATACTGCGGTGAAGATGTTGATTTATGCACGTCAGACGAATGTACGTTAATGCATCGATTTCAAATGCTATGATCCATATTATTAAATCTGATTTATGGAAAAACTATTAATAAATGGGCCTCATCTGATTTATTCGTGTATGTTTTGATGTTTACGACGCCCATTTATGGAGTAGACACTTATGGGTGAATCCGGATCATACAGTTTTAAATCACATTCAAATTGTATGGTTCAAATTCATCCACATGTGTTTATTCCACAAATAGAGTAACGGCACAATGATGGTATATCTTTGAGCTACTATGTTAAGCTACTATGTTATGACTCCAATTGATAATACTCTTTGATTAGAGGTTAAGAGATCATTATCTACAATTATCAGATAAAGGGATCATTATTACATTTAATCAGATAAGTAAGACGTCATATGTTATATTTTTTGTGGTAAAGAGATCATTATCTATATTTATCATTTTTAGGGGATCATTATCTATATTTATGAAAACACTATATGGTTCAATCTTAACTACACAGTTTCATTCTCCTATGTAAAAATTTCCCGAAAGATGGTGGTGGTAGTGTTGAAAACTAGTTTAGTCGATTTGCATTATGTCTAATTCAATTCTTTTTTTAAAGTAATACAAAAATAGAGCAACATGTACACTTTTTTTTCGTCTTCGGTAAAACTCGAATTCAAGACCTGTCGGTCTTTAAAGATGGTGTGTGAGATGTCTATTTATTAAAAACTCAGACGTGTACCAAAAGCTTTAGTAAAGGCTTATCATTAAAACTTGGTCTTAATTTATATTATTCGTGAAATTCAATAACAGATATAGAAACGGTTTTGATAAATTAAATAACCGAAACATATCTTTGGATTTATATCATAACAAAATTGAAGTAACCTCCATCGGTTCCTTTTAGTACTATTCACACCTTGCAAAACTCGAGCCAAAAGAGTCACGGGGCTCAAAAGATTTAAGACAAGACAAAAAGTCAAGTTTTTCAGATTTTCTCGTCACGTTTTTGTGATACTAGTAAAATGCACGTGCATCCGCACGTGTTTGGTGAAATGAAACTTTTGAAAACAATATTAATTAATACATAATTTATTAAGTATTTATTCATCGTAAAATATAAACATGATATTATATAAATTTATACAAAACGATGTTATGTTTTTTTATTAGCATTTTAAATTTATAAATTCATGTATTCGATACATGTATCACCCTTCTAAAGATAAAGCATCCTAAATTTAAATTTAATATATATTGAGAACATGTTTATCATAATTATCTAATAAACATCCTCTCAAAAAAATTATCTAGTAAACATGTGGATATTTACAAAAAAATAAAGCAACTTTTGTGATGTTCTTACCCTAAACAACTCATTTTGATATGTTCATTAAAAATTATAGCATGTGGCTTTCATGTGCTTATAATATTATATGTTAATATATCTTAGTTATGGATATACTTTAGTAATTGTAAAGTAACACCTATTAAACAAAGTAACATTTGAGATAATGATCAGTATATTTTAAACATGTGATGTATTAATCTAAGATTCGATTTTAATTTGCATGATAGGAAGATGGTGAAACCATAGAATTTTATTGTGAGTTGTAAATATATTTTAGTCATTATAACTATCATTCAATTATTTTATAAATTATATTTTCATCGTTCCTATCTAATTGACGAAGTTGCCAAAACCAAGCATACCAATCCAACATATCTCCCCGCATAACAAATGCGTTCCTATTTAACAGATGAATTATACAACCTATAATTACTCTTTGTCCTCAATTTTACACGTCAAACTATTTTTGGATTAGACATGATCAATTCATCTTAAATGCCCTTATTTCTTCTCTTTCTCAAAATATCATCTTGTAAATCATTCAGGAAAAGACTTCTCGTGAGGCATGGAATACTTCGTATGATACATATGCAAAGCCATCCTTGTGGCCGAATCAAACAAATTAAACAATACCTCAAATCTATGCAAAAAGGTTCTTAAATAATCTCTAATTATCTTCATGTTGTGAAAACTTAAGCTGATGAATTAGTCGACTAATCAGGATGATCTTGTGAATCTTATTTCAGACAATTTGGGAGACGACCATAAAAAAGTTGGCTATGGTTGTTCAAACAAGTGACACCCCAATTGATTTTGAAGAGCTCCAAAAAAAAATTAATTAATTATTGGACTCATTCATCTAAGATGCAACCGTTCACTTTTTCTGGTCTTGCTACAACTCATTTGGCCGTATGACATCCATTTCTTAATGATGTTTCGTTTCCACGTCTTCCTATTCATTATTCTTGGAAACATGCACAAAATTCCTTCTCTCATGCAGTAAGCTCAAGTTTTCGCCCTAAAAAACCCTACTTGGTTATTTCCAATGTGGAAAGTACAAGGACATTCAAAGAAATGGCGCAAACCTTACCAGGTTCAACCTCATACAAATTTTTCTCAATTGGTCCAGTTCCTTTAACATTGCGTCCTCTTCAAGTACATTTGGATGCTCTGTCATCTTCTCTATGGATTCTTGATAGTGGTTCCATGCATCATGTTACCACTGATCTCAGTAAATTGGCATTACGCACGCCTTATTCTGGCAATGAAGACATCACGGTTGGTGATGGAAATAATATTTTCATCACCCACATATGTTTTATTTTTATCTTTACTTCTCTAAAATAGTTTATGATTGACGATAAATGAAATCCTCTGGGTTACCATTGAGTTGATATTCGGGTTAGTGCACCTTTAAGGTGATGATCCAAATAACTTTTTGTGTGGATATGAGAGCGGGCCTTCAAAACACACAAAAACGTGAAGGATCGCCTTCAGAGGATACTCTGGCGCTCAAGTCAATATATGAATAGAGGAATTTCTATTAAGACGGTAAGCAGGAATGTATAGCAAGCGTATTATGTGTGTACCTTGTAATTGAGGATGACGATACTTCATATAACTCTCCCCCATGGGGGAGTGAATTATGATGCATTGAAGTCATGTTTAAGGGATTTTACCATGTATTGATGTAATGAAGCCTATTATGGAGAAGTTAGGGCTTAGGCTATAATAGAACGTAAAAATTCAAAGCCATCACTATAGTAATTACTATTCTGGAGTAATGTCTGCATGAAGTCCGGAACGCTCATTGAGAATGTAACCGTTGATTGAGGTCGAGGATGACTGTATTGTATTGAGCATAAATTACATGGTTCACCTGCAAGACATCGGTAATAGGGGACCGTAGACGTCTTGCATGTTGCCGATTATAAGGGACAGAATGCGACATGTGCCATATCGAACAGAGGACGACCTGCATCTTGTCGGATGATGATATAAGGGTAGCCTGTGTTGTTCTAAAGATGGAGCTTGCTAGTTGAGGCCCGATATCGAGCTGCGCTCATGCCGTCCCATATGTTGATAGGTCATTTATCACTCTATGTGAAGCCTGATGAGTGTTGCGTGTATAGTGACCCACTAAACATATCTTATTTCTTCCATTTCTCAAAATATCATCCCATTTATCACTTAGGCAAAGAATTCTTCGTGAGGCATGGAATACTTTACATGATACATATGCAAAGCCCTCTCATGGATGTATCAAATAAATTAAACAGTACCTCAAATCTAAGCAAAAATGTACTTAAACAGTCTTTAATTATCTTCATGTTGTGAAAACTAAAGCTGATGAATTAGTCTACGGATCCAGATGGTATTGTGAAACTTATTTCTGATGATCTGAGAGATGACTATAAAGAGTTGGCTAGGGTTGTCATGCATGTGACACCTCCACTGATTTTGAAGAGCTCTATGGAAAGCTACTTAATTATGAGAATCTTCCATGAAAATTACAGCCAATCATTCTTGCTGGTCTTGCTACAGCTCATTCATCCGTATGACATTCCTCTCAGAGTGATGGTTCATTTTCACGTCTTAATATTCATAATTCTTGGAAAAAGACACAAAATAATTTCTCGCATGCAGTAAGCCAGATTTTTTTTGCCCTAAGAAACCTTACTTGGGTATTATCAGTGTGCAAATTGCAAGGACATTCAGAGAAATTGTGCAATTCTTACCATGTTCAACCTCTTACAACTTTTTCTCATTCGGTCCAGCCCTTCAACATTGCATTTTCTTAAGAACCTTTGGATGCTCCGTAATTTGGCATTACACACGCCTTATTTTAGAAATGAAGACATCACGGTTGGCGATGGAAATAATCTTGCCAACACACACATAATATCTATTTTCTATTCTCCTTCAAAATAATTTACATTGAATGATGCTTGACGATGTTTAAAATTGCCCGGGTTACAACTGAGTTGATATACGGGTAAATAGACCTCTGAATGATGATCAAAATAAATTTTTCAGTGGATTTGAGAGTGGGCCTGCAAAACACAAAAAAGCGTGAGGGGTGCTGGAGCTTTCTCCGGGGGGACACTCTCACGCTCAAGTTTGAATAGAGGAATTTTTGTTACGACAGTAAGCGAGAATGGTGATCAAGCGTATTACGTGCGTACCTTGTAATTGGGGATGATGAGCATTTATATACCTCTCTATAAGCTTGTGAGTGAGTAGATTATGCTGCATTGAAGTCGTGGTCAATGGAGTTCACCACATATTGATGTAATGGTGCATGTTATGGAGAAGTTATGGCTCAAGCTATAATGGAACGTATATTTTATAGCCATCACTGTAGTAGTTTCTATCATGGAGTAATGTCTGTGTGAATTCCGGAACGATCATTGACGAGAATGTAACCGTTGCTTGAGGTCGAGGATGACATGTATTGTATTGAGCATAAATGACTGATGTAACCTACACAACACCGGCAATAAAAGAATGTAGGCGTCTTGTATCTAACCTGTTACGAGGGACAGAAGGCGACATGCACCATGTCGGACAGAGGACGACATGCTTCAAATCGGTTGAAGATATAAGGGCGGCATGCTCTGTACTAAAGATGGACCTTGCTGGTTGAGGCCCTATATCGAGTTGAGCCCATGTTGACCCAAATGTTGATATTACCTTTATCACTCTATGTGAGTCTGAGGAGTACCACATTTAGGATGACTGATCTCACTCATTTCAATATTCATAGTGTTCCTAGCATGTCTCGTAATTTTTAATTATCTCTTAGTTTTGTCAATCCTATAAGGTTTCTTTTGACATCTTACCCTCCAGATTCCTTTGAGGGATCTTCAAAGCACTACTCCTATGATTCAATTAACCTTAAAATGGATTGTATGAATGATCAAACTCTCACTTTCCAGCTTTTTATGGGGAATAAAATATCAAAAAGTTCTTGGCATCATCCCAGCTACCCCAATTTTCAAGATAATCTTTGTCAAAATGATCTAAGTGTTGCCGCCACTATTGTTATTCCCTTTGTTTTGCTTGTTAACAGAATAAAAGTCACAAATTTTCTTTTGCTACTTCAATTTTATGTTATTCCACTCCCCAAGAGATTAATTTCACCGATGTTTGGACATCCTCAATTGTGTCGTGTGATGGCTTCAAATATTACGTAATTTTACCAAGTATACATGGTTTTGTCCATGAACTCGTATATATGATGCGATTTATGTTTTTATGCGTTTTAAGGCTCTTATTCAAAAATTATTTGATGCTACAAGTAATATTATATTGATACTGATGGTGAATACCCTACCTTTTAAAAGTTATCTGGCATAAAAAAGAAGGTATAATTCATCAAACCACACCCATGAACACAATTTTTTTAGAGACTTCATATATTCTTTATTATCACACCTTTTATCTATGTTATTTAATATTTAACCTTGATTGTTATATTTAAGGAGAAAATTAGTTAGGGATAAACACTTTTTGAAGAGAAATATTTAGGGAAAAACCCACTTACACTTCTGATATTTTTCTATTTCCAAAATTTGGTAACGATCAACACACTAATTATCTATGTTATTTAATACCTACATTATTATATTTAATGATATGAAATAACCGGGAAAAAGACTTTTTAGTTTATGTGGGATTTTTTTATATTGTACGGTTTATTCTTCTTATGTTTTTATCGTGTCCTGCAGATTTTTTAGATGTACTTTACTTACGCTTATCGTTAGATTAGAATGAGAGATGATTATATAGTTTTATTTCACATTTAAAGGAAATATTATATTATAATATGAATATTTTTCTTATGTTTATGGTTAGTTAGATAGATAGATGGTTATATATTTGGGGGAAGGGGCCACAAGGACAAAAAAATTAATAAATGAGTCTGGAAGGACAAAAGTAACATTTTCATGATTATAAAGGACAAAAATCACAATTGTTACTTTAAAATTGTTACTTCACGTGTTAATTTTATTTTTTGTTTCACAATTATTACTTCATATTTACTCTATTCAACATTTGTTACTTCATATTTGTTACTTCATAATTGTTACTTTTGTCCTTATTAAATTACAGTTTCCTTCAATCCCGATTTTTTGATAATTTTATTCTTCTGGACAAAAATCTATATATATTTTTCTAAGTTATATAATATGATTATTCTTCTTACGCTTATAGTTACATTTTTTCATTTTCATTTGACGTACAATTTTGTTATATAGATAAATCATTTTAATATTTCTTTTAAGTTTATAATTTTGTTTCATTTTTTTAAAGCTATGTTTATATCTTTTTGAGTTGATGTAGGTAATCTTTTGATGTCGGCTTATTACGTTTACTTTCACGTAAAGCTTTTTTTTTAATTAAAATAATAATAGATGATAGATGTCTAGATGATTATGTTTATGATTAGATTTGATAGGTGGTTGGTATTTTTAATAGGATTTAACGATTGATAAATGACTTGATTTAACGATAAATGATTATGTTTAACGATAAATACATGAATTGTTATATTTACATATTATTATTAAAATTTATTATTGTATGGTCATCTTTATGCATGGTGTGTTTTGCTTTCCTATCTTGTTGATTTTTTTTTTTTTTTTGTTTTAGATCACTATTTTTTTTCTTCTAAATTTATCATCTTATTTTATTTTTTAGTGGTATGTTTATATTTTTTGATTTGATGTGGGTAATTTTTTATGTGGGTTTTTATGTTTAGTTTCACACAATATTGTTTTTATAGATGAATGATAAAAATACTAATAGATGATTATGTTTATGATTAGATTTGATAGATGATTGATATTTTTAATAGGATTTAACAATTGATAAATGGCTTGATTTAACGATAGATGATTAGGTTTAACGTTTGATGCTTGTGGATCTCTTTAATATGATAAATGGCTTGATTTTTGTGTTAAAAATGATTGATAAATGATGATGGATTTAACATTAGATAGACGATTGATTTTTTTAATAGGAATTACATTTATAAAAATGGCTTGATTTAACGACAGATGATTATGTTTAACGATTGATGCTTCTGGATCTCTTCAATACGATAAATTGCTTGATTTTTATGTTAAAAATGACTGATAATGATGATGAATTTAACATTAGATAGACGATTGATTTTTAAAATAGTAATTGCATAATAATTAATATATTATTATTTAATAAATTAATGTGTTGATTGAATTTTTTAAATAAACTTTTAACATGTTTTTTTATATGAAATTTAATTAAAACTTATGATTCATCGAATGCAAATATGGATTGCTAAATTAAATTTTTAATAGGTGTTTTTTTAATTAAACCATTCAATTTTACCATTAATCAATTGAAATCATCATCTAACGTGTTTTTTGGTTTTTGGAAAAGCTAGCGTGTGTTTTTTTTCCTTTAATAATCATTGCTTTTATGGTTGGGTTTATAATTGATTAGATAGATAGATATATATGGTATTTAATTAAGACTTATGATTGATTGGATGTATATACGGAATACTAAATTAAATTTATAACAATTTTCAAGGGGGGAAACACTTGATGGGGGAAACACACCGGCTCTTTTATAATAGTAATGATAATGATAATGATTATTACTCTATTGTTAACGCGTTTTCTTCCTATTTTTGTACAAGTTTCTATTATAAAGTGGCTAATTATCTTGTTCTTTTTTCCTTTACTTTTTGATGCGATACGATCCCAGGAGATCGACGAAAGGATCAATGGGAGCGGGAAACCCTAACCTAACTGAGCAGCAGTCTAGGAAGAGGGCCAAAAACACCTCAACGCTTTGCTCAAGAACGCTGATAAGCTCTCGAAAGGGGTGCAATCTCTACGACAAAGAGATCACTCGTTCACAAGCGATGTTCTTGATCAATCACAGACCAAGGAAGAAGAGAAAACTCTTGTGTGTAAAATAATATCAAAATCTGTCTTCTGAAATAATAGGTTTGCCTTTATATAGGCTACAAGAATAAAATCATAAGGGTAGTTTGGTAATACCCAAAAGTGGCGCCTAAATATAATAAGAATAAATAAAATAATCCTCAAAAATAGCCTAATAATATAATAGAAAATAAACGACGTCGCGGACGTCAAGCTAATCCATCCTCGTGATCTCCGAGCTCCGTAGCATAAATAACGCAACAAATAGACTGCTCGTCGTCCGGCTTCACTTGTACCTGCTCGTGACATATATCAATGATCAACGTGTCCAACGCATCACGCATCCGTCTCTTCTGAAGCCGTGTCATCGGCCCGTCTCGAATAACTAGATGATCGATCGGCTGCATCGGGGCCAACGGGTCGGGAACCTCTGTAGGGATCGTATCATTTTTCAGGTACCACATACAACGTTCCTTCTTGCTCACGCGTGTTTTATGTTTTATCACGTTGTTTCCAATATTGCCCTTTGTAGACTACAACATGCCATCGCTGACTTGCCTGATACGATTCAGTTGGGTATTAAGGCCGGTTGGATTCGCCTTCTTTCTTATTTCATAGCTTACTTGGAGACCCTTTCCATTGCCAATGTATGTTATGTTACAAAACATTCAATAATGCTATTACACGTTACAATCGCAGTCTTTAAAGGCACGTACCACAGTAAGATTCAACCCCTGCACGGTCAAAACTCTTAAGACATATTCGACTTTTTGAAAGTCGAATGTGACCTGCCTATGGGTGTAATCGAGTCGAAACTCTCTAGGGCTCGAGCTCGATTCGATTAAATAAACTCGGGCTTGAGACTCAGCTCGAGCTCGATCGAGCCATAAAAAGAAAAGATCGAGCTCAACTCGTTCAATACTCGATATAGCTCGGCTCAACTCGCAATCTTGATTATTTTTTTTTTATTTTAATATTTTATATAAAATTTTGCAAGCTCGAACTCGACTCGTTTAATACTCGACTTGATTAATAATTAATGATTTATTTAAAAATTATTTGATAAAAAATTATAATATTTTAATTAAATAATTATTTAATAAAGCTCGATTAATTCGCGAGCTACTCGATTGCTATATTTTGAAGCGCGACCTCTGCTCGGTTAATTATTCGAGTAGCTTGACTCGAGCTCGAACTCGAAAAAACCGAAACGAGCCAAATTTTTTGACGAGTTGATCGCGAGTAGCTCACGAGTTGCCCGACGCATTTACATCCACAAACCTATACCTTCTTGTTACCGGTAGATTCATTGTGGTGCCTTTAAAACACCCATTACAACTCACCTGCTTTGGGTTCAGTTAATATAATCAGTCTTTTTATTCATGCGCAATTTCCGTACTATACGTTTGTGGATCGTGCGTCGATGTACAAAATCGGTTCTTTGTTTTACGCAATTTATTTCATTGTGAGCTTTCCAATGTTTCTGAGGTAAGTACTAAGTACCTGAGACCTAGGATGCACGGATACGGATACGGATACGCGGATACGGGATACGCGGATACGAGATTTTCATAAAATATGGGATATGGATACGGGGGTGTATTTGTAAATAATAAAAATATAAGGACCAAACTGTAAATAATTAAAAGGACCAAATTTATACAGTTATTGTGATTCTTAAAAACTCAAAAGTTCATATTGGGATTAACAAGAAGATGAAAGGAAAAGCTATTATTTTTGGGACAGTGAAGTTTTGGGCTTTGAAAGGGCACACTGACAGTCTGACACACACTTTTTCATTTCTTTATAAGAAAAAACCAAATTTTCTCACAGTGGGCGTATCCGAAGGCTGATACGCGTATCCTATCAGAATTGGTGTATCCTAAATGCCGTATCCGAAGTTTTTGAAACTACAAATCAGTCCCGATACATATCCCATGGCGTATCTTGCGTATCCTTGCCGTATCCGTATCTGCGGCATATCGGATGCGCGATACGGCTGAAAACTCACGTATCCATGCATCATAGCCTGAGACTACTGTTTTACCGTGCGATGTTGCATGATTCGTGATGTAATGTAAAATTAATTTAAATGTGAAGAATTGATGAGAAACCGGGCGATCCGTGGGACTTGGCTAGAGTTGCGGTGGATGCTTTGGGAGCAGCAATGCTTGTTACGATCATACTCGATTTATGGCGGATATTCCTTGAACCTATTGTTCCTGTTCCTGATTCCAAGCATTGTCTTCAACCTGGATTGCCTTGGTTTCCGGGTCACGGTGCTCAAGGATTTTCGTTATGAACGTGATTCTGAATTCATCTATGCGTTTCGTTTTTGAATTTTAGATCATGAAGATAGAGATGTAAGCTTTAGCTTATTGCTGTTGAATGCTCATTTTGACTATTGATGTAAACTATGTATGGAAACTAATGCCCTCTCTTCTCCCGGAAATTCTAATATGAAGAGTCAATTTCTAGTAGTCCGGATCGTCAAATGTGCATTACGAGTGTTCAAGGACGGAGCCAGGATTTTTTTTCTGGGTGGGCTAGACTAAATAGTTTGGCTATGAAATCTTATGAAGCAAAAAATGAAGTCTAGAATTCAGCAAAAAAAATCACTTAGAGCCCTTAAAACAGAATCATCAAACAGAATCATCAAAGGAACATTCATTTTATACAAACGATAATCCTAAAACAACAAAATAGAACTTGGATGACTCATAGACACGCTTTCAACTTGATTCTTTTAAAGTGCCAATATAGCTAAATACACCAAATCACTTAAAGTGCACCCTACGAGCCTTCTGAGAATCGAATGTATCAATAACGGAATCAACATCGACACTTTGAGAGAATTCCCTTTCAATATAAACTATCAGGGAATCTGCAAGAAACTCTTCATCCATCTTATTACGGAGAGCGGATTTAACATGTTTCATTGCCGAAAAAAGCCCTTCTCGTGGTTCTTTGTTGAGATCGGAAGAGTTAGAATAAGACGAATCAACCTCTCCAATCAAAAAGTATACTTGAGATCTATTTGTCTCAACTAATTTCTGGCACAAATCTGAAAGAGTGGATATTCCTTGAAACTTTTGTTGGTGAATGATATCATACTCATAATGTGCCAACTGCGATCTAAGTAAATGCATATCTTGGCGAGTGAAGTCGTTGGGATAAAAATTTTCTGCTAGGGTGCATATATTCTCAATGTTGAAAGATTTGAAATCATCTTTTGGATCCAAAGAGAAACTTAGTCTGAGGAGCTCTACTGCTTCATCACTGAATCTGCTATTTAACTCCTACAATTGAAAATCTATTGCATTGTTAAATATGTCAAAATGGTAGTGATGCTCAACTGTGATATTGTCTCTTTGTTGACATGAACGACCAGTAGCATCTTTGTGACAATCACTCATATTTGGAACATGAATATCATATTTTGTGCAAACTTCTTTCACATTCTCCATCAACGGATCAAAACCTTCAGCCCTTAACAAGCCAAGAAGATCTTTGGTAGATGACACGAGATCCATGGCACTCAAGATGTCGACATTTTTTTGTTGCAAGGCTTTAGAAAGCAAATCAGTTATTCCCATGATTTTATGCATGGTATACAAGATAAAGATAAATTCAAATGATCTCATCACCCTCAAAGCACCGGTTGCTTCTCCACATGCAGAATTAGACGATCCACTGTCAACAATGTTATGAAGTGTCGTAAGAGTAGATTTGTACATATCTATCAAATCACAAATCGAATCAAAGTGTGAACTCCATCGAGTTGCTCCAGCACGGTGTAATATGCCAATTTGGTTGGCCCCTCTACCAGTTTCACGCTCACCAATAGTTATAGAATCTGCAATCTCATTAGCTTGATTAGATTGCAACTCACTATGACGTTTGGGAGAAGCATTAACAAGATTCACAACAGTTGCCAATTTAGAAAAGAATAACCAAATAGAAGAATCCTTCTCAGCAGCTACAACTAGTGCCAGTTGTAAACGGTGTGCAAAACAATGAATATAATAAGCAGATGGGCAATCTCTAAGAAAGAGCGCTTGCAACCCATTCCACGCTCCACGCATGTTGCTAGCACCATCATAGCCTTGGCCTCGCAAGTCAGTAACATTTAGATTGGATCGAATAAGAGCATCACATATCTCATTTTTAAGATTTGATGCAGTTGTATCTCTAACATGTATAATATCAAAGAAGCGCTCCCGCACAAAACCATAAGAATCCACAAATCTCAATACAATAGCCATTTGTTCTTTATTAGACGAATCCTTGGCTTCATCAACCAAGCAACAAAACTTAGCATCCCCAATTTCCTTACGAATCTTTTCTCTTACTTTTTTAGCAAGAATATTTAGAACCTCTTTTTGAATCATAGGTGAGGTGAGCTTTGCATTTCCAGGGGCGTTTTCTAAGACAACTGAGCCAATATCCGGTCTCAACTTTCCCGAAAGCTTTATCATTTCTAGGAAGTTGCCTTGGTTTAGTGAATGCATAGACTCATCGTTACCTCTTAAAGCACAACCTTGCAAAGTAAAGCACTTAACACGCTCAACTGTTGTTCCAAGCCGTAGCCGGTTCTTTTGAATTTCCTCCTGACTTTGTGCATTAATTACCCTATCAATATGTCCGTGTACATTCTTTAACGCATTAACTGAATTCACAGAATTATTGTGTGGTGAATTGGGGCCGCCCTCATGTTTCAAGAAGCAACAATTATCACCATCACCAACCCTCTTCCAATTGGTAAATCCATCAACAATAAATGCACGATGCCGCGTTGGATGCACATAAAAAATAAAGCATGGAAAGCAAAACGCAGCATTCTTTGAAGGAGAATACTCCAACCATGAGAATTTTTTGAACCAATTGTATCGAAAGCTGCGATTTTGATTTCCAAATTTAGTCATAGGATATTGTGGAAGATGTGGTTGATGTGGACCCATTTCGATATAAGCTCTCCTAATCTCATCTCGCTTATTGATAGGGTGTTCACATATTGGAATACGAAGCCCAGGATCCCTTTGAAGATTCAATTCGACGGGGATATTACTTTCAACTCTTTGAAACTTAGAAGGATGAGAGTTTGAACTAGGAGGAATTTCTTCACTATGAACTGAAGCAACACCAATTGAAGGAGAAGATGCGTCTCTGTGTGATGTGTCGACTTTTCTAAAGAATGAGAAAAGTGTCTTTTCTTTTTTTCGTTCTTCACGTGCCATTATAGTGTGTACGGTGTACCCTAGTGTATAAAATGAATCATTATTACACGATTTTCATAAAATATAAATAAAACAACCATTGACTTTGAGAAATCAACCGGTGGTCCTCACAAATCACTGTTTCAACTTTCAAGTCCCCTTAGCAAGTAGCATACAACAATGTTTTTTTGTTGTTAAGGAAATTAAGTAAATATTCAAAAAAAAAAAGCCCTTACACTCTCGACTCTTACAGCCTTGCTAGTTACTAGTGTTATTTTTTAATTAGTCTCATTCTCATCCTCTTAAGCTCGCCTCTTACAGTCTTTCTACTGTCAATTTGTCAAAATATTCTCAAAAACCATACCAATGAATGATACCATCAATTACCCAACAAACATAATCACAAAAAACAGTGATTTTATTCTACAATATACAACAAATCAAAAAGGGGGGGAAAAAACAGGGCTTTTGTCCTTTCAATTTCTAAAAAAACAATCAACAATTGATGAAGGAATAGTGACTTACTTGAGATGAAAATTCCAGATTAATAGGTGATGATGAAGGCTGTTTCCGTTTGCGATTTGAGGAGGATGATGAACTGCTGAAGGCTGTTTCTGTTTGCAACATTTACCGGGCAAAGGTTCTTCAATTTTTTTTTTTTTTTTTTATTTTTTACCAAATGCTATTCTGTGTAAATATAACCTCAGTTTTTTTTTTCTTCCCTTTTTTTTATTAATTTAGGAAGTTAGTCTCGAAAACTGAAAAGGTTATTGCTAAGTGTTTAAAAAAAAAAAAAGATATTGCAAAAAAAAAAAGGTTATAAAAAGGAATTAGACTAGAAATAGAATTGGGTTGGGTATAGTTGACAGCAAATATTATAGAGTATGCCCCTGGAAATGCAAAGCTCGGCATTTTGTCTGGTGGGCTTAATATCTGCTGGGCTGAATCATAGAGTACTACTAAAAAAAAAAAAAAAAAAATTGGGCTTAGCCCAAATGAACAACTCCGTCTTTCTGCGAGTGTTTTTGGCCAAAAACCTATATTTTATTAAAAACTTAAAAAGATGCCTTTACATCGCAAAGAATTTACACAATATTTACAAATAAAGCAACACTACTGGCCATGCTAGTCTAAGCTCCGGCCTTTACGAATTGCTTCGGATATGAAAACCATCTTTGGTGGTCGACGTGCATCGCTTCCGTGTATCTCTTGGTTTCTCCAATACCAAACTCCGTGGACGAGCTCACGGAAAAGAAATCTCCAAAACTGAATATTATCATGTTTGTACATGTTCTCGCTTAGGCATCGACTGATCCAAGAAGCTATATCTGGGACTGAATTAAATTGATGCCAACAATGTTGATGAATTACTTGCTTCCACATATTCTTGACCCAATAACAATCTCGTAGCGCATGGATCGAGGTTTCTAAGGACGTGCCACACATGCTACATGTCCCATCATTAATGATGTGACGTGAAGATAGAAGATCTGCCGTAGGGAGGGCGTTTCGATGAGCTTGCCAAAGAAAAAGGTTGCCGCGAAGGGGGCCTTTAATCGACCAAATATGTTTCCAAACATGGCTAGAATGTACGGCCTCTCTAGAGATCTGTTGGAGGGTGAAGTACGCCGATTTTACAGAGAATTTACCTGAAGCTGTTGGGGTCCAAGTGATGCGGCCTTCGTCATTAGTATTAATTAAGTCGCGAATAGAGTCCGCAATGGAGCAAATGTTGCGCCAGATGAATGAGCTATTTGGTTTAGGTGTGACGAAAGGAGAGCCATACTTTCGCTTTAGAATTTGCACCCAAAGTTTTCCTTGTTCGGTTAAGAGCTGCCATACAAGTTTCGCAAGAAGTGCATTATTCATCCCGTGGGCCGATCGAATACCGAGGCCTCCAAGGAGTTTTGGCTGACAAATGTCTTTCCAAGCAATTAGATGTAGTCCTCTTTTATCCTCATCGTGGCCCCAGAAAAGAGCGAGCTAGTTTGTCGAGCTCGCTCGTAACGGAGACCGGTAGCGTCTATGCGCATGTGGTAGTAGTAGGGTGTCGTGGTAAGAACCGATTGCGTTAGAATAGATCGACCACTCTGTAGAAAGGGTGGTGGCTTTCCACGGTTGAAGTTTCGACTGACCTCTATCTATCACATTTTGAAAGTCTTCCTTCTTGACACGCCACGTGGTGTAAAGGGACCCGAGATACTTTTCAAGATTGGTAGTATGTGCCATATTTAGTTCCCCTGCAATAGCTTCAACATTTTGCGGACTTGTATTAGGAGAAGTTGTAAACTTCGACTTTGAAGTGCTAATTTTTTGCCCTGAAACGCCACAAAAATAGGATAGAATACGGGCTATCTCCCGAGCTTGATTCGGATTAGCTTCTGCAAAGAGGAGTAAATCATCTGCAAAGAAAAGGTGTGATATCTTAGGTCCACCTCGAGAAAGCGCAATCGGTTTCCATCTCCCTGCATTGATCGACTCATTTATAAGGCAGCTCAGAATCTGCATAACAAGGACAAAGAGATATGGTGCAAGTGGGTCGCCTTGTTTCAAGCCACGAAGAGGTCGGAAGCCTTGAAGAGGGCTGCCATTCCAGAGAATTTCCAAGGAAGTGCTAGAGAGGGAGAACATGATCAGTTCAATGATGCTATCGTCAAAGCCAACAATAATAAGAAGCTGTCGAAGGAAAGACCAATTGACTCTGTCGTAGGCTTTTTCAAGGTCGATTTTTAAAATCATGATCCCTTTGCTCCCCGTTTTCCTCCGCATAGTGTGCAAGACCTCCTGAGTGACTATAATATTATCTGATGTTTGTCTCCCAGGGATAAATGCACTCTGGCTATTATCAATGATTTTATCGATGATCAACCGCAGACGATTAGCTATGATTTTTGTAATGGTTTTGACCGTGACATTCGCTAGAGCGATGGGCCGAAGTTGTGAGACCGCTTCCGGAGGATTTACTTTCGGGATCAAGGCAATAAAAGTACGATTCATAGCGAGTGAGAACCTGCTTTCGCGAAAAGATTTAATGATCCACCCGTAGAGAAGGCCCAACGGTATCCCAATTTTTCTCGTAGAAGATGGGGAAAACCGTCTGTCCCGGTGATTTATACGCTCCCATTTGAAAGATAGCGCCGGACTTCTCCAATACTTACCGGCCGATTTAACAAGCGCTTATCTCGCATGGTTTATGAGAGGAGTAAAAAGTCCTTGCGGAAAGGGGAGGACCGGCTCCTCACTGTAGAGAGTAATAAAAAAATGTCGTACCATGTTGCAGAGGATCTCACTATCATTCACCCAAGTACCAGAGGCATCTTTTAAGAACATGATATTATTTTTACCTCTTTTGCGCCGAGTGGATGTGTGGAAGTAGCGTGTATTACGTTCCCCGTCTTCAATCCAATCTAATCGTGATTTTTGAAACCAATAAATTTCTTCTTGCGCCAATATATCATCATATTCTTGCATAAGTTCGAATTCAATTTGGTCAAGAAATTCGAGGAGCTTTGAGAGTGAGAGCCGTACACCCGCAATTCGCTTTTGCATCTATTTTTCGGTAAAATAAATTACCAACACCTGCTTATTCCAATCATTCATTTTTAGAGCGAGGAGTTCGAGGGTTCCTTGAATGTCGCCGCCCACCACCGCCCAATTATTTGAGAGGAAAAGCAGGAAAGCATCAGTGTTTTAACCAAAGAAGCTTGGAACCGGAAAGGTTTAGCCACGGTTAAGTTGTCACTGTGAGGCTCCACATCAAGCATAATCGGACAATGATCAGAGTGGACCCGTGGGAGATGGTAAACATTTGAGCCCGGAAACCGACACAACCATCTGTCGTTGCGAGAGGGCTGGTCCATGCTGTTGCTTCAATAGCATGCGTACTATGTATAGAGCTAGTCCAAGTAAAACGAGGCCCATGAAACGGTAATTCAATTAGATCCACATGTTCAACAAGTTCCCGAAGATCATTAATGAAGCCCATACTGTGTCTACCACCTCTTTTATCAATAGGATGGATGACTTGGTTTAGATCACCAATGACGATATAGGCAAAGTGAAAAGAGGAGAAAATATAATCTAGCAATTCCCAAAGATTTTCCCGAACAAGGGGGTAGAGAAGCATAGGTAAAAATAATGACAAATTCAAAGAATACTACCTTTCACGGCAAACATGATGATAATACATTGATCGGTTGCAAGCAAAAGACGTAAGTCGATAGAAGATATATCCCGTAAAACCCACAAGCCTCCATCAATCCTCTCTCGCTTCCACCGCCGTTAAATGGGTAAAATTAAATCGCCTAAGAATGCGGTCCGCTTTATTACTTTGGACTTTTGTTTCCATGAGAAAAAGGATATTCGGTTTATTATCACCTAGCAATGATTTTAAATGCCTGAAAAAGTCGGAGGAGCTCGCTCTCTGCGCCTCCACGATCGAGCTTCATTGAGGAATGATTGTAAGAGTATTTTTGGCTTGCCCAGGGCAAGAGGATCTGTCATAGCCGCACTGCATTGGTACATCTTTTTCATGAAAGGATGAATTATCCGGTGGATTCGATTTCACATAAAGTTGCTCAAGCTTTTTGCACTTTCCTCTGCAAGTTGGGCATCGGCTAACATGGCTTCTAACCGCAGAGAGGGTATTTTGGGTGTTATCGACCAGGCCGCTTCGACGCTTGTAATGTCGGTAAAGGAAACCGAGCTCATGGTAGAAAATGAAAGGTCTTTGGTGGGGAAAGAACTCGCATGAAAGAAGCACCGGTACTATGTTGTGTGCTTGGGGAGAGCTATCTCTTACCTTGGATGGTTGTGTGGATTGGCCACCCCTGCCGCTTGCTACGTGAGGAGGTGGGTCGGTCCCTCAGTAGCTTGCCTAAGTGTTGCTCTGTTGTTAAACTCAAGGATTTCTTGGAATTGTCGTTGCAAAGAATTAATCGACTTCTTCATTTTGCTCTTCGCCATCCGTCAAGATGGAGAATCGGGAACCATTTAAGATGGCTGTGGTATTATGATTGGGGGCATTCGGCCGATGTTGTGGGCCTGCAGTGTGCCGCTCTCATGTTGTTAGGTTCGATTGGTGGATTAGGGTCCTTCTGGGAGCTTTTTGGGCATTTCTTCGCTGCGTGTCGGGGCTAGCATCCAAGGCCCGGCGGATTATTATCCGTAGGGGCATTGATAGTGTCGAGGGCATGGGTGGTCGAAGTGTCCATTTCTGTGCTTTTTCGAGGACAATCCTCCGCTTTATGGCCATAAACACCACAACCAAAACAAACCATATGGAGACCTTCGTATTCGATTTTATATATTTCATCATTCAACATTACCGCAATGGGCAAATGCTTATTCAATTCTATTTCAACACATACACGAGCATATTTACCTCTTTGGCTTCGCAGTTGACGCTTGATCGACTTTCTGGGCAATGCCTATACTGATTGCCGACATGTAGAAGGGCTTCTTGCTCAAAGTATTCAATTGGCACACGAGGGATTCTAACCCATATCATAGTGGATTGAATGAGGTCATTTGACGGATGAAACGAAGGTTTCCATTTTGCGATTGTGATATAATGGTTCTGGATTAGCCAAGGACCATTCTCCAGTACATAGTCGTAATCCTCTTTTGCCACGAAACGAACAATGTAAAATCCATCCTCTAGGTCTGTGATTTCGATGTGTTTTCCCCTTGTCCACATATCCTTCAACCGGGCTTGCAGGAACCGAAAGCTAACATTGCGTCCCAGTATCTTGATAATCAATGCACGTCTTTGCGAGTGTTAAATATATGTATAATGACGTTAATCTGACGGTGTCCGAACTAACCGGGAATCCCTAAGGTCGAATTCCCTTCCTTTTCATCTTTTTTTTTTTTTTGTAATGTTTGTTATACATAGATTGTGTCAAGAAAGAGGGTGAAAAGAGAATTTGCCCCTTGGATATTTTTTCTTGACAAAAGACATTCGAGTAATGAAACTTATAAATGAAACTCACGTTAATAATGCAACATATAAAAAAAAACTGACATGAGAATCATATTTTTCATTAGTTCCAGGCATAAGTTTCATTGATCACAAGTACATATTAAAAAAAAAAATGGGAAGCTTTTAGAAGACAAAAAAATGATAAATGGAGTAGAAGACAAATTTCAAAATCGAGAGATTAGTAAGACAAATTGTTAATAATATGTCCCTTATAATTTTAATAAGAATAAAAGGAAGAAGTAAGAATAACCTATAAAATGTCAGAAGATCCAATGAAAAATAATGAATAAATTTAAAAACAAGTAGAATAAATTTCAAAAAAATCGAACACCCTAAAAACAAGTAATAATGACCCGTAAAATATAAGTAACTTAAAAACAAGTAATGTGAGCCTTAAAACAAGTAATAACACCAGAAAATATAGTAACGGCCAAGAAAACAAGTCGTAATAGATTCCGTAAAATGTCGTAACATCCTAAAAACAAGTAGTAACAGACTAAAAACAAATAGTAACAGCCCGTAAAATGTTACGACATTTTACCAAACAACAGCCCAAATCCTGCTGCTTCACCCTCAAAAAAACAAAAACAAAATCCTGCTGCTTTGTCTTCTTCTTCAAAGCAGGTTTTGGCTTTCAAAGCAGCCACCGGAGACCAAAATCCGCGACAACGCAAATGGAGTTGAAAATACAGCAAACATCAAACCTCCTTCTCCAAATATTAATGGAAAGAATTCACCCTTTCAGATTCGAATTAGAGCCTTCACGTCAGCTTTTCTGGAATTCAAATGAAATCGATCCATTAGTTGTTCGATAAGCATCAGGATAGAATAGAGGAGATAAGCATCAGCAACATACAATTAAAGAGCCGGATTCTTGAACTCACCGAACCTTCACCCAAGACTCGATCTTTTACTGATTTTGTGCGATTTGGACATTATTGGCTTTAAAAACGCATCATCGGTCTCAGCAAATAACTCTGTCCAAATCTCGCCGGATTCTTCACCTTAATTAGGTTGCTGCCGTCCGAAAATCAAGAGATTTGGCTGCTTGCTGTGAATGGACGGAAAAGGAAGAAGGAAGAAGGAAGGAAAAATAAAGGAAATTCAGATTTGGATGTATATATTAAAAAAAGGGTATATTGGTAAGTTTCCATGTGATTTGTCCTAATTAATAGTTAGTGTCCTTGGAGCCGGATAATTGAATAAATACGTCCTTCTCGGCAAAAACCTATTAAAAAAATAACTCGTAACGGACGAAATCATTTTGGATATATATCAAAATATGTGATAATTTAAAAATACGAATAAAAAAAATATATTTAATCTCATGATTTTTAAATAGATATCTTATTTACGAGACTTTTTAGAAAAAATAAGTGGTAATCCAACACAAAATTAATATAAAAATTATAAAGTTTTATAATAGCGTAGGTTTTGACATTGAGACTTCTCCTCTTATATGTTATTGATCATATGGATTTTCGACTGGTGGGCAAACATTAAGGTGACATGCTAAAATTTCACAATTTATGACACTATTTTCGTAATTCAACCGTATGATTATATGTGAATTAGTGACAACTTTAATACATTAATTGCCATGTTTTCTTTAAGTTATTTCTATGAACAATAATCATTTGGCAATTTTTTTTTAATAAAAAGTATGTCCGCTTCCTATTTGACAGGTTGAGTTGTATGCTGATCGATCCTGAAACTTATGATCTATTAGGTACATAATTCTTCTCTTTTTAAGTCCTAAACGCAACATAATGTTCACGATAACGATGTTTTCATGTACATATGATTGTTTTTTTTTTTTTTATAAATATTTATTAGGTAAAGAGCATGCACTTCTCATCTGTAACCACCGTAGTGATCTTGATTGGCTTGTTGGATGGTTTTTTTAATCTACTTCAACAGGCATCAGATGTTATGTATATGTGTATAATGTGTGTATAAGTTATTGTGATCGGTTTGCGTTTTTTGTTGCATTTCACAGAGGTTTGGCTGCTTAATTAGGCACTGCATGCATTATAGCTTTTATCAAGAAAGTAGCTGTATATTTGCCTGTAAGTAGGTTTTCTTAATCCGGCCAAAATTTTAAAATTAATCCTATAACTTGGCTCATTTTTATTTTTTGTCCTGATTTTGCTTCGGTAGCAATTTTAGTCCTTGATTTTTTTTGCATTTGTAGTCCTCCATCCGTCGCCGGAAGTTGAATTTTGATCAGAAAATTTTAAAATTAGTCCTGTAATTTCAAGAAAAAGAACTTAATATGCCAATTAGATCAAGTTTTAGTACAAAGTTTGCAATTTTTTCACAAAAGTGTCATTTTTTCGTGAAAGTTAAAGCAATAATTTTGCAATTTTCTGACCAAAAATCAACTTTCGGCAACGGAATACTAAAAGTGTAAAAAAATTAAAGTTACAGGATCAAAATTGCAATTTTACCCTTAATCTGTGTGCAAATTACTAAAACGACACTTATTTTGGGACGTAAAGAATACGTTATAAGGTGGTGATTGTGATGTATCATGTAGGTTATTGGTTGGTCGATGTGGTTCGGAGGCTTCATTTTTCTGGAAAGAAACTGGACTAAAGATGAGAAAACTCTAGTGGTAAGTTCTTCACACAATATTTTAAATTTTTTTGGCTTCAATTTAATGCTTTTTTTTATTTCTCTTTTTTAAATTGCAGTTAGGTTTACAAGATCTAAGTGGTTTTCCACTGCCTTTCTGGTTAGCCCTTTTCGTAGAAGGAACTCGTTTTACAAAGGCGAAACTTTTAGCTGCTCAAGAGTGTGGTCTAATGATTCATATCACTATCATCATAATGATGTAGTTTTAGTGTGGTCAGATCAGACACAATGCACCTTTCACATGAGGCTTTCACTATTGAGGATCGGATCTCGTTCTAATGCAGACAAAATTACAATTATGGTCCGGTGACTTGACTCATTTTTATTTTTAATCTGATTTTGCTCCGATAGCAATTTTAGTCCTGTAACTTGGTTTTTTTTTGTTTTTTTTTTGTTGTAATTTTTAGTCTTCCGTCGCAGGAACTTGAATTTCGACCGAAAAATTGCAAAGTTAGTCTTTTAACTTTCACAAAAAAGGACATTTTTGTGGAAAATTTGCAAAATTGGTCATATAATTTGACATAATTGGTATATTAAGTTATTTTTCCTGAAAGTTACAGGACTATTTTTTACAATTTTCCGGATAAAATTCAACTTCCGGCGACGGATGACTAAATTTGCAAAAAAAAAAAATCAAAGTCACATGACTAAAATTGCAACCAAAGCAAAACCGAAACTAAAAATGAAAATAAGCCAAGTTATAAGACTAATTTTGCAATTTTGCCTCCTAATGCAACTAGAGGATCTAATAAATATGGTGTTTTTATTTATCTTTAGGGTTTTGTTGCAGCTGTGACTCAGTTACGCGCGTTTGTTCCAGCTATTTACAATATAACAGTAGCCATTCCTAAAAGTGAAACTCAACCTACAATATTGAGAATGTTCTGAGGTCGATCATCTGTGGTAAGCTATCAATGCCATTGGTAATTTGTTACCCGATGTATCGTCATTTTTACTTTAATGCCCTCGTGAGAAAATTTTATGGATTCGTCACTAACGGTTAATTTGATGGCATAATTGCCTGAAACTGGTAGTGGCATTGCACAGTGGTGTAAAGACATTTTTGTTGCTAAGGTATTTTGGTATTAACTTGTACATTAGTACAATAGGGTGTAACTGAGCTGAGTCGATACTATCGACCTGAGGCTCGACTAAAAAACTCAGGCTGGTTTCAAGCCTGAGCTCGAATGAGTCATCAAAAGCAAGATTGAAATCGACTCCTTCAAATTTCAACATAACTTATCCAGGGGCGGATCTAAGTGTTATGGGGTCCCGTGCCCCCTGGGATTTTAAAAAAAAAAATTTGTTTAAATTATGGAGTTTTGATGTTAAAAAAATATAGTTTTGATGAAAAAATTAAAGTTTTGATGACAAAAAATGTAAAAATATCATTGGTTCATCCGATAGATATCATTTTTACTCCGATGCCCCGTTTGGCTTTTTCTCTGGTATGCCGCTAACTTATCAATGCCACATTGAGGCATTTTTTAGCCAAAATTTGATTTTCCCCAAATTCAGCCTCCTCCGGCTACGAAAGACTAAAATTTCAATAAATAATACCAACTTACAAGATTAAAAATACAATCGGAGCAAAAACATAACTAAACCGAGTTACATAGCATTATTACAAGAAAAACCTATTGTATAGTTCATTGTATTTAATTTCTAGCTTATAGCTAGCGATTCATGTCGTATCGTGTGTGTTACGACATTTTATTGGTGATTGACATGATGTTCTTCTCAAGCTTATAGTGTTGTATATGATACTGTTAAAGTGTCCCACATTGGGAACTTGTGGTTGTTTCACCCACCATATTAAGATATGGACTTCCCTCACCTCATAACCTAGGTTTTGGGGATGAGGTCCCTCCTCTTATATGGGTTTGAGCCTATATTTTTCACATGGTAGCAGAGCCACCCTTTATTGTGCAAGTGTTGGGCCTATTTGTTAGCCTTGTATGCCCGGCCTGCACTTGAGGGGGTGTGTTGTTAAAGTGTCCCACATTGGGAACTTGTGGTTGTTTCACCCATCATATTAAGATATGGACTTCCCTCACCTCATAACCTAGGTTTTGGAGATGAGGTCCCTCCTCTTATATGGGCTTGGGTCTAGATTTCCACAGATACCGTGTTAAGAGTGTTTATGTTTCTAGCGAAATCGCTCTTGAACCTTCTCCACGAGCACCTTCATTGTTGACCGGAGTTGTTAAATGAATGACATTTTTCCTGTTCTTTTCGGGGGGTGGTGTTCATTGATTAGTACACCTCCGGTCCCAAAGTTTAAGCTGCTAAGACTTAAGACTAACCTTTTATATATTTCTACATGTCCTCTCAAGTGTGGCCTATCATAGATGTCCTACATTTACACAATTTTTTTAAAAATGGATTTTGGCAATGTTTACAGCGGGGTTCAAACTCATGACCTCCTGCTCTGATACCATGAATTACCAACCATCTCAAAATTTAAGCTGATAGGAAGTGGAATTACTAACATTTAAAGTTGAATATCACTTGTATTGTGTGTCTAAGAGATTCATTACTTCTTTTAATTTGTATTGAATATGAGAGTTTCAATACTAGTCTATTATTGCTTAGTGTGTTCTTTACTTCATTTTTATGTTTCTTGATGAATTTTACCGTAAAGAACCACATTTTTTCATTGTGTAAATTTGCTTTGAATAATTTATTAAAGAACTGATAAATTTTTTCTTAATAAATTCTCTATTTTACAGTTTTAAACACACAATTTTTTTAGTTTACAGAATCTCTTTCCAATATGAAATGCATCAGATTCTATAGTTTACATAATGCGGTAGATATAAAGGAAAATTTACAGAATCTAGATAAATGCGCTACATGTAGAGGAAATTTTACAGAATCTCTAGTTTAGAATAAAAAATAAAGTATCTGATACAATGTTATTTTATTTTTATTTTTTTTCTAAATCTGAATAGTGAAAACTCTAAAATAGAGTATTTAAATGTTTTACAGTATGTACTGCAAATGCTCTAATTGATATTGAGAACATACCAAAAAAAATATATATATTGAGAACATACAATGTTATTTTTTTCTAAATTTGAATGGTGAAAACTCTAAGATAGAGTTTTTAAATATATTACAGTATCTAGTGCAAATGCTCTAATTGATATTGAGAACATCATTTGGAAGAAGAAAAGTGAGTATTTAGTAAACATAAAAGTATGTGTATTTACGCTATTATTATCAGGGTGTATTGGGAGGAGTGAGATATAACCCGCAATAGTCAAAGACCGCTTCTTCAAGATAGACACAACGGCATCCAACACTTGGGCACTCATCCACTATATCGCGTGTGCAAATAGCTTCTTGGTTGGGGCATGGTGCTATTTGTAATAGTCTCCTCATTTTTAAAGAAATGATGTCCCCTTTGTTTGGATTAGCTACAAGCAAATAAAAAAGAAACACATTAATGACGTACATATTTGGCACTAATGACGTGTTTAATCTAATTGGGGCGAAAAGGATAAAATTAATTTGCTTAGACTAAAATACCCTCACTTATTATTAGTAAACATTTAGGTTAATATACCGAGGATTAGCAGAATACATTAGCAGAATTATTGTGTGACATTGGGTGTTTATTAAATGACAATGTGTGTTTATTAACTGATGGGTGTTGAACTGTTGATTAACTACTGACAATGGGCGTTGATTAACTCACAATGAGTGTTGATTAAACTGACAATGGTGTTGTCTCGACAGTGATATTGAATTAATTACTGACAATGAGTGTTGAATAACTGATCGACAATACTGCTACTAAGTAAAAATTTGACTTTCCTTTTTTTAATTTTACGTCGAAATATATCATATGGGATATCAAAATGAAGATGACGAAAAAATATAATTTATTGTGAAAATTTTATCGTTTTTGAAATTGTACGTCGAAAGATATTGACATTTGAAAATTTAGATGGAGAGATATTGATTTTTCAATTTGATTTTTTTGTTCCTATCCTTCTCGACTGTTAGTATTCTACAACTGGGTTATTTTTGTCTTTTTCGGAAATTAGTTTGTCCTTTTCAACGTTTATTTTTTTTCTAGTCTTTACTACCCTGGGAGTTGATGTTTGACATCTTAATGGTTGCAGTTATATGTGATATGATCATATATGACAATGGCCGGTTTAATACGATGACCTCGTAGTAATTCCGTGACGAGAGGGTCTAATTAAATCACAAGATGACCATTTATTGATTAAATTATAATTTTGATATGATTATAGACTCATGCATATTTCAGGGTGACGTTTGATGTGGCGTTAAAGTTAGCTTTGTTAAGCTTTCTTAAACACGTCCATATTAGCATCACTCGCGGGTAGGTAGCCGAAAATGTAAGTCACAGAGATGTAGTCCACTCTTTCTTGTGGGAAGAAGAAAGACGGTTATCTAGTTTATTAATTCTAGAATTGATCGATCGGCCAAATTTATAATATTCATCATGAATATAGATCGCTAGTGAATTAATGGTTGCCAGTGGGCGCTCGGTAAACTATTCATATAGTGTAGAGTAAGTTGTTCTATATTCGGATGAGGGCAGTCTCGGATTTATAATGATGTAATATCGAGATTAATAAACCGAGTGATCAAACTAGAGTTCGATTAGTCACTCGATTTATTAGAGCTTCTGCTTATAGGATCATGGCCCCCGGTTCGGGTCCTAATTATAAGCGTAATGTCGTTTCTTTTATAGTAATTATTCTTGGAAATTTGTTTTCCAATGGATTGATAAAGCCCCAAATAAGTGTTGATATACTAATTAAATGAAAAATACTCCAATGGAGTAGTTTTTTATTTAATATATATAAGTCATATAGTATTCATAAGATGAATAATAAATAAATAAATATAATTGTTATTTTATTTAAAGTGACACATGTAAGAAAACACTTAACCGGGAATTAATTTTCCAGTACTCGGATTATTTAATATGATTAAATAATATTTCGTTAGTTTTTGTGGAACCCAGATGTCTGATAATTAATTAAGATGAGCCAGAAGCCCATAAAGGGGCCTAATTACACTCATATATATAAATGAGTGATTAGCTATACCCTAAAGATAGTGCAATCATTTTCTCTTTCACACTTAGCAATCAGAAATATGAGATCTGTTCATGGGCAATATTAAAGTAATTAATGAGGTTTTCACCGCCCTACTTGTTGGACAACAGATCGGAACATCGTGGTATCTACGTTATCTCATTACAGATATGGAATGGTTCATAATCTTCTTATGTGCTAGCTAGCAATAGTTAATTAATTGATTTTGTAATTCGTATTTAGGTCTGCAAATAGTGCTTTCGTTGCGATTGAATCTTATTTAATTCCGATAATCAGATCTTAATTCGGAATTGTTCCGATAATCGAAGATCATCAATTTCAATTGTCAGTAAAGTGACTTAAACTCTACATTTGGTGGAACCAATCTGAAGACTCAGCTGTGTGATCGATAGACAGCTGAGTAGTGTATTCAATTCTATGCATCAGTAGGGTGGAGTCTCATCAAACTTCATCGGCAGGTGAAGTCTGTGAGTACTTGGAATACAGCAGGTCTCAACATCTGGCAATAATTACATTATGTAATGACAATATCTGATGTCATTAAAAGGAGGACACGTGTAGGGGTATTTATGGTGTTTCGAGACAAAGATTCCTGCGGCTAGGGTTTAGGGGATTTGTACCTATAAATACAAATTGTTGTTGCATTGTCTGTGTGTGTGAAATCAGAACTCGGTGCATAATAATAAAGATCTCTTTTACGCCTGTGGTTTTTAATCTCTCTCACTTTGAGAGGGGTTTTCCCACGTTAAATCGATGTTCTTCTTGTTTTCATATTTCCTTTGATTATTTACGTTTGATTGCATCTGTTTCTATTTCTTGCATCTGAAGTTATCTCCATCCGTCATAACAAGTGGTATCAGAGCCTGGTTCTGGAGAAAACAATCTGTACGATCAGCTTCATCTTCACCAAGACCTTCAACAAGGTGCTAGGATCTATGATAAAGTTGTGATCTTCAGCAAGAAAATATGTCAGCAGTAAACGTGAAAATCAATAAATTTACAGGAAGGAACAGTTTTGGTTTGTGGCAAATCAAGATGCGTGCACCGTTGAAAGCAAAGAGGTTTGTGAGTCCTTTATCCGACAAACCAAATACAAGTGCAGCAGATTTTGCCAGTCTGGAAGAGAAAGCACATTCAACCATCATGTTGTGCTTATCTCGATGATGTTATCATCGAGGTTGCTTGAGAAGACACCTCGGCCAAGTTGTGGAAGAAGTTTGAAAGCTTCAGATATGACCAAGTCACTGACCAACAAGTTGTTGTAGAAACAGAGGTTGTTCAGTTTAAAGATGCATGAAGGGAGTCCACTGAGGGACCATCTTGACCAGCTAAACACAATATTACTTGATTTAAGGAATATTGATGTTAAAATTGAGGATGAAGATGCAAACCTAATCCTGTTGGTGTCATTACGGGCATCATATGAAAACTTTGTGCAGTCTTTCATAGTTGGGAAGGATACAGTAACTTTAGAGGATGTGAGGTCTGCCTTACATGCCAGGGAGCTTAAACACAAGGCTGCTGGGACAGATAAATAGTTTCTTTGGGCTAGTAGCTAGCAAAGACAATAGTGGAAAAGGATATGGATGTAAGAAGAAAAAGAAGCCAGGGTCCAAAGGTCCTAAGTCTACTGATGTTTGTAATTATTGTAAGGAGCAGGGACATTGGAAGTCCAATTGTCCAAGGAAGAAGAAACAGTAGGAAGACAATTCTGGTACAGTAGCCTTGGCTACTGAGCAATCTGATGAGGATCTGGTTCTAGTTGCAGGGGACTCTACACACCATAATGATGTGTGGATACTTGATTCTGTAGCATCTTACCATATTCATCCAAACAGGGAGTGGTTTTCCACTTATGAGCAGATGGATGGTGGTCAAATCTATATGGCCAACACAACAGCAAGGTTTGCAAATTTGTGGGAATTGGCTCAGTAAAGTTAAGGACAGAGGATGGTAAATTCTGTACACTGAAAGATGTAAGACATGTTCCATAGATGACCAAGAATTTGGTATCTCTCAGTCTACTGGACAGCAAGGGGTTCAATTTCAAGGGTGAAGGTGGACAGCTGAATGTCTTCAAAGATTCAGTTGTAGTCCTCAAAGGCATCAAGAGGGGAACCTTGTTTATATTACAAGGATCTACTCTATCTGGCACTGCTGATGTTGCATCCTCAGCAGTTCACCAGTCTCAACAGACTCAGCTGTGGCACATGAGACTTGCTCACATAAGTGAAAGGGGTATGCAGATTCTTTTCAGCGGGTTTTCTTGGGGGATATAAGGTCAAAAATCTGGACTTTTGTGAACATTGTGAATTTGGGAAATTGCATAGAAGTAAGTTCTCAGCAGGGTTGCACAACACAAATGCATCACTTGATTATATCCATTAAGACTGCTGGGGTCCATCAAAAGTTGAGTCATTGGGTGGTCACAGATATTTTGTGTCATTCATAGATGACTATTCAAGGATGACTTGGGTGGTGATGATGAAGAACAAAGGTGATGCATTCGAAGAACTTCAAGCGAGCTGAAGGCCTTAGTGGAGAATCAGGTTGGGCAAGAAAATCATGAAGCTTCGTGATGATAATGGTCCGAATTGCTGGATTGGATTTTGATTCATTTTGTGCGGTGAGGTATGGTCGACATCATAATCAGAAGAATACACCTCAATGAAATGGTGTAGGTGAAAGGATGAATCAAACTCTCTTGGAGAGGGCAAGATGTATGCTTTCTCAAGTCGGTTTATCAAGGAGATTTTGGGCGAGAGTCGTAAAAACAACACTGCTACTTAATCAACAGAGAGTCCTCACACATGAATCAATCTCAAGACACCATTCGAGATGTGGTCGCAAGCCTCGCCGACTACTCGATTCTAAGGGTTTTTGGAAATACAAATTACTATCATGTTAGTGAAGGGAAGTTGGAGCCAAGAGCCAAAAAGGTAGTGTTTGTGGGATATGGTGATGGAGTGAAGGGATATAGAATTTGGTCATCAGCAGAGTATAGAGTAATCCTCGGCAGGGATGTTGTGTTTGATGAAAACTCTATGTTAAACTCATCAGTGAGGAGGTCTACTGAGTCTGAAACCAATGTTGAATCTGATAGTGTTGAGAAACAAGTGGAGCTTCAGGTGGAGTCTACTGATATGCAACAATCAGTGGATCCAAATCAACATTATACTGATCAGGATAACGAACCAGAATCTGATCCAAGCCATCCTACTGAGACCTCAGTAGGGCGTCATACAAACATTGATCAGCAGAGTCTAGCTGCCAGCAGGCCTAGAAGATCTAATGTTGGGATACCTCCAAGGAGATATGGGTATGATGATTTGGCCGGATATGCACTCCAAGTTGCAGAAGAGGTAGAGGTTGCTGAACCTACTACTTACAAGGAAGTAGTGACATGTACAAAAGCATCTCAGTGGCATGCAGCTATGGGAGATGAAATGGAGTCATTGTTGAAGAATCAGACTTGGGAATTGGTCAAACAGCCTACTGACAAGGGAGTTGTGACTTGTAAATGGATTTTCAAGAAAAATGAAGGAATAACTAAGGCAGAAGGGGTCAAGTATAAGGCACGTTTGGTTGCAAGAGGATCCATTCAAAAGGAAGGGGTTGACTTTGATAAAATATTTTCACCAGTGGTCACACTTCAATCAGGGTGTTACTAACAATGGTGGCACAGCAGGATCTAGAACTTGAGCAATTAGATGTGAAAACTGCTTTTCTACATGGTGAGGTGGATAAGGAGATATACATGACACAGCCTGAGGGCTTTCAAGTTCCTGGCAAGGAAAATTATGTTTGCAAGTTGAAGAAATCATTATATGGTTTGAAGCAAGCTCCAAGGCAGTGGTATAAAAGGTTTGATGAGCTTTATGCTTCAAAGGGTTACAAATGAAGTCCTTATGATTGTTGTGTATACGCGATCTCACAAAGATGGATCTCATATCTATCTTGTCTTGTATGTGGATGACATGTTGATTGCTGCAAGGAAGTCTGATATTCAAAATCTGAAGAACCTTCTCAGTGCTGAATTTGAAATGAAGGATTTGGGTGCAGCCAAGAAAATCTTGAGGATGGAGATCTGGTGAGATAGAAGTCAGAAAAAACTATTCTTGTCTCAGCAGGGTTATGTGCAGAAGATTTTGGCCAAGTTTGGTATGTCTACTTCAAAACCAATAGATACTCCTATGGCATCAAATGTTCATTTGTCTGTTTATGCTTCACAGTCAACTGAAGAGAAGGAATATATGTCAAAAGTTCCTATGCTAGTGCGATTGGCGCTTTGATGTATGACATGGTTTGCACTAGCCTAATCGCTCGAGCGATTAGTGTTGTCGACACGCTTATAGCTCAACCTGGAAAGGAACACCGGAAAGTTGTTAAAAGGATATTCAATGTACACGAGAGGTACAGCTGATGTTGGTCTCATTTATGGAGGTGATATCGGTCCAGTCACGAGCTCTTGTGATCTTGATTATGCAGGTGATGTTGATGATAGAAAATCAATGAATGGTTATGTGTTTACATTGGGAAATGCTATGGTCACCGGAAAGCTACTCTTGAGCTACTGATGGCCTTATCAACTCACCGCGCGAATACACGGCTCTTACTGAAGTAGCTAAGGAGGGTATCTGGTTGAAGGGGCTAGTTAGTGATTTGGGGTTACATCAGGATCAGGCTGAGATATATTGTTATAGTCTAAGTACAATATGTTTAGCCAAGGATCAGGTTCATCATGAGAGAACCAAGCATATTGATGTTAGGTATCATTTTCTGAGAAATGAGAAGATGGTTGTAGTGAAGAAGATCAGCACCAAGGATAAACCTACTGACATGTTCACTAAACCACCAAATAGAGTAAGTTACGCCTTGCCTGGACTTCATCGAATATTCAAAGCTTGTAACTGCTTCGGAAACTCTACCGAGGCGGTCGGTGGAGTGGATCTTTGTGGAGATAGTCCGGTACAAGTACATCTGGTATTGACGAATGCGTCTGGTACAAGTACATCTGGTTATGCAATCTGTTTTTGACTCTAGTGAGAGTTGAAATCAAGGTGGAGATTTGTCAGTAAAGTGACTTAAACTCTACATCTGGTGAAACCAATCAAGACTCAAGCTGTGTGATGGATAAATGAGTAGTGTATTCACCTGCGTGCATCGAGGGGTAGCCCATCAAGCTTCACAAGAGGCGAGGTGAAGTCTGCTGAGTCTTGGAATACAAAGCAGGTCCCACATCTCATTAATTACATTATATGACAGCTATACAGTGTCATTAAAAGGAGGACACGTGTAGGGGTATTTATGGTGTTTTAGACAAAGATTCCTGATGGCTAGGGTTTAGGGATTTGTACCTATAAATACAGTTGTTGTTGCATTGTCTGTGTGTGTGAAATCTGTAACTCAGTGCAGAATAATAAAGATCTCTTTTCTGCCCGTGGTTTTTTATCTCTCTCATTTTGAGAGGGGTTTTCCACGTTAAATCTGTGTTCTTCTTGTTTTATGTTATCTCGTTTGATTATTTACGTTTGATTGCATCTGTTTCTATTTCTTGAATCTGAAGTTATCTCCATCCGTCATAACATCAATAATATTCATGTTACGACCGTTGTAACATAAAATTTTCAATTTAAATTTTTTCAACATATATCGTGACAGTTGGTTAGGATAGTGATAGTATATAACAAATGTAGTTTGACGATACCGAATATCGCCCCTCCACGTGGAACTATCTAATTGGCCCAATGGCATGTGGAAAAGTCCAAGTATATTATCCGCGTCGGGTCGAATACGAGGATTTAATCGGTGATCACCACCGCACCAACCAGATCTTGCAAGTGTTCCATCTCGAGTACCCATGTCGGTGTCCATCGAGTCGATACCATGGACTTCGTCCAGGCTCCTAGAGCCCACCATCCAAAGAACTTGGGCAAGATGCAAGGCCCATTTAAGGGTAATTATGTCAATAGACCAAACCGCCCCAAATTTAGGGCGAGGCGAAGGACATGTGCCTATAAATACATCATTCCAGAAAGCTACGTAAAATTTGGATTCCTCGACATTACATTAAGATACGTAAGCAATCCAAGATACATTCTTGACTCACCATAAAACATCAAAATCACCCCCAAAATCATCCTCGATTCGATCATCCCTGATTAAATTGACCCGAAATTATACATGACAAAATCCAGCATCGTCATAGTTCATAAATTTCTAACGTATTTAAAAAAATTCAAAACCAAAAGAAACGTATAGAAAAGTTATGTTACCAGGTGATTTTACAGCGTCGATATCTTTTCCGGCAGTAATCCTCCGGTTGTTAGCAGCAACATCAATCTTCCGATCATTTTCATTTCTGATTGTAACTTCTTTTGACATGGTATACACAGTAAATACACCAACAAATAGGATCACAATAAATAAACCTTTTTGTGCCATTAATATTAATTGCAATCTTTTTAATTACTCTATAAATGATTTTCTTTGTGATCTCACATTTTATCACCATTTTATATACAAATTATGATTAACAAAGTATCTCGGCCGGCATTCCAAGCTAGCATTACTTTCTTTTTTTTTTTTTTTTTTTGTTTTTGTATTTGTCTTTGTCGTGCTTTTCCTATAAAAATATTAATATACTTTTATAACATTCACGACCTTTTTTTATCAAAAGTTGTATCGCTGAGCAACTTTCTTAAAAT
The DNA here is from genome assembly GCA_026214975.1 of Gentiana macrophylla. NCBI lineage: Eukaryota > Viridiplantae > Streptophyta > Magnoliopsida > Gentianales > Gentianaceae > Gentiana > Gentiana macrophylla. Next base: position 7,118,924 of record CM047817.1, read on the forward strand.
ATATAAATGATTTATAAATATATATATTTGAAACAAAGTATTTCATTGGACTCTAGCTCCATTGTATAATTCTTTTTCCCTGTGGAATTTTAGGTCTCCCCGGCTGTTTAGTTGGTGTAGCATTTGTTATACATGATATAGAGTAAGGCGTAAACCTAGCCTGACGGAAAAAAAAAAGTTTTATATATATATATATATATATATATATAAGTAAATAAATTTGATTTATTTCATTATATTCGTCATTTCCGACAACGTGAGTATTGACTATTCCTTCAACTATATTCATGGGATCATCTATATATCATCATATCGATTTCAATTAAGGATGTGGAATTTTCAGATACAAGCTTCTTATTAATACGGATCGTTGGATTGGCGTCATGCATTTTGCTCATTGTGGTTGTGTGTTATTCATTAAGGAGCAACCCTATGGCGATTACAAAGTCCGCGGCAAAGTGTAGTCTATCATGCACCTGATGTACTACCCCGACACTATCCTCTCTACTGTTTTGCATCATATGTATATTGTGATATCTCGTTCCTCCGTATAAAGGTATTTACGTCTTTTCTTCGGTAACATTACACCGTTAATAATTTCATTATTATCATACATAACCTCATGGTATGTATTTGTTTGTTACATTTAAACACATTATTTTATCCCTTTATATTCAAGAAAACTCTTCATTTTCTTATCCATTATTCTTATACTTAACTCACCTAATGAAAGCTATTAATGGTGAGAGTTACATGTCTTAAAACTCTCTTAAGTCTTACTATTATGCACGATGAGAGTGAAATTAACTATCATTTACTATGTGATTGTATTATATCCCGTTTATATCTTTTTTTAATTTACACCTTTGTTATCATTTTGGGATGAAGGACGAAATGTCCGAAAATCTTATCTTTTCGGGTGTATTTTGATTCATTCTCGGTCACCCTATTGTCCTCTAAGGGTTACAGTTTGTTTTGTTATGATATTTTGCCGGACTTAGGTGTTCGAAATGACCGGAAGACGAGATACGGGAGTAGGAGTGTATGCCCGAAGTTTAAACGATCAAACGAGTCAAAAATAAAAGAAACGATGAAACCGACATTAAAATTGATTATAAAAAAAATCAGAAAAACATTGCATTTTGTCAAGAGACTTACAACCTGAAACGATAAGATTTTAAAGATGAATCTGACATTATTTTTTTACAGGGAAACATACAATTAAAATTGTATATATCAAACATAATGTATGGAATATCACTGAAGTCTGTCGACAATGTTAATGTTTTCTACCTCTTTTTTATCAATAAAATCAAGAGGTCCTTTCTTGACAAACTGTGTGACTTATGTTTGAGTTATATTTTTTTCCGATTAAACAATATCAATAACTCATACGTTTATACGGCAATTAATTTGAATATTTCCAACAAGAACTGCTCCAGGAATTTTTTAATGAGGGTTAAAAATTTGTAATACCGTTTATCTTTTAAAAATGAATATGTTTATTACAAATAATTGTAGATCAATCCATAAAATGTTGAGTTGATATACAATATTAAGGGGTCAATTTCATAAACATATATATGTATAATTTTTTTTTAACTGTAAAAATGACATAATAATTTTTTAAGATGATCGGCCGTCCCACCAAGCTATAAGGTGCAAGGGCCCTGATTTCTAACCATGTCCCACCTCATGTTGACATCCCCAATGTACCAAATAGGCATGTAACATTGTTTAGTGCATGTAAGTTAAGCTAGGCCGAAGGGTGCATATGATTTAGAGTGGATACAATTAACTAAGTGGTGTTATATGTTACAAGTGATAAATGCATAAACAATATAAAAATAAAACAACAAAATTTAGATTTTAAAATATGATTCTCCCATAATCAAAGACGAAGTCAGGATTTAAATATAGGGTGAGTAATTGGCGTAAAACACCCTTATGTTTGGTCAACATTGAGACTTGCTCTTTATCTTCAAATTTTACATTTTTACCCTCTATCTTTTATAAAATATTACAAGAAACACCCTTTTTTGATTTGGGGTTAAATTTAAAGGGAAAAAAGCATGTGCTATGCACTCTCAACCTGAGCAAACAAAAAAAAAACCTTTTTTAATTATTTCCCCAAAATCCCCATTGATTCCCAACCCATTAATTTGACAAACAACCCCAATTAATTCATTCATTCATTCCCAACCCCAAACTCAGTTGATTCCCGATCCTCGGTTAATTTCCAATTCATGAATTCCCAATCGTTGTTGACTTCTAATTTCCCTCTCCTTAAAAACCTAGTTTCCTATTTCGATTTCTTCTCTATCAACAGAAGAGTGGTATATGTCACCATCGAGTGTTTACCGGCGCCGGCGATAATTGTGCTCAAGATGTCACTTCGAAGAATAGGTGTATTTTGAGTTAAAAACTCCGAGTTAAAAAGCAGGGAGTTAAAAAAATGGGGTTGATAGTCAAATTAATGGATTTTGGGGAAATAATTAAAGAAAGGTTTTTTTGTTTGCTCAGGTTGACGGAGATTGCAAAGCATGACCTTCTTCCCGTTAAATTTAACCCCGAATTCAAAAAAAGGGTGTTTCTTGCAAACTTTTCTAGAAGATAGAGGGTAAAAATGCAAAATTTAAAAACAATGGGCAAGTCTCAATGTTGACCCAAACATAAGGATGTTTTGCGCCAATTACTTATATAGGGTGGATTAACGAAGTATATTGAATGTTTGAATGGGTTGGAAGGTAATGATTTGATAAATTGAACTAGTTGTATAGATTTTTTAGTGTAGTAAAAGAGTAATTCGAATGAATTTATCCCCCTAAATCTTCTATATGCTCCGTCCTTGCTGCCGTTTGCTTCAATATTCCCCTTATGAATACAGCCAACATGCTCCAAATCAGTGTATTAATACTTTTTACCTTTTATTTTCATTGCCATTGATTATTTGATTTTTTTATTATTTGAACTTTTACATGTTTATAAATATGTTGACTTAATCAGCACGGTTACGCGTAGAGGGACCAAGCCTTATAACGTGTTCCGATGCAAATGATCCAATAAAATTGTTGTAGCAAAGTTTTTTTTAACATATTCTGCTAATGAACAGTGCGATAACCGTGTTTGTCATATATGTCCTTCGGCCAAACAGAAGAGACTTGTTTTTTCTTTGAGAGAGTCCGTGTCACATTCTTTGTTTGCATTAATTCATATGCATATTTGGGGGCCATATAGAACGGCCACCATTCATGGTAACCAACTTCCAAATGGATAAGAAAGATTCTCATTATCTCAATTGAATAGGTACATCCTTCTTTAAAAAAAATCAATAAATACATCATTAACCTGATAAACACACCACAATCCAACAGACTACATAATAAACTTGTACTATAAATCTTGGCGAGCTCTGATACATCCCATAAATACTTTTGACATCACATTTATACACAAGTTTTTAAACGTGAATGCAGTCTCGGAATCAATTATGGGATGCCAACAGAAGTCACATAATCTAATGTAGATAATCTGCATGAATAACAAATATTGGGCCAGCCTTTTAATCTTTGGTCTGAACTAATTGTATTGGGCTGCTTTCAGGCCCATCTACTCCAATATGCTTCTGCTCTTGATCAAAAAAATGTTACCCTTCTACTTGTCAAGGCGGTTCATTTGTTATAAAAAAAAAAAAAAAAAAAAATCTGGTTATCTGTTCCCTCCCTTCTACTTTCTGTGTCCAAAATTGGAAATATGTGGATCAAAGCTGCAATCTTGGGAGGTAAACATCCTCTTCCTTTTGTTATTTCATTTTTTTTAAAATTTGTTTCTGCTTCATTGATTTATTTAAGTTTAGATGTTTTGGTGGACGAGTTTCTTATGTTAACTATATATGGGTTTGATTTGGCATGCATCTGTAGCCTAAAGCTTCTTGTTGGTGTCTTAGCCATTCAATCATGGATAAAGTTTCTATCTTTGTGTCTTTTGACTCTTCAAATTTGTTAGCTTTTACTGTATGCATTTACCTGTTTGATTTGATTTGATCCTATGTAAAAGAAGGATAGGAAGCAAGTAGTGTTTTTCATGAGGATAAAGTTGCTATCTTTGTGTCTTAGACTCTTCAAATTCGGTAGTTTCACATGTTTGATTTGATCCTCTCCTTATTCTAAGTAAAAGAAAGAAATGAAGTAGCATTGAGTTATGTTTATTTATTGTTGTAATTAATACACAAAGTTTTCAGGCTCGGGAATCATATTTTCCAATTTGGCGGTATGGACCTTGGCAGGGTTGGGAATCAAAATAGCTTTTCATTCTTCTCGTGAATGGATCAATAGTGTCGTCGCACGAGAAGAAAAGGGCAATGAGATTGCCCGATTGCCTGATGAGGAAAAGGACAATGACACTGACCGATTACCTGTTGAAGAAAAGGGCAATGAGATAGACAGATTACCTGATGATATTCTAGGTGATATTGTTTCACGGTTAAGGCTCATCGAAGCATCACGAACAAGCATTTTGTCGAAGAGGTGGAGGAATGTTTGGACCACAAAGTCTGATTTTGATTTCACCTGCGTTTCAACGTTCGACATTGGACAGAAGTATCACTCTCAAGTTGCTAATAATGGTGATAAGCAAAGATTTTTTAAAGCTGTGGATCAATGCCTACAGCTTTACTCTGATCGTGGTCGTAATTGTAAGCTGACAAGGTTTTCTTTGCACTGTTGCTTTTTGAATGGTGGTAATACGTGTCATCTCGTACGGTGGATGCAAACTCTTGCTAGGTTCGATGTTGAACAGCTTGATGTTGGTAATCTTTGTCTCACAAGCAATCGCATATTTCTTGAGAAAGAGTATACCTTCTCTTTTAAGCTTATTGATGGATTTTCCAGGTTAAAGCATTTATTTTTAATGAACTGCTTTGTGGAAACCAGTTTTGTCGGTCAATGTATCTCACTTACGACGATCGATTTGTTCCACATGATATTGCTTGGTAACCGATTGTCTGACATTTTAATGTCCTGTCCTAACCTTACATATCTAATCTAAGAATCTAAGAATCTCTGGGCCAGATCTCAAGTTGAACTATGTTGAATTTGCTTTTTGCTTTAATGTGGAAAAAATCGAGGTCTCAGATATGAATGTTAAGAAAATCTTGATCGATATGAGTAGCCAAGTAGAAATTTCGTTGTCTTCCCTTCCAAAGATTGAAAAATTGTATCTTAGAGCTCCTGGGATGAATTATCGTTTCGGGGATGTTACACTTACAAGGGACCTGCCTGAGTTACAGACCTTAATAATCAGAACATCGTACCAGGTACTGTAATTATCTGTATTTGTCATGTCTGTATATTTACATACATACATACATACTTGTTATTAATTTCTCACAATTTATTGATATTGATGTATGCTCGTCTTGCTCGGCCCCGCCCACGTACTCACATATATATACACGCAAAGATCCTGCGGTTGCCTCCAACATTTCTAGCGTTTCGCAACATTAGGATGTTATATCTTTTGACATGTGGTAATAAACCTTTCCCAGAAGGTTGGGAGAAGGTGGATCTATGGAATTTTGCTCCAGTTTTGGTTTCATGTCCGTTTTTGGTGGAATTTTATCTTGCGGTAATCCACGCTCTCTCCTTTCCTTCTGTATACAAACACTCCTACATACACCCACACACTGACACATTATATGATCTCTCTACGTAGTACGTCGTCTTCGAACTATATTTTCTGACAATCTATATTGTCTTGTTATTTACACACGCTGAAACAATTTTTTTTATGGAAAAAAAATAAAAAATTACAGATAGGGGGTCCTGTTTGTAAAGAAGAAAGAAGGAACGCAGTGGAGTGGCCTGTTGTGCGGCATAAACACCTTCTGTTCATGGAGTTGTCAGGATTCACCAATACGCAAAACGAGCTTGAATTTTCCAGATTCATATTAACAAGTGCTCAAGTTTTGCTAGTGTTTATGCTTCGGATATGCCCTAGAAAATCTGATTATGTAAAAGGCAATTATATCGATGAAGATGGGAAAGACTTCGAAACGGATTGACGCTCAAGAAGCGGTATGTGCAGGCTTACAAAGGCATGCTCTCTCCGTTCGTGCACTGGTGAAGTTGCGCTGATTTTTTTGTGTACCTTTGATGCTTATGCCGCAGCAGCATATTTAAGCATCTAGTGTTTTGCCTGAATTTATATTTCTTATTTAATAAAAACCGTTAAAAAACTTAATTAAATTGTAAAACCTACTTTTATTTTTGTCTGATGTACTTCAAATGATGCATATTATGTATTTGGGAGAAGGCGAATGCTTTAACTTTTTCATCTTATTCACGACGTAGTAGATCTTAGATTAAGATAAAGTTCATTTATGTTTTATTTATTAGACTTATACGTTGTGGAGACTTTGTAGTTTATTTTTAGTACCTTTTAATTAAGACTTTTGGATTCGTTCGGAAAGTAATAACGTTATATTTATCCTGACTTTGAGTTTATAATATTTGAAAAAATAAATTACCCGAGTTTCTTTGCTTCCTTTTTCTTTTAAGATAAGTTTTCTAAGACCTTTTATTTTTATTTTATACGTGCGAACGCTCGTTTTGATCATCAAGATGATGTTCACTTTAGAACCGAGCAAACGCAAACTTCTAGATAAGTTTTCGGCGTGAAAGTCCGATCGCCCGATTGTGGGGCGGTTTCGTGAGGCGGCGTGAATCCATCACCTCACCCGAGCTTTCGTGATCCACCCTCACCCGATCATCTGCGACCCCTACACCACGATCTCAGCGGAGTCAGTCACCACGACCACGGCATAATCCCACACCAAGACCTCAACCAAGGTACAACTTTATCTATGGTGAACATGGAGAGGCACCGGTACGTGTCACCGTGTTGGGGGACATTCCACCAGTTTACGTTCCCCCAGCAACCAGTATCTACCCCACACCGGTCAGCGTTTATCCTCCACCAGTGAGTCACCCCTCGCCACCAGTGTTTCATCATCAGCAACACCAGACCTTTTACCCACCTCCAGTAGGTCATACCACTCGACCTACTATACCTCTTTCACCCCACTTTGACCATCAGCAAGGCTTTGGTTACCCACCCTATGGTTTCTATCAACCACCGCCATACCAACAGCCTTATCAGCAAGAAATACCTTATGGATACCCTCAAGTGTACCCACCAATTCCACCAGTTAGACCGGTTTTCGAGCAAGCACCGCCAGTTGATTGGTATACCCGGCTGAGAAGGAACAGAGTTCAAGACTTCTTTGGGATGGGGAACATTCAAAGGCTGAGGAATGGTTAAGAAGTTTTGAGAAAGCTTGCAGGAACATAAATGTTTCCGAATCTGAGATGGCCCAGTTAGCAGTTGGATTTCTTTTTGGTGCAGCTGAAGCTTTGATTGACACTATACAGAGCAGTAATGAAAAAGTAACAGATTAGGAAGGCTTCAAAGTTATGTTTTACAACGAGTATTTCCCAGCAACAGTGCAGGCAGACAAGGCAAGTCAGTTTTTAAAGCTTAAGTAGGGTAATTACATGACGGTATCTCAGTACACCAACAAATTTAACGAGTTGGGAAGATTTTACCCTGAGCTCATGAAGGTTGAAGAGAGGAAGATGGCACTCTACAAGGAAGGATTGTCCTATGAAATACAATCTGGTATGTTAGGGTTCACAGCCAAGAATATGGCTGAACTTCTGAATAAAGCATTAGAGGTTGAGACCTTCAGGAAGAAAGCCACCGTGGTTATTGGTAACAAGAGAAATTTTGGGACAAGTCAAGGGAATAACCGAGGAGCACCGCAGCAGAATGCTAAGAAAACGACAACCCCTGCAGCAAGTAAACTTTCAACCGAGACCGCCGCTGCCCTAAGTGCAATAGAAATCACTCAGGTGTGTGCCGAGTTCATGTAAACGGTTGTTATCTCTGTGGAGAAACGGGACATTTTTCTAAGAACTGTCCGACAAAGGAGATGGCTAGAATTTGTAAAGGATTATGACTTAGACATTCAGTACCATCCGGGTAAAGCCAATGTAGTGGCTGATGCTTTGAGCAGAAAACCAGTGTTTGCAGTTTCGAGCGTTGAAGATGTGGTAGAGATGGTAGATGGGTTGAAAATCCCGAGTTTTGATCAGATTGAAGAACGACAGTTTGTGGCACCGTTGTTAGCAAGGTCCGAGTTGATGGATGATATTCGGGAAAAGCAAGATGAAGATCCAGTTTTGGTTGACTTGAAGCGAGTTGCAAGGGAAAAGCCTACAGTTGGTTATGTGTTAGATAAGAATGGGAACTTTTGGTACCAGGATCGTTTGTGTGTGCCTAATGTTGGCAATCTAAGGTAAAAAATTTATGGAAGAGGCACATAGGGTTGCATTTGCGGTTCATCCAGGAGCTACTAAAATATACAGAGACTTGAAGGAAAAGTTTTGGTGGCCCTTGATGAAACTGGAAATAGCTAAGTTCGTAGCAGAGTGTTATACTTGCCAGAAGGTTAAGGCAGAGCATAGAAGGCCATGGGGAATGCTTAAGCCATTGGATATCCCTGAATGGAAATGGGATAAGATCACGATGGATTTCATCACCGGTTTACCTAAGACAAGAGGTGGACATGATGCGATTTGGGTGATTGTGGATAGATTGACCAAATCTGCTCATTTCTTACCGTTTAAGGTTGATATGCCCTTGAAGAAGATGACCACATTTTGGATAATATAGTAAGTTACACGGAGTACCTATCTCTATAGTCTCGGATCGAGATAGTCGGTTCATTAGTCGGTTTTGGAAAGGTTTACAACAAGCTTTTGGTACACGGCTGGATTTGAGTACGGCCTTTCACCCTCAGACAGATGGGCAGACAGAAAGGACCATCCAAACACTTGAAGATATGCTAAGAGCTTGTGTTTTGGAAGTAGGCGGATCATGGGATGATTACCTACCGGTAGCAAAGTTTGCCTACAACAACAGATATGACGCAAGCATAGGCATGCCACCATTTGAAGCTTTGTATGGGAGAAGATGTCGAACGCCGTTGTTTTGGGATGAAGTCGGGGAAAGACAAGTCACAGGGCCGGAGTTGGTTGAACAAGCTAAATAAATAGTTTAGTTGGTTAAGAAGAATCTGAAGGCAGCTCAAGATAGGCAGAAAAGTTGGTTAGAAGAAGACCTCTCGAGTTTGAAGCTGGTGAAAGAGTTTACCTACGAGCTTCACCGATGAAAGGAGTTAAACGTTTCGGGCAAAAGGAAAAGCTAAGCCCGAGGTATGTTGGACCTTTTGAGATTTTGAAAATGGTTGGACCGTTGGCTTACAAGCTTAAACTACCGGAATCAATGTCAAGAGTCCACAACGTTTTTCATGTCTCGATGTTGAAGAAGTGTTTGACCAAGACGGATGTTGAAACCACAGTTGACCCGAAAGTTCTTCAAGATAATCTAGCTAATGACGAGAGACCGATCAGAATTCTGGACTGGAAGGAAAAGATGGTTAAGAGATGGTTGATTCCTTTGGTTTTGGTGCAACGGAGCAATCATTCACCGGAGGAAGCTACTTGGGAAGTTGAGGTCGATATGATCAGCGAATTCCCAGATTTTATGGACTTACCAGGTATGTTCTAGTTTCGAGGACGAAACTCCTTTTAAGGGGGAAGGAATGTAATATTCCGATTTTCGGGAAAGGGCAGACGTGTCATTTTGCGAAAACGAAATATTATTATTTCCTTTCTTTTATTGGAGTTAAGTATGATGATATATATATATATATATATATATATATATATATATATATATATATATATATATATATATATATAAAATTTCAAAATTATATGGATATATTTAAGGAAATCTGATTTTTAAGTAAAGGGTGATTAAGGAAAATCAAGGATTAGGTCATTATTGAGATTTTTCCTATTTAAGGAAAAATAAACCCAATCAGTTTCCCTTACCTTTTGAATCAGATTTTCCACCTCCTAAACTTTACTTCCTGCGTGTGAAGAGCAAGAATTAGGGCTGCGTGTTTTTCGATCGATTGCTAAGTCGATATTGACGGTTTTCGCTTGAAAGAAACCTTTGGAATCGTCGTAAGAGAGCGTCGTTTGAAAGATCGTAAAGTTGGAGCTTTCTTAAGGTATGTTTGAGCCCTAGTTCTGTTCTTGTTCGAATTTGATGGATTCAAACTCATCAATTCGTAGTTTTGTACGTTTAGAAGCATGTGATCGAATCAAATCCAAGTGTGGATTTATCACACATGTTTTCTGCAGAAAAGGGATCGGTTTTGCTGCTGCTTTTCTGAGTTCTTGGTTTGGAATTGCTTGCTAAAAGGTAAAAAGTTTTTCCTACAATCTAGTTATGGTTGAGAGTAGTTAGACCATGATTTTAATGCGTTTTGTATCAAGTTTTTCGCTTAGATGATGTTTAAAGATTAAAGTTTGAGTTGGATCTTAAAAGCTATGTTTTTCTGATGCTTTTCTGATATAAATCATGTGCAATATGTTTGGAAACGAGTAGAGTGTTGGATCGTAACACGCACTAAATTACTCTAGAGGGGGGGGGAGGTGAATAGAGTAATAACCGGCTTATGACTACTTTTTCGACTTAAGATAATTTCGGAGTTTCAACCTAGTTTTTAGTTAATTAAATAGGCGGAAGAAAAACTAAGTTATCCTAGTTATCTATGTGATCAAAGTTGCACCTAACAGGATTACAAACAAACTTGTTTTAAATCAGGTTAGGTTGTAACTAGCATGCAAGATATTACCTAAGTGTTGTGTTATGTAGGTGAGAGAACACTTAGCAGGTTTTAGTTATTTAACTAGCATGCAAGTCCTAAGGTGTTACAAAACAATTGAAAAACAAAACAATCCAAGCAAAACAATCAATCAAGAATGTTTTACTTGAATCAACCAAGTGTTGAATCCAAGCCAAGCTTAGAAAGAACACTTGAGGTCAAGATTCAAGTATAACACTAAAGCTACACTATAAATCTCTACGGTTACAAATACAATACAAAGATTACCCCACCGAGCCTACATTTCTCGGATGGCCAAGATGAAGTGCAGACCGGAGCCCTCCAAGCACGATCATTCAAAGACTTACTCAACACACAAAGCTTTGTGTGTTGAACCACCAAGCTCCTTCCTTGACTTGATGAACTCCAAACCGTAATGCAGAAAAGTAAAGCACTCTCTTCCTCACTTATACAAGTTTAACACTCAAGTGTAAGAGTACATCATTAACCTGATAAACACACCACAATCCAACAGACTAAATAACAAACTTGTACTAAAAATCTTGGCGAGCTCTGATGACATCCCGTAAATACTTTCGACATCACAATTATACAAAAGTTTTTAATCGTGAATGCAGTCTCGGAATCAATTATGGGATGCCAACAGAAGTCACATAATCTAATGTAGATAATCTGCATGAATAACAAATATTGGGCCAGCCTTTTAATCTTTGGTCTGAACTAATTGTATTGGGCTGCTTTCAGGCCCATCTACTCCAATATGCTTCTGCTCTTGATAAAAAAAAATGTTACCCTTCCACTTGTCAAGGCGGTTCATTTGTTTAAAAAAAAAAAAAAATCTGATTATCTGTTCCCTCCCTTCTACTTTCTGTGTCCAAAATTAGAAATATGTGGATCAAAGCTGCAATCTTGGGAGGTAAACATCCTCTTCCTTTTGTTATTTCATTTTTTTCCAAATTTGTTTCTGCTTCATTGATTTATTTAAGTTTAGATGTTTTGGTGGACGAGTTTCTTATGTTAATTATATATGGGTTTGATTTGGCATGCATCGGTAGCCTAATGCTTCTTGTTGGTGTCTCGGACATTCAATCATGGATAAAGTTTCTATCTTTGTGTCTTTTGACTCTTCAAATTTGTTAGCTTTTACTGTATGCATTTACCGATTTGATTTGATTTGATCCTATGTAAAAGAAGGATAGGAAGCAACTAGTGTTTTTCATGAGGATAAAGTTGCTATCTTTGTGTCTTAGACTCTTCAAATTCGTTAGTTTCACATGTTTGATTTGATCCTCTCCTTATTCTAAGTAAAAGAAAGAAATGAAGTAGCATTGAGTTATGTTTATTTATTGTTGTAATTAATACACAAAGTTTTCAGGCTCGGGAATCATATTTTCCAATTTGGCGGTATGGACCTTGGCAGGGTTGGGAATCAAAATAGCTTTTCATTCTTCTCGTGAATGGATCAATAGTGTCGTCGTCGCACGAGAAGAAAAGGGCAATGAGATTGACCGATTGCCTGATGAGGAAAAGGACAATGAGGGATTACCTTATGAAGAAAAGGGCAATGAGATTGATAGATTACCTGATGATATTCTAGGTGATATCGTTTCGCGGTTAAGACTCATCGAAGCATCACGAACAAGCATTTTGTCGAAGAGGTGGAGGAATGTTTGGACCACAAAGTCTGATTTTGATTTCACCTGCGTTTCCACATTCGACATTGGACAAAAGTATCACACTCAAGTTGCTAAGAATGGTGATAAGAAAAGATTTTTTAAAGCTGTGGATCAATGCCTACAGCTTTACTCTGATCGTGGTCGTAATTGTAAGCTGACAAGGTTTTCTTTGCACTGTTGCTTTTTGAATGGTGGTAATACGTGTCATCTCATACGGTGGATGCAAACTCTTGCTAGGCTCGATGTTGAACAGCTTGATGTTGGTAATATTTGTCTCAAAAGCAATCGCGTATATCTTGAGAAAGAGTATACCTTCTCCTTTAAGCTTATTGATGGACTTTCCAGGTTAAAGCGTTTGTGTTTAATGAACTGCTATGTGGAAACCAGTTTTGTCGGTCAATGTATCTCACTTACGACAATCGATTTGTTCCACATGATATTGCTTGGTAACCGATTGTCTGACATTTTAATGTCCTGTCCTAACCTTACATATCTAACTGTGCGACGTTGTGAACTGCCTCTGAATCTAAGAATCTCTGGGCCAGATCTCAAGTTGAACTATGTTGAATTTGCTTTTTGCTTTAATGTGGAAAAAATAGAGGTCTCAGATATGAATGTTAAGAAAATCTTGATCGATATGAGTAGCCAAGTAGAAATTTCGTTGTCTTCCCTTCCAAAGATTGAAAAATTGTATCTTAGAGCTCCTGGGATGAATTATCGTTTCGGGGATGTTACACTTACAAGGGACCTGCCTGAGTTACAGACCTTAATAATCAGAACATCGTACCAGGTACTGTAATTATCTGTATTTGTCATGTCTGTATATTTACATACATACATACTTGTTATTAATTTCTCACAATTTATTGATATTGATGTATGCTCGTCTTGCTCGGCCCCGCCCGCATACTCACATATATATACAAGCAAAGATCCTGCGGTTGCCTCCAACATTTCTAGCGTTTCGCAACATTAGGATGTTATATCTTTTGACATGTGGTAATAAACCTTTCCCAGAAGGTTGGGAGAAGGTGGATCTTTGGAATTTTGCTCCAGTTTTGGTTTCATGTCCGTTTTTGGAGGAATTTTATCTTGCGGTAAGTCACGCATTGTATGATCTCTCTACGTATGTTTGCCTCGGAACTATGTTTACTGCAAAATCTATATTGACTTGTTATTTTATACATGAAATGTTTCATGTGCTTAAAATTACGCAGATAGGGGGTCCTGTTTGTAAAGAAGAAGAAAGAAGGAACGCAGTGGAGTGGCCTGTTGTGCGGCATAAACACCTTCACTTCATGGAGTTGTCAGGATTCACCAATACGCAAAACGAGCTTGAATTTGCCAGATTCATATTAACAAGTGCTCAAGTGTTGCATGCGTTTATGCTTCAGGTATGCCCTAGAAAATCTGATTATACAAAAGGCAATTATATTGATAAAGATGGGAAAGATTCGAAACTGATTGACGCTCGAGGAGCGGTATGTGCAGACTTACAAAGGCATGCTCTCTCCGTTCGTGCACTGGTTTTATTGCTCTGATTTTTTTGTGTACCTTTGATGCTTAATTACGCCGCAGCTAGCAGCATTCTTTTTTTTTTTTTGGTCGAAACCGGATATTTTAAGTAATAAACACTAAAAAACTGTACAACGGGATGTTCAAACTATACAAAAATTGATTTAGTGCATGATAGTCTCTCAAATCAACTCCAAGCCTACCCTAAAGTTCTCCTCGTCGTCTCGCTTCGGACACGAAATTCCGAACGAAAATCGTCTTTGGACGCGTGAACGATCAATATCAATATCCTCAACTGTATAACAATAAAATTGCTGGATTTTGAACTCAACTTTTCTTGTTTAATATCAAATTCCTCAACTGTAACAATAAAATTGCTGGATTTTGAATGTAACTTTTCTCATTCTATCAATAAAGTTGCTGGAATTTTAATTTAACTTTTCTTGTTTAATATCAAATTCGCATTATATCAATAAGCTGGAATTTTAATTTAACCTTTCTTGTTTTATGTCAAATTCTCATTGTATCGATGAAATTCCTTGAATTCTCTTTAGTCTCCTTCTAGTTTTCTTTTCTTTGTTCGCTCTTTATTTTAATTTTAATTTTAATTTATTGTTTGATTAAGGTAAGTGTAGTGCAATCATTTGATGAATGATGCTTGATATCGGAACAAAATTCATTAAACCCTCCATCATACTTTCCACCTTCATACGGAGAGTGGGCAGAAGAGAAGGAGGTTCTCCTACGGAGTCGCACTTTGACTTGAGCAGTGCAGGAGACTGAGGAATGGGTCGAGTAAACTCCCTGGGGAATTCTAAGGTGGAGACACGTATGTGGCTTCATCTGGACCACACAGTTTGGTCTAGATGATGTCATATAGGTGACTCCTTATTTGAGAGTCTCCACCTTAGAATTTCCATACTCCCATAGTGCCGGAAAAATAAAAGATGACAATGGAGAGGGGAATTCAACTCCTTGATTAGGAGAAGGAAGATAAAGCGCAGGAGTGAAATGAAAAATTCCTGTACGTTTTGATGTTTACGCCGTCCATTTATCGAGTAGACACTATAGCTAGCGAATTCATCATGTGAAGATGCCTGCAGTGCTGCTGGTTGAATCTGAGGAAGACGAGCTGCCTAAATATGAATGTAAAAACTTATACTGGGGTGAAGATGTTGATTTATGCACGTCAGACGAAGGGAGACACCGTGTGAGCACTTCCCAAACCACACAGTTTTATTCTGTATTTAAACTGTGTGGTTCTTATCGTTTCACCCGTCACTTCACTTCAAATTCTCTCACCACACAATAATTTCCCTCATACGAATGTACGTCAATGCATCGATTTCAAATGCTATGATAAAGCTAATGATCCTGGATATGGATGTCAAAACCTATATTGCGGTGAAGACGTTGACTTATGCACCACTGACAAATGTCAATGGATCAATTTCAAATGCTATGATCGATATTAATAAATATGATTTATGGGAAAACTATTAATAAATAGGCCTCGTCTGATTTATTCATGTACGTTTTGATGTTTACGTCGCCTATTTATGGAGTAGACACTTATTGATGAATCTGAATCATACACTTTTAAATCACATTCAAACTGTATGGTCCAGATTCATTCACATGTGGCACAATGATTGTATATCCTTTAGCTAGTAATAGTATGTTATGACTCCAATTGATAATACTCTTTGATTTGAGGTTAAGTGATCATTATCTACAATTATCATATAAAGGATCATTATTACATTTAATCAGATAAGTAAGACGTCATATGTTATATTTTTTGTGGTAAAGAGATCATTATCTACATTTATCATTTTAAGGGGATCGTTATCTATATTTATGGAGACACTATATGGTTCAATTTGAACTATACATTTTCATTCCATTATGTAAAATTTTCCGAAAGGTGGTGGTGGTAGTGTTGAAAACTAGTTTAGTCGATTTGCATTATGTCTAATTCAATTCGTTTTTTTTAAAGTTATACAAAAATAGAGCAACATGTACACATTTTTTTTTTCGTTTTCTGTAAAACTCAAATTCAAGACCTGTCGGTCTTTAAAGATGGTGTGTGAGATGTCCTTTTATTAAAAACTGAGACGTGTACCAAAAGCTTTGGTAAAAGTTTATCATTAAAATTGTCTTAATTTATATCATTTGCAAAATTCAATAATAGATATAGAAACAGTTTTGATAAATTAAATAACCGAAACATATCTTTCAATTTATATCGATATAACGAAATTGAAGTAACCTCCATTGGATCCTTTTAGTACTATTCACACCTTGCAAAACTCGAGCCAAAAACTCACGGGGCTCAAAAGATTTAAGACAAGACAATAAGTCAAGCTTTTACAGATTTTCTCGACATATGAAAATCTCAATTTATTTGACTAGTCTTTGTCAGACCTTTTTTTAACAGGCTTCTGGCTTCAAGAAAATACATTTTTAAATTATTTTATTTTGTTGTTGTTGTATTTTATAATTAAACTTGACTCATCTTCCATCGTACATTCTGTGAGAAACTTCAAATCCGTCGATCTTTCCTTTTTTCCTTGCCTGCACAAAGCTACGAACCCTTATTTTAACACCCGCGGTTTCGGATCAGATCAGATTAGATCTGACATTTTTCAAGTCTCTCGCTGAAATTTTCAACTTCACCTCATTGAATTTTCAACTAACTCGTTGAATTTTCTCTCTCGCCCTGTTGAAATTCTCTCAGTCTGTTGAAATTTCAACAAGAAAGTTAAAAAAAATGTCAAATCAGACCTGACATGAAATATGGTGTGTTAAAATGACCTAAAAATGTATTTTTTTCTCTCTGGCTTCTGGGACGGGGGGTTCTTCCCTCCACATTTATCGAATTGATCGATGGGTTGATCAAAACTACACAGTTTACCTCTAAAATATTTAAACTGTGTGCCTTTCATCAACCTGCTGATCACTTCACCCTTAAAACCCTCACCACACAAGAAGTTTTCCTTTGGGACTTGTTCCCCGCCTTCTTCACTCTAATTATTTTATTCCATTTTATTTCTTTAAAAAGATTTAAGATTTCGTAGCACAATACACACAGAAAGAAATTCAATTTAAAGGTGGTGTCTATTAATTGAGGGAAAGTCTATCCTAAGGACTCCAACATGGAGAGTGATCAGTGTGGCATAATCAGGACCACACAGTTTCATTCTGCAATGACACTGTGTGGTCCTGATTATGCCACACTGATCACTCTTCATGTTGGAGTCACCATGCTAGAACCTCCCATTAATTAGAGTTACTTTAATTTAAAAAATTCATGACATTATGGTTATGGGGAAGGAGAATATTGATTCTCTTGTCTTTTGACCTTGCTCAGATCACGGATTTTTCTAGAACACTCTGTATTTACATTTTTCTTTTATATATTTCTAATATATTAAAATGTTTTCTGGAATAATAAACCTTACCATATTCATATTTCTATACATAGCAAATTTTTAATTATTATATAGGTGTTCCAATGATTATGTTGTGTAACTCAAAATAATGTTTGGCATGTATATGTATATATATATCACTTGAATAGACAATTTTTTTAACATAAAAAGTTAGAAGATACTCATACATAATAATTCAAGATTAATAGTAATACAAACCAACCTAAGTTGGCCAAATTTCTTCAAAACATTAATAAAAGAAAAACAAGTTCCAAGTTTTTCTTCTGAAACACAAACCCTAAACTATTAATTATAGCTAGCGGTGGTGGCGGGTTTCGTTGTACCTCTGCCACCCATCCTCGTCTCTGTCCTACCCCGACAGAAACAAATAGTCAATAAAGACGAACATAAAAAACCAACACCACACTAATACGGGGCTCCAAACAAAAATGGACCCCTCCAAAGTCCGACCCAACTTCCGAAATTTGAAGAACATTAAAATAAGTCCTCCTTAATTTCGACGCTACTAGACACATCTACACTAAAACGCCGCTGGTACTAATATTCAGTGGCTATTTCATAGTATACATGTTACTACTATTTAAATCTTCGTCTTTCTGGATTTTAGATCCGAAGACATGATATCTTCCTCTCTTCAGTGGAACCCCAGGCACCGCTAAAGGTCTGCCCGAAGGACCACCCTGCAGGGGCAGCATTGTAGGACACCAAACTACGACCATCACTTGTTGTGACCTTAAATGAGAGGGCCTGTCCATTAAGGTTGCTATTGCTTTGCCAATTTTGCCCCCAATTCCTTGACATTTGTTGCCAGCCAGTCCTTGAGCCTTTAATTTCAACAGAATGGACATCACCTGCACCACCAACATTTGTAACTAACACCAAGTTGAAGTAGGAGTGACCATTTATTGTAAACCTTATGCCTCCCCTTCTTCTGCAGGGTACCCTACAATAAAGAGCAAGTATATGTCATTAATGATTCACATGTTCCTTGGGTAACAATATAGAAAGATGTGAACGACTTATGGCCACAAAATAAATGATGCAAAAGTTATTGTCTCATAATCGACCTTGTCAAAGTGATTTCGGAGTTAAAAACCGATTTTTCGTAAGTTTTGGAGCAAGAACCGACTTTACCAAAGTTAGTTCTCACATTGCAGCTATGGAAAGTCGGTTCTTGACTCTAGAAGTACTGACTATCACAAGATCGATTCTACTGTAGTGTACATATAGAGTGGTGCACGAGTAGAATGAGTGTGGTCCAAATAATAGCCCCTTAAAGATTCTAACACTTTATATATGCACCACAATATAATCGACCAAAATAGAAAAGCCAGGTTCTATGTGTATGATAGGAGCTAAAAATAAAAATACTCGAAAAATTTTCTACTCGTTCCACTTTCTGGAGTTAAAACCGACTGAATCAAATTCAGGAAAGTTGGTTCTCACAAGTCACAATGCACATATGAGAAGTCGGTTTTTGTCTCCATAAGTACCGACTATCACACGATCGATTCTACTGTGATGCACATATAAAGTGGTGTACGAGCGGAAGGGTGGGCTCCCGTTAAATATTCTACTTGCATGTTCTCTTTATAAGCTATGAGTTTACATATATACCCTTAACACAAAACACAATTAAGTCCCTTTACCTTCTATAAGCAACAGGGACAATTCCGGCTTTATACTGCGCGATACGAAGAAAAACAGGCTGAGACAGATCAAAGTGGTGGAGGGGAGGGTTGCACCACCCGCCGTTGTTGTTCGGCAAGGCGGCGTTTGGGGGGCAGAAATTGGTGGCAGTGACGACGATGCTACCGGGCAAACACCATGGATGGTCATTTTGACAAATAATTTCAAAACAAGATCCACAGCTTAAACCATTGTTGAATAAAGCTGTACTTAATGCTGCTGTGTTTGTACCATAACCTTGGCTATATAAATTCCCATAACCACATGCTCCACCTACAAAAATAATTAATAATTAAACCAAATAATATATATATATATATATATCTTGAAAAACTTTATAGTGTAATAACGTGGTATAGTGTTATTATATCGAGTGACATTCATTATATTTTTCTAATTTTTTTCATTTTCATTAATTATCCACATTCATTATAGTAAATGTAGTGTCTGGAATTTTTTGTTGTATCAATAGAATCAGTTTAATTAAACCATGTCAAAACTCTAGAATGATTTATAGTATTTAGGAACATATATGAAAGTAAAAGACACTAAATTATAAAGATATATAGATAACAATTTTGTTGTAAAATATTCATCCTAAATAATGGTACATTTTAATGATTTAAATTGTAGAAAATTTGAACAGAAATAAAATAAAAAATGATGATATATATATATATATATATATATATATATATATATGTGTGTGTGTGTGTGTGTGTGTGTGTGTGTACATACCCATTGTTCCAGATGCATCACCACCACCATAGAAAGTTGCATGAGCATTTGTCCAGCCTCCATAGCCATGAACTTGTTGTGCCACCATGTTCACCACCAACAAGCTAACAAAAAAAACTCCCAAAATAGCCATTTTTTTCTGCAAAAAATAAAATATTAACTTAATTTCTAAATGTTTATAATCTAAATATTGAAGAAAAGAAAGAAAATCAAGAAATTATTACTTGGAGAGAATGAGGTTGAAGAAAGAAAAAAGAAAGCAGAGAAAACAGAGTAAAAAGAGTAGGGTGGTTGTTTTGAAATGAATGCTTTAGGAGTGTGGATATAAATAGGACCAGAAAAAGAGAAATTGTGAGGGTAAATTGTTGGGGTGGAGGCAGAGATAACAGAGGAGGGGTTTGTCACTCCTGGCCAGTCAGGGGGAGTGTGTGGTGTGTGTTTTCTCTCTTTAACTATAAGCAACTACTACTTCCCTCAAAAAAAAAAAAAAAAAAAAAAAAACTATAAGCAACTACTAACTGACACTTTATTTTTATTTATTTGTTTATGTTGGAACAAACTTTTTTTTATTCCATAGGTTGGACAATAAATAATGTTACATTTCAAATTTATTTTAAAATGGTTCTAGTTGACCATTATAATATATATATATATATCAATCGATGGTCGATGTATAACATACCTCAGTGGTAAAAAGTAGTGTTGTTAAAAGAAATTTATGAATCCGTCATTGTTTTTACACGAGGTTTCTAACGTTTGTTGAGCGATTCACCGAAGTTAAACGTGTAATTGATTATTTAAACCTTATCTTAATTAATGTTTAGAACAATGAACTAATTATATTCAATTTCATTTTCTTATAGACACGATATTGACTCGCCAACGTACTACAAACTGGCCTAATATTCTTGTTTGTAAATCACAACGTTTAAATAGTAAAACTACTTTTCTCTATAACGATAATGATATCTTATCCCTAACCGAAGGCACATGATAATATGATATTTGACAAATACATATATATACCTATATATATACTACCTCCTCGTTCAAAATATAAAACTAATCCTACATTTTTCTATAAATCACCATAATATGTAAAACTCATTCTACATTACCAACGAATATTTATTTTTTTTTTTTTTATCTTACCCTTAATTTATTATGAATTAATGGGAAGTTTTTCATTACTTAACAACTATCGTGATTAATGATAATACTTATGATTTTAGACATTAACCTTCAAATTAATGACATTCAACCAATTCCTATAATTCATAAAACTTCATATATTATATTTTGATATGTATATATATGAGTGGGAAACATCAGTGTATCAAAGTGGGTTCAAGTTGTTTTCGACTTTTTTCCAAGAAGAGCATTAAAGTCGACCATCCGTTTGTTGCAGGCTGTTGCGGTGCACATGCATGTTCTTTAGACTTTTTGCTTTTATAAAATAGAATTGTTCCTCTCTTAATCACTCGAACACAACAAGATATTATGAAAATATATTTTTACATCATTCATAATAATATAAATCTATCGTACTTAATATTTAATAATAGAATATAAGTATATATTGTATCATTTATTGTGTCTGAATGATTGTGATACTACTTCCTTGGCCTCTTTGTTTGCTTTAGTTCTTCTTGTTTTGAAATTTGAGCAAAGGGATAAAAAAAATTCCATTGTTTGTTCTTCAATCTACAAAACCCGGGAAAAATGTTTGAAGAGAAACTTTTTTGAGTGATAGATATATATACATGCATATGTCTATACATATATGTATGTATATGTGTGTTCCAAAAGAAATTCTTAGTTGGATTGTTTATTTTTAGTGATGTGATTGACAAAGTGATAAAAATTAAACAATTTAAATCCAGTTTTAAAACTGACAACCATGATCCATCCATCTCTACTATCCACACGAGTGGAGGTAACAACTTAAGAATTTCTCGTGTTTCATCACTCACCGATGGATTCACTACATACAAAGACTTATCGCCCTCCTTTAAATTAAAATATATAGCTAAGCCAATTAAATACATTCATTTCTCAATATTATATCTTGAAGTAGTTTATTTAAAATCAAGCCTCAAAAATCAAGTCTCAAGTCTCAAATCAATATAATAAGAATCAAATCAAAAAAATAATATGATTGTTTGATAACACATTAACTCTGAAATATGAAAATGCTTAATTTTACAATTTTGCCCTTACAACGGCTTTATATATTAGAAATATATATATAATACATGTGAAGCGTACATAAATATTTATTTACAAGAAACATATGTTACAATGTTTCCTTACCATCAGATTTTTTTCTTAATATAATGCGACTATAAATGTTTCACATATAATGTGAGTGATGTCGTTAAATCTTTGGAATATTTGTGTTTTAATTTTATAACATTTGTTTTACAATTTTTTTTATAACATTTGTAGAATCATAAAATATTATATAAGCAGTAAACACTTATTACTAAAAAAAATTAATTAACACGTCATCATACAATTGTGTTATAAAAGTATAAAGTCATTAAAACAAATAAAAAAAATTACGCTGGACACAAAAGTATATATTAGTAGTATTATATTACAAAGGTTTGTAAAAAAAGAAAAACAAATGATGGGTAGTTACGGGTAGAACGTGGGTTTGCAAAAAAATTCAAATTAAAGAAGATCATAATCACTTAAAATTTTCCACAATTTTCCACAAAGAAATTATCTTATCTTAATTAATTGGTCTTAAAAAGTATTATCAAACGCCACTTATTTTAATCATCATTTAATCTTTTATGAATAAGTACTTAATGAAGTTATCAAACGGGCCCTTAGTAATATTTTTTCACATTTACGTCTATTATGCCTCCATAATATTGATAATGTTTCTTCTGGTTATTGAACATGGGACCTTATAATTCTCCTCTATGGAATTGGAGTCATTGCTAGGATACTAATTGAGGATTCTAAGAACGTGTCTCACAACATGACATTAGTTCTGTCTGTTAATCGTTTCTAATATCATACGTAACATCTAAAATACTGATATGACGGTGTTATTTAAGTCATAATGAATTCAGTAACTACTAAAACCATCATCTTCAATTCGTCTAAAAAGGTAACTCAAGTTACGGAATTCATTAAGTCTAAGCATTACGGTATGTGTACATATATTATTTAAAATAAATAAATAAAGGTTGAGCCCAACCCATATCGACCCAATGCCCCTATATCCCTAGATTTTTTAGGAATATGTAAATCAAGACTTATATCTCAATGGTTCAGTTATCAATGTTGTCTTTACACATTTTATTTCTGAGAAAGTCGATACAAAGTATCAACTCTTAGACCGAAGGCATAAAATGGATATACATATTTATAGTGAAATCCTTTCTTAAATCAATCAATGAAAGGAACATGTTCTACAAAAAAAAAAAAGAAAAAAAAAAAAGAAAAAAACATGAGATTTATTAACTTTTTCCCTTTTTTGTTTTGTCTCGACATAATTTTGACATTTTTTTAGGGTGAATATTGACATATTTGTGCCTAATCTTATCATGTTATCCTTATCTATAAACCAACGATGTTATGGTTCAAAGGAATTTAGAATAAAACTATAAAATATAACATGTAAAACGAAAAAGAAATAATATGTAGCAACCTTCAATTTTGTTTCTTCTTACATTTTTTTTTGACACATGTAATTGTCAAATTGATGGAAAATCTCCACAGATTTGATTTTGAAATCCATCTTTTTCACCTTTGTGTAAGTAATGATGTAACACCGACCAGAATGCATTTGTCTGCGGGGCTAATTCGGCTGCAAGACTCCTTATTAGAACAAGTTCTTGGATTCCTATATATCACGCGTATAAATATACAAAATATTTTTTGTCTATATATACACGTGACAATCAATCCCGACGCGATGGTCTTGCTTCAGTTCCTTATCTACGAATCAAATTAAAAGATGGTGCCAGAAAATTTTATTCTTTTTTTTTTTTACAATCCAAAAAATTGTATTCATGTGGGGCGATTTATCTTATATCAATTAAATCGTGTTTATATATATATATATATATATATATATAAATCTGAAACATCGTATCTACATAGTTGGATCATCACAATATATTCTTGGATTATGTTTAAGATAAACTAAAGTAAACCGAAAGTGCAAAAAGCTCGAAATGACAGCATGGATATGTATTCCTACAACTAGAATATAATTTATATTTTGATTAAAACTGACTACATTTGAGAGGGAGTGACAATTTAAATGCATTTGATTATGGATCAAGATTTTCTATAAGTAATTTTTTATTATTAAAATACAATGATAAAAAGTGGGCAAGGCATGAATGGAATAGTCTTATGATCATACATTCCTATATACTATTTTTCGGCATAAAGATGTTTGTGCACGTTTTTTCCCGTACGAATGAAATAGAGTTAATTAAATGAAATCAAAGGATTTAATAGAATGGAATGGATTCATCGCATTACAATTTTGAAACGTGCTAGATTGAAAATAACAAATTACTGAAAATGTGACACACCAGCTGATGGTGGCGCAGTGAGGGCCAAGAGCAGTAGGGTAAAGTATGATAAGATGAGGTATGGTTGATTGTGATGGGTAGGGTAGGTCGCGAGGTAGGGTGAATGGGATAGAGTGAGGTGAGTTGGGATGAGGTAGCCCTACTCCGACGTTACCATACTACCTTACCCAAACACACTCATCCCACCCTACCTCATCACACCCCATCACCATACCCTATTCCACCGACCCAGCTACCCCACTTTCCTTATTTACCAACACCCTACCCATTACCCCATCACACCCTACCACCTCGAACCTACCTCATCACTTACCTACCAACCCCTACCTTCTTACCACCACATCCCATCCTACCCAACCAACCTACCATACCTAACCCTACCTCACCCACCTTACCATCTCATCCCATCCTACCCAACTACCCTACTATACCTAACCCTACCTCACCCACCTTACCACCCCATCCCACCCTACCCAACTATACCTACCCCTACCTCACCCACCTTATCCCACCACCCATCCTACCTACATCACCCTTACTTACTACCCACATGTTTTTATCAATTTTCATTGCATTCTGTCCATTTTCAGAGGTAATGTAAATGAATATATCTCATTAGTTGAAATAAAATTTCAATTCAACATATCTCTAATTCCTCAAACAAACAATTCATTGTGGTGTCAAACAAAATAAGAATGATTGAGTATATTACATATCACTTGCTACAACCTAGTTACAACCTACATAGATAAAACATTTCTTCTAGCCCCGATTCGTTGTCTTAATCTGTTTTCTTTTTTCATTGGTATAATTATTCCCTACCCTTCCGTAATACGATCAATTACCATAATTATTCTCAGTTGCTTTAAAACACATCAAAGGACGAAGAATAACAATTCTCCATAATCAATGGTAATCTTGCTTCATAAAGATGGGCTGTGTCGTATCACTAACAATATTTATATAAATAATAAATCAATTTAATATTTTTATCACCAAATCCTTTAAACACACATCTAATAACGTGGTGGGTACTTTTAAAAGCAAGACCTTTAATTAATTTCCTGCTTCTTGAAAAGCATGGTGGAGTGGGTTGGGGGGATCTTTCTCTTTTTGTTATTCAAATTTTTGAATGTTTTCAACTCTCCATCACGATCTCAGTGTAGATCAGATTCGATAAGTTTACACTATTTGATTTATATAAAAAATAGCTCATAATTTACGAACTAATATTATTTTTAGTTTGTTGGATTTTTAGTTTCCATTTAAAATGTGTGATTCAAATCACTTTACGTATGAAGTAGACTATCACTGTCGGAGTAGCATAGACATTTGAATTCTTTGAGCGGAAAATGAATACTACATCTGTCTCATATAAAATGTCAACATTTTACTATTTATGCAGTTTAATAAACTCAAATAATTTGTTGTGTTTTAGTAGTAATAGATATACACTACATCCGTTTCAAAATATAAGTCACCATACAATTATTGTTTTGTCCCACAACATAAGTTATTCTATATTATCAATGCAATATTTATTGTTCATTTGTCTATCTTACCCTTAATTTATTATCAATCCAACAACTTTTCATTGCTTAACAACTTTTGAATTAATGATAGTCAAGCGGCATTTTAGACATTAACCATTAAATTTATGACATTCAACCAATCTCATAATCTGTGTGAAAACACGTACGATGACTTATATTTTGAAACGGATGTAGTATAAAACTCTCTTATAATTTTGGAATATGATATGAACATACAACAATAAATGTTTGGCTAGCGGTATGTTTGAAAAAAATGTATTAAACGATGTATTGATTTTTTAAATAGATATTTTTATTAGACAAAACTTTTTGTAAATGTAGACATTTTTTATGGGACGGAGGTAGTATATAACGAAAGATGATATTCTAATACATGTTGAAATTATCCTCAACAAAAGCAAAATGCTAGAAGATGTGAACATAGAAAAGAGTTGTGGGCACAAAATCAAGTCCCTAGTCAATTTCTTCAAATTCTATCTTAGGCCTAGACGACCAATTGGCATTAAAATGACAATGAATTCAACATGCAATTGGACACGGATCTTAGGTTAAAAAACCTGTCCAAATCACTAAAATGGGACCTTTATTTGCAAATTGTAATGTATCTTGCTACTTTGTATATTTGACGACGCGTCTAAGTAATTACTTGATCCGGAATTGTTTAATTACCTTTGCTATGTTTAAGTTATGGGGTCTTAAAAATGGTATTAAAGTCGACTACGACTAGACATAACTAAGTGTCACATTATAAATGATCGTATGAACACCTCTAAAATCCTCCGGTAAGATCCCGGCAGCACACCAGTTCTTTGAGGTCAGGAGAATGTAATATCTCATATTAAAAAAGTGGGTAAGACATATTGAGTTGGTAACTTGAGTTCACCATTTATATTATTAAACGAAAACGGCAGAGTAAAGTACTTATGAGATCCAGCATGACTCATGCACGTAGTGCCACAAAGATTAAGTTTTAGGGGGATACAATATAACAATTGAAAGCATTTCAAAACGGGTAATTCTAGAGTAGTCACTCTAATTATAAAGTATCACAATGTGAATGAATCTAAACAACATAATTTCATCATGAGTTAAAACTATATGATACAGATTCATCCATACAGGGGTTATACCATAAATAGAGTGATCCTATGAATTTCCCTTTCAAAACAAGATCAAAAGAAATATACAGAGCTTTCAATCAAGATTTGATGGAATTAGTAGTCTATCCATATAGTCAAATTGGCCATGAACATATGCTTAGTTGTAAAGCAATGTTGTTATCATTTTTCAAGAATTGTGGATTACGAATTACCCCATCACATGTTTCAAAGAGAATAATAATCAAGTATATAGTTGAACATTGTCTATGATGAAAATTTTCAAGCGGAGACATATCACATGCACATGGGGATCGAAGTAGACATCTTAAAGAGTAGAAATATACGGTTATAATATGTATTATTCGGTATAACAATGTTAGAACCATTATGATATAAAAAATTCCAGTAGACCCTCTACCTATAAAAAAATTTAATGTAATTTATCCGTAGAATATGGATACACTTCAAAGTCATAGAAATTTGGGACAATTATTGAAAAGGACGCATATTGGATTTAATTAAGTAAAAAGAACATCCAAAACAAACGTTTAGTTATAAGGACAAAAAATTAATATATGGACCAAATTAGCCCTAGAAAATACGCTACAATTTTTTTGAGAAAATATACGCTACAGTTAATACAACTACTCATAAAAGCGTAAAACAAAAACCCACGACCACTCAGAAGAAAAACGGAAAGAAAACTGAAGATCATTGATTCTAAGAATATAAACTGCAAAATCCGAAGCCAAATCGGACGAAAAATCAAGCAGAAAGCAGCGAAATTAGAAGAAAATCGGAAGAGAGAAGAAGTATCGATTCATACAGTGACTGAACAATGGCGAGGAGGAAGCAAGTAGTTTCAGTAGAAAAGAGAAGGCAGCAACACAAAAATCAAAGAAAGGAGCAAAAAATAAGAAGAAATCCGGGTAAGTATCTAAAAAAACTGAACATGCAACAAAAAATACAATTTTCTGTACTGAATAGCAATTTTAGGGCATAAGTGTGGACATTGGGTGAAATTGTACTTGAAATCATAGTAGAGAGTGTTTTCTAATCTATTGTGTGTACATGATTGGAAATAAATTGCAGTAAATACTAGAGAAGTATAATGTCACTGCATAAGGAATGAAGGCAGAGCTGTAAATTAGAAGCATGTGTTTTTATTCGAATGAGAAATCTGATGTCACTGCATATCAAGGTTGAAAACATCATGTCATTGCATTCAAAAGAAGTAGAATGTCATGTCAATAAATAATGAGGCCACTTTATACTGCATCATGTAATGTCACTGCATTGTCATACAAAATAAGTTTTGTGTATACATGATTGGAACTAAATTGCAGTAAATACTAGAGAAGTATAATGTCACTGCATAAGGAATGAAGGCAGAGCTGTAAATTAGAAGCCTGTGTTTTTATTCGAATGAGAAATCTGAGGTCACTGCATAACAAGGTTGAAAACATCATGTCATTGCATTCAAAAGAAGTATAATGTCAATATCAATGAATAATGACTACACTTTATGAAAAGTTGTTGAAGTGCAAACATGATGAAACTGAAAAAAATTATGGTAGAGGTGTAGAGATTGGACAAAATTGTACTTCACTATATCATAATAATGAATAAATCATGATATTGTATTCACAAGAAAGAGAATGACAACTTTAAAGTTGTTAAAGTGAGAAATTTCATGTCACTGCATTATAACTTTGAGAATATCATATGAGTAGGTACACAACTTTTTGGAAAATGGGATGTCACTACAATGACAAACTTGAAAAAACTCAGGGCATTGCAGGCATAAGTTTTGAAATACCAAATCAACGCATTATCATTCCATGGAAAACACAAAAACTTACATGTCACTGCATCGACTAACCCATGATAATTTGTTTTTATAGGACAATAGAACCATACATATCAACACTCAACAGTATGCACCAGATATTCGATGACATAAAGGGAGAATTAACAGAAGAGAATCGGAAAGTAATGGAGAAAACTCCATTTAGACATTTGTTTGCTGCATTTGAAACGCAAAAGATTATAATGGAGAAAAAGAAGCTTGATATGCTAGATGAGATGATAATGGCATACAACAAAGAAAATGGTGGTTTCAAGATTGGAAAGGACCATCACATGCCAACGAGAAATGATGTGAAGTTCATATTTACGATAAAAGATGGAAACAAAGAGGTAGGGGACATGAGCAATAACTCAAAAAAAGAGATATCAATTCAAAAAAGATTGTTCTCTGATGTGTATAGAATAAAGATGTGTGGGGTGAAAGAACTGATAAAGGAAACGGTAAAAGAAACTGAGTCAACATCAGTTGAAGACACGGTGAAACTACTGTGTCTACTATTACTTGCAACAATCTTCTTCGCCGCCTCAGGGAAAAACATACCATGGTCATTCCTATACTATGTGGATGACTAGAGTAATTTAAGTTCATTTGATTGGTCATCCCATATACTCAAAGAAAGATATGTAAACGGATGCACCGTGTTCCTGCTGGTATGTTCACTCACTCAACATTTGATTATAATTGTATTTCATTATAAATACTAATTGGAAACCAATGCCACTTCATTCTAATGCAAATTTATCTACTCATACGTTACAGTATTGGTTCTGCGAGCACACATACATCATAGAAGATCTTGTCAAGCAGACAAATGAAAAAAGAAAAGCTCAGGGAAAGAAAAGTTTGGCAAAAACATGGATTCCAAGGATAAAAAAGTGGAATCTAAGAAAACTGCAGGGTGTTCTAACAAAAACAAAGCTCCAACACATGGACAAACATCAGGTAAATATTAAGAATGTCATTGTCTCTCAAATTTGAAGGTGAGTAAGTGGTCACTGCATTGTTATTGCATGTCACTGCAATGAAATGCACTGCACTGCATTCTCGTTGTAGTTCTTTATTTAATAACATAGAATACTTGTATGTGAATCCATGATAAAAGAAATAACTAAATACTTTCATAATGCAAATTGAAACAGTTCATTGACTCCAACATTGACTGAGTTCCTCCTCATACAAAGCTTGGGAAAAAAACCAAGACACAAGAAGCAGTCACAAGGCTAGAGATGATGAAATGACAGGTGAAGAGGATGAAATAAATTCTGAAAGTGATGACAATGAAGAGGATGAAAGAAATTCTGAAACTGATGATCATGAAGAGTATGACTATGGAGAGGAAAGCATGGAAACATAAGGAAAAGAGAGACAATCAGAAGAGCATGAAAGAAATGCTGAAAGTGATGAACATGAATGTGCAGAGGATAGCATGGAAAAAGAAGAAGAACATGGGAAATCAGAAGCGCATGAAACAGATTCTGAAAGTGATGATATCGAAATTAGAGAGGATGGAATGGAATCAGAACCAAGTGAGTGGCAATCTGAAGCCAATGAGGAAGAAATGCAACCACAACAACACGATGAAGAGGTACAAGAACAACACACTCCTAAACAAGCACACAAATCTACAACTAAATATGGAAGAACTCCATCATTCAGATTGCTGACCCCAACACCATCACCACCATTTGTAAACCTAATTTTTCCATTTTTACCACTAAAGAAAATCAAAATAAAAATTCACATTTGCTACACTGGTGCAGGATGAAGTTCAAGAGATAAAACAGCAAAACATCACCTTGTCAAGAGCATTAGATGCCAACACCAAAATTGCAGAACTAAAGCAAGCCATGGTAATGACAACTACAAAGTACTAAAAGCCACAATGCAGTGACATCATGTCACGGATTTTATCTAACAAAGCAAACAAGTAATAAAATTTATAAATCCGGTATTCCCCAAGTGTAGGGATCGTGAGTACAAATGATTAATACCGGAGTCGATTCTGAGGAATCGGGTATCTAGTTCATTAATTCTCCTAAGGTTGATACAATTATTCCTAAACCTAAACTAAAACGGAAAATAAAATTGGACAGAGGATTGTCAGCCAAAGCCAGGAAAATATCGTTGCGAACAAAAGCAAATAAAATAAAACTACAACTAAGAAAACAATAAAACTAACTATCTTGATAATGACTGAAGCAAATCAACATAGAACAAACATGATCCACCATCCCGCAACCCTTAATTCTTCCCTAGATTATCTTATGATGATTCAATCAAAGTTGTGGTTCACCTAATCAAAGGTATGAATTCCTACTTCCGTAAGCAATCCGTCTATCAATCTCATCATCTTCCGATCTATAGAGATTAACGCTCTCAAAACAAGGTGCAAGATTTATTAGATCTAACAACCTAGAAATCTAACCTATCAACTTCCGTTATGTCAAGGTTAAAAGTCTAATCTTTCCTATGGTGATCTAAGGTTTACACCGATTCCCATCATACGGTAAACATCAAATAGCAATACATCTTCCGATATCGATTGCATAAACAAATAAACAAAGGAAAGAAACAAACTTTAAATTAAACTCACAAAATATCCAAAGGAAAGAAAATAAAAGCTGCTGGAAAAAGTTGCTCATGCCTGCTCCAAGTTCACAGCTTCAGGCCATCTTCATGCGAACAAGAAAAGAAGAAAAAGAAAACAAAAACCTAACTAATCCGCAACCCCAGCCTCCCCAAAGGGGGCTGGGGCCGCCTAGGGTTTTCTCCTAATGATTGTGTATCAATAGGTCTCAATAATGTATGAAAATCTGATGATATTAGGGTTGGGGCGCAGCTGATATTTATAGGGTTTTAAGTCGGCCAGGGCTAAGTCGGCCGTGGACGCCCGTCTGGTCTTCCTGGACGCTCGTCCATTCTTCTGGACTTCCTTCAGACGTCCGTCCAGGCTGCGTCCAAACTCTCTGTATCAAATTTCCTCTCCTGGACGCCAGTCCACTTATTTGGACGCCAGTCCACTCTGGACGGGACTTGGACGTGCGTTCAGCTCTTTTTCTTCCAAATTCATCTTGATCTTCATTCCAACTTCATCTCTATCTCTTCCCTTCCATGCAAATCATCACTTGAACATCTTTTAAGCTCCTTTCACCTCATGCAAGCGTACCTACATCACGATAAAAACATGCAAAATGTAACATCTTACATCTAAAGATATTTATCCAATAAAATCGCATAATTAGCTCGATTTTTGCACTTTAATACTTCTAAAACTCATTTGCTCAATAATAAAACGTATAAAATCACCCTTAACACATCACATAATGTCACTGCAAATAGACAACAATGGTGACACTAAGAAGGAACTTGATTTACTAATTATTGTACTTTAAAATATGTTTACAGGTTAAAGACAAGAGTGATCAAGCAATGTTGACATGACGAGGAAAAGAGTTGAAGAGCTACAACATCAGAATCTAAGTCTAGCATCGAAAGCAGAAGACTTGAAGCAGGCAAAAGTGGATATGTCTTGAAGCAAAGTTTGCAGACATCTTTGAGATATTCGTTGTCCCTACTGCTGAAAAAACTGAGTTGGGGATTTAAGTTAAAGAATTGAATGAGAAGATTGAGATTGCATTGTCTACCATTAACCGGCAAAAAGAGAACGTAAAGGAAAAAGATTTGTACATCAACAGTTTGTTAGAGAGTTACAATGAACAAGGAGCTTCGCATTCGCAGAAAAAGATGGCGGCTATATTGGAAGAGAAAGAAAAAAACTGGTGCAGGAGCTTAGAGAAAAAGTGGAAACACTTGAGCAAACATTATTCACAAGGGAGACCACAATCGGAAATTTGAAAGCTGAACTTGAAGGTGAGAAACAGAGGAATGAAAGCCTCAAAGAGAATATGCAGAGCGAAGAAAGAAAATTTAAAGAACTGGGAAAAAAGAATCAAGCATTACAAGATGAAATTGACAACATTGCTACTCATTAGGTGACATGAAAATTTGGAAGAACACGATGATCTTTGATCAACACGCTCTCTTTGCACAAAAATTGCAAAACACACACGAAATGACTACGACCTCAGACTTTCATCAACCGACCCCAGATTTCACAATTGAAAGAGGGGTGAAGAAAAATGCAAGAAAGAGGACAAAGAAAGAGGATCCTGATTACCAGTATGCCGAAGAGAAGAAGAAAAAGAAAGCTCAGAAAGGGAAAGGGAAAGATTACTACATCCCTAAGGAAAATCCGAAGTTTCAAGGAAGACTCATAATCCACAAAGACAAAGATCAATACAAGTGTGGACGACACATTCTTTCGGAAGTATACAAAAGAATTCAAGATTTAGACAACGAGGGAGGCGAAGAGTAAGCATAAATTACTTAACAACAACATAGAAAATCAAACTTCTTGATATATTGAATACTAACAATAAATTACTAAATGCAGGGCTATAGTATGGGTAAAATCATTCGGCGACTACCCATATGTGACCGTAAACTCGATAATGGAAGTTCTCAATGAGCTACAAATAGACGAAACGGTAAAATTTTTATTGTCACTGCATAAAGTCTAATTCCATCGTACTGTCACTGCATCTTAGTCTAATTCCATCTTACTCGCACTGCATTACTTGATACCACTAAAGTATTTGATAAAGACATAAACTAACTTAGCCTAATGAAATTTGGAATATGTGGTTGAAGGATTCATTGAGCTCTTAAAACGTGCAGGTTTACTTAAGCCTAACTACCACATATTCAGTGCAGGAGCATGGGTATGCATACAAAACTGATTTGAATAACTAGCTTCCAGTTCATATTCATAATCTCATGAAATTGCAATGTGCAGGCAATATTTGAAGAGATTGAGCGCGACAAAACCTATAGAAATGAGAAAACGATCGAGATGCTGGACATAATACATCAAGGGAACAAAGTTTTCCTCCCGTTATGCTGTATGGGATTAGAGCCAAGGCCATACCACTGGGTACTCCTAACATACACTTTAGGAGACACCACCTGGAAAATGCATCATTCGGCAGCGGTGAAGGCAGACATACCTGACGTATTCGTCAAAGACTGCGAATTACAGTAAGTTATCAAAGAAATCATGATAAAAACTGCATCTTCTGTCACTGAATTTACTCTCACTGCATTTTCTTCATAAAATCATGCAATATAACAAAAACATTGCACATGTACTACTCTTATTTTGCAGTTAGAGATGGTTTCACAAGCCATTGATCCGAACAACCATCAACTGAGAATAGCAACGAAAGTGGAAAAGGTTGAAAATAAACCTTTACAAGATAATGCATGTAAGTCTGAATGCAATTCTTAACATAATGACCAAAACTCAAGATACACAATAATAACAGAATCATTGAAATGTAATGCAGGGGATGTGCCCTTTACTTTTTATTACATCTACAAGCTAGCACAAAATTTGAAAATACCACCACAACTGGCAAATGAACAAGTGCAACAGTTCAGAGGAATGATTCTAAATTCATTAGTACTTAACAGACTTCACATTGGGAACTAAAATAGCTGTAGATTCTACTTGTTTTGACACTTGTTTTTCTATGTTGATGGTCAATAATTTATATGAACTAGTTAAAAAGTAGACTATCATAAGGCAGTAAGAGTTTTTGTTGATGGTTTATAACTGATGGTTCATTTTGTGTAGACAGATCATAAATGTTTGATGCTTCATGTTTTTCATAAAATGCTAGTAAAGTTTCTAATTGTTTTTCATTCATTGTTAACATTCAAGTGACTGCATGAAAACAGTAGTAGGACAAGCAATTAACACTGAAATGCATGTTAATTCGATGCAATGACAATGATGTCACTGCACTCAGTACAAAAACATTTCAATTCATTCAGGAAAAAAAATACAAAGATACAAATGACAATAACAGATGGTGGGATAAAAAGAAGAAAAAATCAATTCACATTCAGTATATAATAAACCTCATTAAATATAATGTTGTAAAATACAAAAGATTCAATGGTTCATAATTACTAATTCATATTTGATGGTTCATTGTATTTTGAGAAATTGGAAATCATTGATAGTTCATGTTCTTGTGCATTGATTGCTAATTGTTTGTGGATTGCTGTTAACAACTTATGTAAAAAAGGGAATTAAATGCATTAGAATTTCTATGCAAAATGCATCTTCATAAAGATGCAGTGACAATGATGTCACTGCACTCACTAAAATAATCATTTCAATGAAATCACTAAACAAACACAAACAGAGAAACATCCCTAACACATTGTGCATAAAAAAACAAATACAAATGACTTCACAATAACTATATAATGAGATCTTTACAATGAATACAATAGCAACTGAATGAATTACAACTCTTGGCACTCCATACACATAAAAATGCAAGCACACTCAAGTCACTGCATTCATTACATCTTCAATTCAGTACAAATACAAAAACACCAATGAAAAGCATATATCAGGAATAAAAATGATTACAAATATAAAAGCAATAAGCACAAAATACATAACAAAGATCAGTGCATTAGTATAAACTCAATCATCATACTGATGTAATAACAGTAATGTCACTGCATTAGGGAAATCTCACAAATCATCGATATTAAATCCAAAAGTCAACGATTACAAAACCAGGAAAGTAGATTAACTATCGAGTAAGACGAGCAAAATAACCATTCTTATTATGATGGCCAAAGGCATGGCAACGACTACATTGGATAACATGAGTTGACGTCTCACCACGAGATCGAAGACGCTTCGTCCGGGGCCTACCAGGCTGTTTCTTCAGAACGGGTGGAAGCACAATAAGATCTTCAGAATTGTTCTTAAAAAATGGACCAGGAATTGGATGTACTCCAAAATCATATGAATCAACACAGGACTGTGTCAAAAAACAAGGGTCGACGTACTCATTCAAAGGGAAACCTGTACTCCTAATCACAGCCAATCCATGAATACACGGATAGCCATTCCGCTTCCACTCCTTGCATGAGCAAGCACGGATATCCAAATTAACTCTTGCCGGCGAAGATGAAAAAACCTCATACTTATAATAACTACAACTAGCAACACCAAAGTGACTCCCCGAATCTAGCAGCTTAGACAAAATAGAATCAACTTTTGGATAGATTAAAGACTTGAATGATGCTGCAGCAGCACGCTTATCTGAGAATCTTGTCATGCTCTTGTTACGAATACCATCAACCATATTCAACACATGAAGGCGCCTCTCCTTAAATATCCAAGCATTAAACGAC
This sequence comes from Gentiana macrophylla, assembly GCA_026214975.1. NCBI lineage: Eukaryota > Viridiplantae > Streptophyta > Magnoliopsida > Gentianales > Gentianaceae > Gentiana > Gentiana macrophylla. The sequence continues at coordinate 7,155,131 of CM047817.1, forward strand.
TCATCAAAAGTAGAAGCAGTATGACCATACCGACAACCTTCAAAATAAGCATTGGCCCAATTCTTCGGATCTAAATTCGCAAAGAACATTTCTGCATGCTCTCCACCTTCAAGTAACATATCAGCCATGTACTTGTCATACTCTTCAACAGTCAGAGCATAAGCACATTGGTAAAACAAATGGACCATTCTCTCACGCAAAGATTTACCTACATATCTAGCACTGAAACAAGTCTTCAGATTCAACTTCAAATGGTAAACACAATAAGAATGAAATGTATCAGGAAACACTTCCCGTATAGCATCCAATAGTCCAGGATTCATGTCGGTCATGAACGTCATCCGACGAACTGGTATAAGCAAATTATTCAAATGCAACAAGAACCATCTCCAATTATCGAAATCCTCAGAATCAACAAAACCATAACACAGAGGATATATTTCTAGAACAATATCAAATCAGAACATCACATCAAAATAACACAAAACCAATGTCACTGCAATAAAAATCTCACTACCAAAACAAGAAAGTGCAAAAACACAATCATAACACAAAAATCAGAAACTAAATGCAGAGACAGTTGATACAGGAACTCAAAAAATCAGGTATCAGAGCAATGCCAAATAGAAAGTGATAAAAAAAACCAACTCTCAAACAATAAAATCAAGTGTCACTGTATAAACTCAAGTGTCACTGCATAAAAGATAAACAATTACTCAAAATAAGACAAACCATTCTCACCTTCCTTCCCAGTTGCACCCAACAAATGGCCAGACTGATCAAACTTCAAATGAGCCCATACAGAAAGAGCATTGGTCGACAATGCTTGAACCTATGAATACAAGCATCAAACGCAATAAATATCTGTTGAAAATGACGAGATTCAGGATGCACCTCTAAAATAGCAACAAAGCCAGGATTTGTTTCACGCACACTATTAACATAACCATGTAAACTTTTGAATGACGTTTTAACATCACCATACAACAAATCCATAGCTTTGTTAACAGCAGACCAAGCAACAACATAAGAAACTGTAAGACCATGATCAGTACCGGCCAAAAGTCGCAAATCTGATGCAGAGAAACTTGAGCCTTCACGAACCTTACGAAGAACAACCTTCGAAAGAAGTTCAGAAGTCATACGATGATCTCGCCCAAAAGATCTCGAAGACGTACCACAAGTATGAACATTGCACAACTTAGTTACATAAAAGAATCCACTTGATTTCTGTTCCGAAGCACGAACATACCAACCACAATTTGCTTCATTCATCTTAGCACAAACAGCATAAATCCTACAACTAACATTCTTCTTGTACACATACTTAAAACCAGTTTGTATAGACAGCTTTTGAAGGCACTCCCTAAAATCATCCGCACCACCAACAAACAATTGACCTTCTTTGATTACTATTTTTTCCCAACCAAAAGTCAACACATTACTATCAATCGAAGATGAAATCATAGAACCCTCATCATCAACAACATCCTCAGATCCATCACTACCACCATCGTAAGAAGATGAAGAACAGCATTCTCTACAACCTCACTTTAACACGCTTAGCACTGTAAAATTCAGCATCATCATGGCATGCACATCATCATCGGAACATAACAGCCACTTGGGATCATTAGGCAACACATAATACAAACTGATAGACATATCCTTCAAATCCGTCGATTTGAAAGTCTATCATGAATAGACTTTAACGTAGTATCAGATGTCACTGTGACAACACACATCTCTTCCTTGTAGGTGCACATATGAATCAACATTGTGAAGACAATATAACCCTGCAGCAAAAAAAAGGACCATGTCACTGCAAGGGAGAAGGATGTCACTGCAATGACTACATCACAAGAATACATATTCCAAATAAAATAAAACTTCATTCAGTCCAATAATTATTCAATATTAGTCTGATATCTCAATACATTAGATCAATATTGAATAAAATCACCTAAAAATAACACAGTTCCCAAAAAAAGATATATGTCAATACATAGCAGGCAATGTCACTGCATAAAAGATGACTGTCACTGCATAACAGATGAATGTCACTGCATACACTAAATCAGCTATATAGTCATCAAAACTGAAATTCAACTACACTGATTACAACATTCATTCAACAACATGGAAATATATCACTTTCTGTCCTCAATACAGAATAAATCACAAAAAACATAACAGAATCTGCAAAGCAAAAAGAACATGACATATCACCGTAGTGAAACTCAAATAACTCTGTTTAGATTGCAATCAAAATTCATGTAAAGTATATTCACAAAATTACAACAAGAAACATCAAATTCACATAAAAAGAACACACATATTAATTCCATCTGAAAATACACTTCATATATTGCAAAAATCATTCTGAAAGAACAAATGTACACTGAAATAACACTGACTACTACAAAAAGTCATTGCATACACAACAACTAACCTATATTACAAAAATCATTAAAAAAGAACAAAGGTAACAATGAAGAATACTGACTACTACAAGAAGTCACTGCATCAGAACATTATGTCATTTCATTCAATATAAACAAACATAATACAATCCAAATCAGAAAAACAAAAATGAAGACTCACCGAACAAACACAGACAAGAAGAAAAGCTAATTCAAACAAGAAGCAAAATCATTCAAACTCATATGCCACTTAAAATACTTGCTGTCAGAATGCAGGAACAAAATCACCAACACACAAGAGTAATAAACAAATATCGAAAAGTATCAGAAAAAAATGAAAAATTAAGAACAGAATGCACGAACAAAACAATCAGGTGGAGAAATATGAATAACTAAATGAGAGTAATAACAAAATCTCAAAAATTACCAGCAAAATTGAAGCATAAGATGAACAACGAGCTGGATGGTTTTTCGAAGCTCTGATGCACAAATCGACAGGAAATTGATGAATCCAGAACAAAATACACACAGATGGATCAATACAGGATAAAATGCGGCGAAGAATCGGATTACACGAAAAGAAATTGCATAAGAATCAGAATTGAATGCAGGATCGAAGCTGTCAGAACCAGAATCAACGGTAATTGAAATAGAATATGCATTAAAGATAACTTATATGTGAAGGGTAGAATTGGAAAGATAAAAGAATCCGTCCTTATAACTAATGATCTTTTTTAGATGTTCTAAATGCCTAATTAAATCCCCAAAACACGTCTTTATAAACAAATAACACTAGAAATTTTTACCTATGAAAAAACATTTTACATATAAAAGCCCCCAAAATATTTTCCATGTACTCCACGTAGAAAAACCCAAGACATACAAGTCTCTCAAGCAAAAATATGCATGTGAACAAGGACAAAGCCACCTACAAGAATTAGAGTCTAAGCCCACCCGAATATTATCTCACAAAACATATATATAGATGTTACCTATACGTTGTATTTTTTTATTACATAAGAGAGGTTATGTAATTTAGTTCAAGTTATCAAGTAATGTTAATTTAGCCTACTCAAGACATGCATCTAAATACTATTAGTAATCCACTTCATCTTTAATTTAAATTCTATTAGTAATGCACTTCATCTTTAATTTATGATTTCGCCTTTGTTTATAAACATCAGTGGCGGAGCCACATATACTAAAACGGGATGCTTCATGCTTGAACACCATTAAAATGATAAATAACTTAAGTTTTACCTTTAAGAAAATTATTTTTTTATACCGTTGAAAAAAAAAAGACTCCTACAAAAATTTATGGATCCCATTGGAAAGAAAATCCTGCGTCCGCCGCCCCTGATAAGATTATCCATTCTTTTGACAAAGAAGGAAAAAAAAAAAAACAACAAATAAGATGAAAATAAGGAAAGTGTTTGGTTTTATCTAACTATAATATAAAGAGAGGAGGTTTCCCCCAAAGCCTCCACGTCTCCTCTCCCTTCATATTTTTTTTGTTGAACCTCATGCTGACACGTGGCAAGCTTGCTGCTTGACACGTGTCAGCTTAAATCCTTTTTTTTTTTTTTAACAATTCCCAAAAATCTAAACAAATATATATATAATATGGAAAATTAACCATACATAACACATTCATGCATATAACATGTACCATTACACATAATCTCACCATTAAAAGTATATGAGAGGCATAAATAGATGTATGTTTACATTTATTTCGAATAACTTTATGGATCTCGGTAAAAAAATGTCGTGCTGCATAATTTTTTTTTTACGTTAATTCTAAATATTTTATCGCCTTGGTAGTATAGCTGAATATTTAATGGGTTAAAATATATATATATATATATATATAAAATAGCTGTAGATAAATAGATATATTATAAATTTTCTTAGATAATGATATATATAAGATGACAAATGATACATACACAATACATTTATGTATTACGTATATCGTTACACATGAGTTCGTAATTAATAATCTATGGAAAAAGCCGTTGACATTTACACATGATCTCATATTTACATTTACAACGTGTCGGGTTTTAACTTACTTTAATTGCTCGGCATGTGTAGGACATATGCTTTCTGGCATGATGGTCACGGGTTATGGATGAAACCTAAGGTAAGAGCCAGGTAGTAGACTGAATATTTAATGGGTTAAGAAAAATTATCTATATATATAATAGCAGTAGATAAATAGATATATTATAAATTTTCTTAGATAATGATAGAAAACATGTGTCGTTACATATAATCTCATGATTAATAGTGTATGGGAGACATCGATGATGAGGAATCGATGACGATCAATTTAAAGTGGACAGAATCTTACATTTTTATTATGCTCTAGGTTTCCAGGGAAAAAATTTGATGGATCTCCTTAAAAAAATATCGTGCTATCTAATATTTTTTTATACATTTATGTATAACATATATCGTTACACATGATCTTGTAATTAATAATTTACGAGAAACATTAACATTTACACATGATGTCGTATTTACATTTACAATGTGTCGGGTTTCAACTTATTTTAATTAGTCGGCATGTATAGGACATATGCCGAGCGTGATGGTCATGGGTTATGGATGAAAAAATATCCGCCGTTGCGTATGACGTCTAGATTGAACTGTCGGTATATGAATCTCGACAATGAATAGCATGAGTATTGACATCGTATCGGATATTAAACTTTTAAATATTATTTGGATTGTCATTGCAAAAGTATTTAATTCTTATCCCGTTTTATTTAACTTTTAGGCTCAGTTCGTTTTTATGCTTAGTGTTCCGCTTATTAAATTTCTCTCTAAATAAGTTCATAAATATCATTTTCCAAATCCACATATATACTACTAACAGCATCTCCATTCTCCCATTCTTTCTTTTATTTTTATTTTCCCCTATCTTGTGTAGTTTAATAAATTTCATTGTTATATTATTTATATTTTTATTTTTATGTTTAACTACTAAGATAAGAGTATAGGATAAGCTCCAAAAAGAAAAAGAAAAAAGAGGTAGGTTTCTCGGTGTATCAATTTTCTCATCTGAAATGATTGAGGCTGCCTATCTCGATGTAAACTTGGACGGTTGAGATATGCTAAGTACTCATCTTGGACACTGCGAATGAATCTTGGAGCTAAATCTCTTCTGCTTTCCCTTTCCCATTCACACGATTGCCTGTCTTCGCCTCACCAAACCCGGATTTCTTCCCTATTTTCCGGGGAGAGGCCAACTGTTCTAGATCGACTGTGATTCAATATTTACAGTAACAAACCCTACCTATAAACCACAAATCTTCACCTTACCGCCTGCAATTGAAATGATTATTCTTAGTGCTAAGGCGTACCAACTATGTGTAGTAGTTTGTTTCTCCCGCTATATATACTTCACCGTTCGAGATCTTCTGCTTCTCAGCCAGAAGAGGATTACCCAGGGTTTCTGCAGCTTCGGTTTCTATAGGTAAATAATATATATATATATATATATATGTATATACATATATATACATACTGATTTTTCCTTTAGGCTTCTACGGTTTTTTAATGAAATCTGTTCTCGACTTTGTTTACCCCTATTTTTGTATGTGTTTATTTGGATTGCTTTCTCTTCACATGGGCCACTTCACACAAGGAACTTGTTTGGATTAAGGTTTGTTCTTCTCATTCTCTCTACATCCATTGTTATGTTTGTTTGTATTTTTTTATTTCGGGTTCGAGTATGCGCCTACAATGTTTGAATGATCCATTTCATACTCTGCATGTTGAATTTGTACATCCCGTGGGTTAAAAAAGCCATCCCGTTTAGTTTCTGCATTACTGCTTTCGGTTGTATGGTAGGTCGGTAAATTTTATGTGATTTGGAAAGGAAAAGGGTAATACACAATGGATTCATGTTATTCGTCCCGCACTACATCTTCGACCGGGTAAATAGAAAATATGCTTTCCTTAAAGTCTGGTCTTTGTCCTCTCCTGCATGTGATGGTCTGTTGTATGTATCTGAGTAGTGGTTTTGTCTGAGAGGTTGGATATATATATATATATATATATATATATATATATATATATATATATATATATATATATATATATATATATATATATATATATAGATGGATGCAAAAACATTAATAGATATATCAGTGTGTATAGGTTTTATACAAAGGTTGGTAGATACACACTGATAGTTTTGTCCAGAGGTTGGTAGATATATCTATCAGTGTGTATAGGTTTTGTATGTATGAAAGTTCATCTACCCAGAGTTATATAGGTTGGATATTTTTTGCGAAGTTCTGACATAGGCATACTTGTTACCTTTACACCATTTCAACAAGAAAAAGTCGTGTTTAATGGAGGTTCTAGCTCTTCAGTTAGGCTTACAGCCCCTTTACAGCTTCAAACCTCTTTCTTGTGAGCCATTGCTTGAGCTTGACTTGAGGTGAACAACTCATCCTTAATTAAAGCTACATCACTTCCATGTCCATAACATCTTATGAGCATTATGTCCCTTCACATCTTCACGATTTTTGATTTATGAATTCTTTACCTAAAATTTAAGGTCAAATATTTTACTGCTCGATAAGACTGGCAAGATGGATATTGTACTCTTATGTACCATAAGTTTGCTGATATCTTGAGTTCTTGATTTCTGAGATCTAACTTAGGCCGAGGCTTTCCTTTTTGTCTTTTGTCGTGCATTCATCTAAGATTGTCTCTGAATTATTTCCTTAAACTCAAAATTTGCTTCCCTCCCTAACTCCTTTCTCTGCCTTGATGCTAATGCCATTTAATCTTAATTTATTAGAATATTTTGGCTTTGTAATGCCATTACTACATAGAAACGAAAATCCGGCAAATGTCGAGGAAGATGTATTTTGTTTGAACTCAGATTTTTTGCTATAATTTGTCGAACATTGTGATGGTTATATAATTCTTCTTAAAATCGACCTAGGACTCGCATATTACTTTTGGCATAGTTTCTTTTGTAAGTTTGTTATTTTTAGTTTGATTTCTATTGTAATAGTAAAGAATTTTTCAAACAATGGCTATATAATTAATATATCTATTGCATCGAAGACTCTGTTTGCTTTGTTATATTAATAGTGCATTGTCACGTTCGACTTTTGTGTTTATTCCTAATTATTTGAAAAGCTATTATTCTAAATGGCTTATTATTAGTTCTAATACATAATGGCTTTCAGTTATTCTGTTTATTCTAAATGGCATTCTATTTATAGGAAAGAATTGTTGTATTCACATCGACTGGGCTGACAATGTGTTTTTTTTTGGCTCTGATATGCAGCTTGGCCAATCTTATGCATAAATAAAAGAAAAGGATTCTTGTATTTGTTGGTTGCTCTTTCGCATCTGTCATGGCACTACAACAGGTATGCAGCCACTGAAATTAACGTTTATTATTGTATTATCCTTTGATTCCTACATCTAGCATAGGAGATTTACACTACATGGTCTCATTGTTCATTTGTTGTTCCTGTGTTGAGTGATTAACTCTTTGTGTTGGAAGCAAAGGGGTTGTGTATGAACATGGAATCTTCAGTCATAGGCTAGATTTGTCATCTTGAGATCCACATTCAACAATGGATAAGTCTTTAATTAAGGACGCTAAGAAACAGATGGGTATTTGTAGATGGAAGCAGAAAAAATACAAGCAAACAACTATTGAAAATAAAAAAAAAGGAAAACCTGAGATAAACATAGAAAAAAATGATACAGCCATATTAAAAATTATTCACTCTGCTAAGCCTAAAGTTGCTTGTGCTTCCTCATCTACTATTGTAGAAGACAGTTTTGCACCTCAGGTTTTAACAGGTTGTAGTTTACATAAACAATCTGAAAGAGCTGTTAAAATTAAAAACTGGAAAGAAAAATGTTCTAGGAAAAGATTAAAAACAGATGGCTCTTTAGCCTGTCAAAAAAAAAAAAAACCTTCTGATAATTTAAAAAAGAATTCAGTAAAAAGTAATAATATGATAATGATACCTACTGAGATTCCAGAATCGTCAAAGCAACCTAGAAAGAAATCTAAAAAAACAGGGTTTGATCTTCAAACTTCTTCAGCCATAAACTCTGATAGAAATGAACATGTACTGCATACATGCTATGCAGCTTCTGTTTCAATTGATGCAGAAAATTCTAAGTGCGAAACTTCAAATGATCAAGTGACCAATAGAGCACAGCGAATACAAAATTGGAAGGAAAAAAAATTAAGACAAAATAGGCGGGCTGTGTGCTAATGTTGTTCAAATGAAACTTCTAATCTAATGCGTATTAATAGTCAACAAAAGAAAGATAACAAACAGAGACACTTATTAAGTATGATAGTAGATAAAAGTGACACTTTAGCTAAGATCGGTGATTGTGTACATTGTGCTGCTAAAAGATTTCCACATGAAACAACAACTTTTTGTTGTTCGGGTGAGCTAATGTTCTTAGCTAAAGATCGAATTACCACAATTGTAATTGTTCAACTCTTAACATCTTCCAAAACGAGGCAGTAAATTTCAGAACTTCAATCCGAACATACAACAACCATCTTGCATTTACATCATTCGGTGCATCTTATGATAAGGAATTAGCTAAAAGAAACAAAGGTGTCTATACTTTTAGGGTCCAAGGGCAAGTGTACCATTTTATGAAGGATCTTATAGAAACCCCAGAAAAAAGTCAAAATGTACAATTTTACTTCCATGATGCAGATTATGAATTGTCAAACCGTCTTGAAAAATGTCCTAGATTGTTTGAGACAACCTTACAAAAAATCTTAACAGTATTGTCCCATAATCCCTACGCACGATTCTTTCGAGCCCTAAGGAATATTCCAAATATTCAGGAACTTGAGATTGTATTATTCTGTAATCCAAAGATTGATCAAAGAGTCTATAATAAGCCCACTACTTCTGAGGTGGCTGGCATATTAGTTGAAGGCAATGATAGTACACAAAGAAGCATAAAAGTATACACACATAGTGGAGTTTCACATTCTGTCCAATACTACTATGGTTGTTATGATCCTTTACAATATCCCCTTATGTTTCCTTATGGTAATCTGGGTTGGCATCAAGGCATTAGTAAAAAAGACATTAATATTAATCCACGAAAAAGGAAAAAGTATAATGAAAATAGTAGAATACTTAATCCACGAAATGCAAGTACTGTTCTTGATCTTCTTGATTCTGAAAATAGAATACTTTTAGATGATACATCACAAGATTCAACCTATGTATCAATTAGAGAATACTATTGTTATAAATTACAGATTAGGGATAATGATGAGTCTTGCATACTTCGTTTCGGACGCCTTCTCCAACAATATGTAGTGGATATGTTTGTAAAGTTAGAAACACAAAGATTAGATTACTTTAGGTCACAGCAAAACAATATTAGACAAGAATTTCTTCAAGGTATAGTCGATGCTGTATCAAGTGGAGAGAATGACGCAAGCAAGATTGGTCAACGTATTATCTTACCTGCATCGTTTACCGGAGGGCCTAGACATATGAGGAAAAAATACTTAGATGCCATGTCTTTAGTTAGGAAATTTGGTAAACCAGATATTTTTCTAACGATAACATGTAACCCTAATTGGCCTGAAATAAAAGAGTTGTTATGTAGTGGAGAATTGGCTCAAAACAGGCCTGATTTGATGACTAGAGTATTTAAAGCAAAACTTGAAGAACTTAAGATTGAGTTATTCAAAAAAAATCTATTTGGAAAGGTGGCTGCCTATACATATGTAATAGAATTTCAGAAAAGAGGCTTACCACATGCGCATTTCCTACTGATTTTAAAACCACATTATAAAATTTACAAGCCTGAAGAATTCGATAGATTTGTGTCAGCTGAACTTCCAAATAAAGAACAACAGCCTCATTTGTACAATTTAGTAGTTAAACACATGTTACATGGACCTTGTGGAATTTTAAATCCTAAGAATGTATGTATGGATAACAATAATCGTTGTAAGAAATCATATCCTAAAACATTTTGTGATGAAACTATTATAACAACAGATGCATATCCCATATATAGAAGACGAAATGATAATTCAAGAGTTAGGACTAGAGGCGCATGGTTAGACAACCGTGGGTAGTCCCAGATAATCCATACCTCCTTGCAAAATTTGATCGCCATATAAATGTAGAGATTTGTTCCATTGTAAAAGTCAGTAAAATATATCTACAAGTATATATGTAAAGGAAGTGATAAAATTATGTTTAATGTAATCAGCTCAAACAAACAAAGTGAAGAAATTAACGAAATCGAACAATATCAATCGACGATGGATTTCTCCTCCGAAGCGCTATGGCGTATTTATAGATTTGCATTAGAGATATGAAACCTCCTGTTATTCAACTACAAGTACATCTTCAAAATTTTCAGCCAATTAACTTCAACAAAAAACTTAAGCTTAAGAATATTGCAAATAATCCGTTCAATCGTAGAACAATGTTAACTGAATACTTTGAAATGAATAGGCTAGATTCTCAAGCTCAAAAAGGAATCAGACATATGGTGATTTTCCAGATTTTTTTGTATGGGAAAATGATAAAAAACGCTGGAAAGCAAGGATGAAAGGTGATTCGGTCGGAAGAATAGTATCGATGAATCCAGTAGAAGGTGAAAGATACTTTTTGAAGATTTTATTGTGCAATGTTAAGTGCCCAAAATCCTTCGATCATCTAAAATATTTTAACAATGAAATGTATAACACATATCATGATGCAGCATTGGCTCGTGGTCTTTTGGAAGAAAATGATAGTCAAGAACATTGCTTATTAAAGCCTCGGCGTATCATATGCCTTATGAATTAAGAAGATTATTTGCTACTTTGTTGATTTATTCATGCCTGCAGATCCTGTAAAGATCGTGGTCTCAATTTGAACCTTTCTTATCGAAGATATATCTAGGCAAACACACCTTTCAAAATCAAAATTAGAAAAATTGTGCTTCAACAAATAAATGTATTCTTACACATTCTATGGGAAAAGATATAATTTCGTTTGGTTTGATACCTCCGGATCTAGGAAGTAGTGATTTCAAGATCTAACTAAGGAATTAAGAGCCGAACAAAATATTATAATTAGCGAAGCAGACATAAATTCCAAAACACTCCTTAATAAAGAACAAAAAAGCAGCATTTGATTCTATTCTTGCTTCAGTTTATAAGAATAAGGCAGCCTGTTTTTTTATCGATGGGCAGGCGGGACCGAAAAACCTTCTTATATAGAGCTTTATTAGCGGATGTAAGATCCAAGGGCTTTATTGGTTTGGCTACAGCTTCATCTGGTATAGTCGCTTTTTGTTGCCTGGAGGTAGAACGGCTCATTCAAGATTTAGAATACCAATTGATATTACAGATAGCTTCACATGTAGAATAAGTAAACAGTCTTCCTTAGCAGCCATGATTAGAGATACAAGATTAATCATTTGGGATGAAGCACCTATGTCAAAAAAAACAACAATAGAATGTTTGGATAATTTATTAAGAGATTTAATGGATAGCTTGGAATTATTTGGTGGCAAAGTCGTCGTGTTGGGCGGTGACTTCCGCCAGACTTTACCTGTTATTCGTGGCGGTACAAAAAATGAAACTATCAATGCATCATTAATTAGATCTTACGTTTGGCCAAACTTAATAAAATTTAAGCTTATTCAAAATATGCGAGCACGATTAGATCCTGCCTACACTGAATTCCTGTTGGGTATAGGCGATGGCTTGACTCAAATTGAAGATACTGAAAACATTGAATTACCTATAAATATAATCACTACATCAAAAAATATTGAAGATGGATTAGAAAGTCTTATAAAATCTGTTTTTATAGAGGACGAATCGTTTTCCAGCAATCCTCAGCTTTCAATTAATAGAGCCATATTGACTACAAAAAATCAGTTTGTCGATGAAATTAATGAAATTATGATTGACAAGTTTCCAGGCATAGAAACAGAGTATATAAGTTATGACAAAGCAAATCAATCCACAAGATCAAGGACTATATGAAGATATGTTGAATAGTTTAACCCCTAATGGTTTACCGCCTCATAAGTTAAAGTTAAAACCTAATGCACCAATAATTCTGCTCAGGAATTTAGATCCAACTGAAGGATTATGTAACGGGACGCGGCTAATATGTAAACAACTAGATAAAAATGTCATACATGCAGAAATTGCAATTGGAGATCATGCTGGAAAGAAAGTTTTCTTGCATAAAATACCTTTACAGCTATCTAATGATGAATTTTCTCCGATCCCTTATAAAAGAATTCAATTCCCGATAAGACTTTGTTTTGCAATGACAATAAATAAAGCACAAGGTCAAACATTAGACTTTGTTGGTGTCTATTTAAAAGAACCGGTTTTCTCTCATGGTCAATTGTATGTGGCTCTTTCACGTGCAAAAACATCAAGAAATTGTAAAAGTATTTATTGTTCCTACATTCTTTGATTCTGGAAAATCTAACGTTACACGTAATGTGGTATACAAAGAAGTGTTAGGTAATACATGCATATTTATTCCTTTTATTAAATTACATTAATTGATATATAATCATACATGCAAATTATATGCTTTTATGCAGACTTGAGAAGATAGAAAGTTCTACAATGCAATGCAAGTTACATTGGCAATCGATGATTGGATTTGTCATAGTTCAAGTTTTAGAAAAGCATAAAACCTCTCAATCACAAAATAAAGGAACAAAGTTCAAGAAATGCGTACTCACGCAGACATGGAGGTAAATACGCAAAATACATTGATCAAGCTTCTATTGTATGCTAATGAAATATATGTTGCCTAATAAATTAAATATGCTTTTACTTGGTCCCATTATTTAGGGCACAAAATTTCAAATTGTCACCTACAGTACACACATTGCACCTTTGGAGAAGCTGTTGGTTCCATTCAAGAGATATAAAATTGCTAATGCTAGGCTGAAAGTGACGGAACCAAAGTATAGGCTTGGGGAGTATGGATACGAGTGGATCTTATCCATATATAATTTGATTGATCCAATTCATGATGAAGTTCCTTACACTATGCCGTGCTCGTATTCGTTTACCAAATTCTCAGACCTGCACCGATTTGCTGAACGCAATGAATATGTTGGTAAGTTTTGATGCCTAAAGGTTTACCATTAATATTAATAATAAATGATTCCCTATTTAAAGCTTTGTTGATTTCTATTTATCTGCACCGTAGGAAAAACAGATTTGCATTACTATCCTGTTTTGCAATCAACATTAATCATCCTACGCAAATATGTTTTCCCTACACAAATCTTTACAAACACGATGCAAATATGTTTTTCCTACATAAATCCTCCGCACATCTTTTGGCTAAAAGTGAAATGCTTATCTGTTTTTCCTACACTTTACAGCATTCTTTACCTGTTATCCTTAACTGTACTACTAATGATTCTAGCTCTACATTCATTCTGTTTCATTCATGTCTAATCTCACACCAAATTATCAAGGCATTAGTCATCCAAATAATGCCATTTATGGTTCAAGTAACTCAAAAGCGCGAGATTATATCTTAATTGATGAAGAGTGAGTATAATAATTTTACTATATACATTATTGGTTACACATTATAGTAAAAAAACATACTGAGTATATATTCTTTGCTAAAATTTCTCCAATAGAAAAATCCCAATGGTTTTACGACTTTGGGAAGATTTCTTGGACAACGAAGAATTTGAAGTCTCCACAAAACTGCCAGAACCAACATTGATAGTGGGTTTAACTCTGAGGGTGACCACTTACCATGGTAAGCGAGTTCCATTTTTAAATATATGTAATGGAAATATTGCTAAAAATGCATCACTTTCCCTTTCTCATATTTATTATTATTATTACTCAGGTATATCGCTTACCACACCGAAATACAATGCCTACTTCATGATCAATCCTCCATTGGCAGATGCTGGTCATATGATAGAATGGTATATATAAAACTTTACACGACCAGAAAATTTAGGAAGATTAGTTATCAATTTTTCATATTCTTTTACCCCTTTAAAATACATTGAAATAGATTTGCACGATATTTTTTTAAATAGGTATAAACAAAACAGCACTGAAATTGCTGGATTACTAAGGATGAAAGCATACGATGATGCTGACTTTCTGCTACAACCACCAAAATATTCAGATTTAGCTAAGATCAAAGATGTAACGGCTAAAGTTGAACAGGTATATATATATAAATCTATTATAAAGCTAAATTTTCTGCTTTCTTCATGAATAGTTGATAAGCACGCTTTAATATTGGTAGCAATATATATATTTCGTTATTCATAATATTTGTTTTCCCTGTGGGTAGTTCAAAACAGCCTGGATTGAAGGAAAATTAGAGCTAATGCCTGGACAAGAAAAATTTTGGCAGAGTGTATGCGGAAACTGTAAGAAATATCGTACTGGGAAAGTAAATTGGAGCTTTATGTGTACTTCTTGCGGCAAAAAAACAATGGTCATTCCACGGTAAATATTTCAACTCTATAAATTTTCAAGGTATAACCATCATTATTATTTACTAATCCATTCCAAACTTAAATCTAAAATACAAATGTCGCTTGCAAGTTTATCTCGTTGATTTATTCCGGACGCTTTCACTACATTGTTCTCTCCAATTTTAGAAAAACTAATTGAGTTTACAGCTACTCAGCTTTATGAGGCACATGTTAAGGTAAAACATTTATTCTCTTCCTTACCAATGAATTTCATTCACAGAAGTAAAATTTTTATTGTCACTTTCTGCTCGCTGTACATCCATTTTACAGACCTATATTTGGTTACTATGTCCACCGCGATTCTTTCATATATATAAATTGGATGCTTGTTTTTTTGATCGTAGTCTCTCTGCCCCGAAACCTGTTGAAAATGTTTGAAACAAATCACTTGTTCTTTATCTGGTAGCGCGTAACGGCATAAGAAATAAGAATTGCTGAAAAACCAGCCTCTATTTTATTGTTAGCTCTTTTTACTTACTTCACTTTCTGCTTTTCCTCTTCTTTGATAAACCATATTGCTGATCCTTTGTAATTTCTTCGGTTGTGTTTACGAACTGTGCTTCCCTCTTCCTCTGTTATTCATGATAGTTTTCAGATGGTTAATTGTATGTTTGCAGCGTCCATTATGACGACCATGATTAACTGCTTCAGCTTTGTATTTTCCTAATCTTCCTGCGTGTGATTTTTTGACCATGATCTATACTTGTACCTCATAGCAGGAGAAAATTCTACATGAAATCCACATCAGAAGCATGCTATTGTTGTTGTTTACTGCTTGCTTAGTTAATGATCATCATATTTTGTGTTGTTCAATAGCTTTTGTGTCATATCTGTTCCCTGCTCTATTACAATGTTCAGGCAAGTTGCTTCTGTGTGGATAATGACACTGATAGTACTAAGTTTCTGTGTGATTCAGAATCTTAAATGGAATACCTCCTTTTTTGATTCATATAAGTTTCTGCAGAATTTCATTCATATAGGTTTCTATACATCTCTTGTTATTTAAACTTTAATCATTCCCCTCTCCTTCCCCCCAACAGAAACGATGCAACTGAAAATGCATTCTGTCAATATGAAAACAGCCTTCATTTTGCAAACTGCACCACTTATTAATAAAATCCTTACATTGACAATATAATAATCCATTATATACCCTATCTCTGCCACTATTTTCGTTTTTGCATGACTAATAAAATTTAGACATCATCATTCTACCAGGGCCAGTCATTACTGAAGGAGATGGAAACAGCTATAAATGGGAAAAAAGTTTACTGCTTTCTCAATTTCTTTGCATCTGACAAGAATTACACAAAGCTAAAACTCTACAAAGAAGATTCAATTCCTACCGTTGAAGCTACCGAGAAGCAAATGCATGATACAGAGACAGTTAGAAGGACCATCAAAAGAAACCACCAATTTTTCACCCCACAACCAAAGTCAGACTTCAAGAAATTTCGAGTCTCATCGAGCTACAAAGTGAGACACATACCCATTCTCCCCAATCTAAGAGAATGTCATTTGCTTGTTCCATACCCACACCAATCACACCACTACTACAAAATTGAAAAAAAGCAAACAGCTCTCTTCCACACAAGCCACCTACACCCGAAAGTCCACCAAAAAATGAAGAATAAGGATCAAGTCGAATCGAAGGCCGCTTAAAGGTTGTTTGCATGCTTATCTATTATATTTGCAATCATTATTATTTTGTATGTCTTCTTAAAAAGCCAAGCCTTGACATAGTCATGCAACATAGTCGGTATATTATCACCATTAACTTTTAACATACCAAAGGGTTAATGGTGTAATAATATACGTAACTTTTAGAACTTGCAACCATCATGTTTCACTATCTTTTGTAAATTATGTAGCTTAAACCTACAGCTCTTTTGAACTATGTGGCTTAATGACATAAATAAAAAAACATGGATGTAGCGATTTGGTATGCGAATGCTTCATCTTTTGAACTATATGTGACTTTCAAATTTTCTTCAATTTCTACGCTTATATCGCAGATGGGCACGCCAGTGCCTTGCACGGCGTCATTTATTACCCTAGTCTTACTCTTATTAAAAGAGAGGAGGATGTATTCAAAGGGCTCCACGCCGCCCTTTCATGTAAGTTGTGGTATCTCACAGGATGACACGTGGAAGGATCTCTGCACCGCCACGTGTCACATGTATGTTTAAAAAAAAAACCAACATGTGTATTGTATTTATATATTGGTAATTTATTTATTTGGTTCCATCGTTAATCCCGACACCGTAAAAATATAGTTTCTCGTTACATGTCGCATGTTAAAAAAAAAATATTTAACCTCTAAAAAAAACGTTAGAAATATATAATATATAAACCCAAATAAAAATACCAATATGTATATTCGTTAAGTTATAAAAATACCAATATGTGTATTTGTTAGGTTATCGATGCTACTGAAAAAATTACCGGTATATATATAATATATAAACAAAATAAAATATCGATATGTATATTACTCAAGCAATTTTGTTCCGACACCGTATTAATCCCGGCAACAAAAAAATATACCTTCTCACTATAATGATTTTTATTAAATGGAACGTCAGTGCAAACACCAATGGTATTGATATTTACATTATAAAAGTGTCACGGTATTTGGAGTGTCTTTGGTATGCATGTGTGTTGTACGAGCCTGTTTTACGGTTCGGCAAATCTAAAAAAAATCATTCTGAAAGTTTTATATTGGGAATGTTGGTGCTACATCTTTCATGTGTTGGGTCGTTTCGAAGGAAATGTCGGTATGAACCCCTAAGTGTGCGCGGGTGTTGTAGGATGACATTTCTTTTTAACTTAATGATATATACATATAATTATAATAGATTAGTATATTTAATAATTTTTTGGGGTAGATCACTAACATGTAATGATTATAATGGATAAAGGAAAATTTTGTATACACATTATATATATATAACAAAAATATTATACTTATATTCGGTTAATAGATTAAAGAAAATTATGTATACACATAATAGATATAACAAAAGGAGTTATTACTAATATTATGGAAACTTATGTATACACATATAATATATATTATACTTGCTCATTTAATATATTGAAGAAGATTATGTATATACATAGTTTATATAACCAAAGGAGTTATCACTTACTAATTACTAATTGTTCTAACAATTACTAATATAATAATATAATATATTTTATATATCCTAACTATGTACTATACGGTTACATATAAGGATAAGGGGGGGAGGGAGTAGGCCAGCTGTCTGCTTGTAGATAAGGGTTATGGGTAGTGGAAGGGGTAATAGGGTTTCATCATTTTGGAGAAGAAAAGTCGAAGAAAGAGGGCGGCGATTAGGGTAAGGTGTCATTGATCTCAATTTCTTTCAATCGCATGTCATGCTTTACGAATTCTCGGTTTAGAGAGCATGAATCTGAATGCTTAAGCTTCGAATTTGTCAGAATTGGTGTTTAGACCGCCGGATTTTACAGTGATTTAGAAAAGATGTCAAATTTTCCAAGATTATCCGCGTTCTTCCATGGAATTGAAAAATGATGGCGTCGCTTCTGATTTATCTCATTGATTGAAGATATAAAGCTTGATTTTCTCGGTCATCTCATTATTACACGTTGATTAAGAACTCGAGGTTCTTTTATCCGGGTAAAGAGTTTCCTTTTTCCTTTATATGTACACTTCTCTGATTATATAAAGCAAATTCACAGTACATTCTTTCTTACAGCTTCTATTTTTCTTTCTGCTCAACAAAGAGAACAAAGACACACGCTTCGCGCTCCTTATTTAATTGTAAGTTGCTTCCTTCTTCCTTTTGCCACAATAAATTATGTATTCAATGATTTTTTGGGCTCTTTTTCAGATATAATCTCCCTCTTTCAGTAGCTTGCTTTCACTGCATTTATCGGATTGTGCATGTGTTTTGCTTGCTATTAAATGCATGTTCTAAGATTCACATTTATTATGATTTAGTACAGATTATAGAGTTATTATGTATATTCCTGGTGCCATTAATGTGTATCTTTGGTTGGTTACTGGCTGTATACATATACTCTTATAATATAAGAAGATGAAGAAATCAGAAAACAAAAAAATGAGAAAAATAAGTATTCTTCAAATGAGATTGATTTATATATACTGTAATGACTAATTTGTTGCACTTTTCCATAATACTTGTTATGTAACATATACTTCTCTTTTACAAGAAGAAGATATAATGTGCTATACATTATAAACAAAGACTGGGGTAGGTTTGACACATCTCCAGGAACTTAAACTGCCTGTTAGTTTGATTCTAGAGCACTCTAAATACATGATTTGTTATGAGCTTTTCATATAAGGAATGCATTGCATGGTTAGGAAGGTTGTTTATTTATTAGGCTAAGATAACTTTTCCATATCAGTCTCTAAGTTGAGGGTGAGATAAGATAGAGTTATTCATGTATTCTGATGGAAAGAAAGCAAAAACACAAATGATTTACCTGATTAGTCTATGTGACAAGTAAACTGTGATTCAGGTTATTTGTGGTTTATGTTACAATGTTGGATGATTTAAAACATCTTTCATCTTCTTATTCAGTTCTACTTCTTTCTCGTTTGCATCCTACTTTTCTTCTGACCAATCTTTTTTTCTATATTTCATTCATATGTGTTGCGTAGCCTTGGCTGCAAGGAAGAGAAATCATTTGTTGCATTCATTCAAATGCTCTTGGACTGCTTCTATGGCGCTTCAACAGGTATGCCATAAATATTATAGTTTCATTCTGCTACTCTCCCCCACTCATCGCTTTTGCAATTACAAGTTAATATTCTATGTTCTACTTTTAGATTATTCACTGTTATTGGTTTATGTAAAAAAGGGTTTAGGTGTTTAGTAAGAACATGGACTCCTTAAATGCTAAAACTACAGCTGGCTCAGATTCGATAATGGATAGTTGTATAACAAAGAAAGATAAAAGACATATGGCTATTGTCGATGGAAACAAAAAATATAAACAGAGAAACTTTGCAAATAAAGAAGAAAATAAGGTTGAAGCATTCAAATTGATAAATCTGCGCAAGATGATAAAATTAATATTGATGCCCTTCCTCAAGTGCCCTTGCAGAGAGAATTTTATAGGTGATGGTTTCTTTGGATAGTAAATTAACTAATCGAGTGTGAAAGGGCTCATAAAATAAAAAATGGAAAGAAAAATGTGCTAGAAGAAGATTAAAAATAACTAATCAAGCTTAGGTTCTTTAAAACGACTCTGTACTAATGGCAATTTAAAAGAAGATCTGCTACAAAACAACAACACTTTAAGCCTGAATGATGAAGTGCAGGAGTTATTAGAACAACCTACCAAAAAACAGAAAGCAAACCTACTTGACTCTCAACCTTCTCCATCCATTAACTTTAATGCATCCAACCAATTACTACAACCATGTTATGCAACCTCATTTGTCTTAGATGACAGAAATTCTGAATCAAGCTCGTCAAATACTAAAGTAGAGAATAGAAACATCAAAATTCAAAATTGGGAAATTAAAAAAGCTAAACATAAAATCCACCTTCGTCATACTGTTATTTCAGATGCACCTTCTGCTGCAGTACGTATTACTAAACAACGCAAAAAACAAAACATGTGTAGAGACTTATTAAGCATAATACAAGATAAAAGTGACATTCTGGATAAAGTTGAAGACTGTGTATATTGTGCTGCTAAAAGATTTCCACATGAAACAACAACTTTTTGTTGTTTAGGTGGAGATATCATCTTGGCTAGCACTGATCTACCTTTAGTACTTGTTAGGCTTCTAACATCACATGAAAATGATGCTGTGGATTTTAGGACTTCAGTTCGAACATACAATAATCATCTTGCATTCACATCATTTGGTGCAACTTATGATAAAGAATTAGCTAAAAGAAACAAAGGTGTCTATACCTTTAGAGTCCAAGGACAGGTATATCATTTTATAAATGATCTAATAGAAACTCCAGAAAAAAGTCAAAATTTACAGTTTTACTTCCATGATGCAGATCATGAATTATCAAACCGTCTTGAAAAATGTCCTAGATTAGTTCAAGCAACCTTAGAAAAGATCTTAACAGTGTTATCCCATAATCCATATGCAAGATTTTTTAAGGACTTAAGGAATATTCCAAATATTGATGAACTTCAAATTGTATTGTTTTGCAATCCAAAAATTGATCAAAGAGTCTATAATAAGCCCACTGTTTCTGAAGTGGCTGGCATATTAGTTGAGGGTGATAACAATGCACAGAGAAGCATAAAAGTATACACACATAGTGGGGTTTCACATTCTGTCCAGTACTATTATGCTTGTTATGATCCTTTACAGTATCCACTTATGTTTCCTTATGGTGATCTTGGTTGGCACCAAGGCATAAGTAAAAGACACATTAATATTAATCCACGGAAACGGAAAAAAATTATTGAGAATAACATAATGCTTAATCCACGAAATGCAAGTACTGTTCTTCAACTTCTTGATTCTGAAAACACAACACTTTTAAATGATACATCACAGGATCCAACTTATGTGTCAATTAGAGAGTATTATTGTTATAAATTACAGATTAGAGATAATGATAAGTCTTGCATACTTCGTTTTGGTCGCCTTCTGCAACAATATGTAGTTGATATGTTTGTTAAATTAGAGACACAAAGATTAGACTACTTCAGGTCTCAACAAAACAATATTAGGCAAGAATTTCTTCAAGGTATAGTTGATGTTGTAGCAAATGGAGAAAATGATGCTAGCAAGATCGGTCAACGTACTATCTTGCCTGCAGCAGTTTTACCGGTGGCCTAGGCATATGAGGAAAAAATATTTAGATGCAATGTCCTTAGTCAGAAAGTTTGGTAAACCAGATATTTTTCTAACCATAACATGTAATCCTAATTGGCCAGAAATAAAAGAGATGTTATGCAATGGAGAATTAGCTCAAAATAGACCAGATTTAATGGATGTAGTATTTAGAGCAAAACTAGAAGAACTTAAAATTGAGTTGTTCAAGAAAAATTTGTTTGGAAAAATGGCTGCTTATACATATGTAATAGAATTTCAAAAAAGAGGATTACCACATGCTCATTTCCTATTGATTTTAAAACCTCATTATAAAATTTATAGGCTGAGGAATTTGATAGATTTGTATCAAATTGAACTTCCAAATAAAGATGAACAGACCTCATTTATACAATTTGGTGGTTAAACACATGTTACATGGGCCTTGTGGAAATCTAAATCCTAAGAATGTATGTATGGATAAAAATAATCGTTGTAAGAAATCATATCCTAAAAGTTTTTCTAATGAAACTATTATAACAACAGATGCATATCCAATATATAGAATGCGGAATGATAATTCAAGAGTTAGGACTAGGGGTGCATGGTTAGACAATAGATGGGTTGTACCATATAACCCATACCTCCTTAAGAAATTTGATCATCATATAAATGTAGAGATTTGTTCAACTCAGTAAAAGTCAGAAATACATCTACAAGTATATATGTAAAGGAAGTGATAAAATTATGTTTAATGTAATCATCAAACAAGCAATGAAGAAATTAATGAAATTGAACAATATCAATCTGGAAGATGGATTTCTCCTCCGAAGCATTATGGCGAATTTATAGATTTGCATTAGAGATATGAAACCTCCTGTTATTCAAATTTACAAGTCCATCTTGAAAATTTTCAGCCAATTAACTTCAATAAAAACATAAACTTAAGAATGTTGCAAATAATCCGCTCAATCGTAAAACTATGCTAATCGAATACTTTGAAATGAATAGACTAGATTCAAGCTCAAAAAAGGAATCTGTACATATGGTGATTTCCCATTTTTTTGTATGGGAAAATGATAAAAACGTTGGAAAGTAAGAATGAAAGGTGATTCGATTGGAAGAATAGTATCGTTGAATCCAATAGAAGGTGAAAGATATTTTTTAAAGATTTTATTGTGTAATGTTAGGTGTCCTAA
The DNA here is from genome assembly GCA_026214975.1 of Gentiana macrophylla. Taxonomy (NCBI): domain Eukaryota; kingdom Viridiplantae; phylum Streptophyta; class Magnoliopsida; order Gentianales; family Gentianaceae; genus Gentiana; species Gentiana macrophylla. The sequence goes on from CM047817.1 coordinate 7,178,113, forward strand.
ATCCTTTGCTCATTTAAAATATTTTAACAATCAAATGTATGACACATATCATGATGCAACATTAGCTCGTGGTTTGTTAGAAGAAAATAATAGTCAAGAACATTGCTTATTAGAAGCATCGTCATATCATATGCCTTATGAATTAAGAAGGTTATTTGCTACTTTATTGATTTATTCATGCCCTCGCAGATCCTTTAAAATTATGGTTTCAGCTTGAACCTTTTTTATCGTAAGATATATCTAGACAAACACACCTTTCAAAATATGAAATTAGAAAACTTGTGCTTCAACAGATAAATGTATTCTTACAGTCTATGGGAAAAGATATAAGTTTATTTGGTTTAATACCCCCGGATATGAAAAACAGTGATTTTGAAGATCTAACTAAAGAATTAAGAGCCGAACAAAATATTGTAATAAGTGAAGCAGACATTAATTCCAAAACACTGCTTAATAAAGAACAAAAAACAGCATTTGATTCTATTCTTGCATCAGTTTATAAGAATAAGGCAGCATGTTTCTTTATCGATGGACCGGGAGGGACCGGGAAAACCTTCTTATACAGGGCTTTATTAGCAGATGTAAGATGTAAGGGCTTTATTGCTTTAGCTACAGCTTCATCTGGTATAGCAGCTTCTTTGTTGCCTGGAGGTAGAACGGCTCATTCAAGATTTAAAATACCAATTGATATTACAGATAGCTTCACATGTAGGATAAGTAAACAGTCTTCTTTAGCAGCCATGATTAGAGAAGCAAGATTAATTATTTGGGATGAAGCACCTATGTCAAAAAAAACAACAATAGAATCTTTGGATAATTTATTAAGAGATTTAATGGATAGCTCGGAATTGTTTGGTGGCAAAGTCGTCGTGTTAGGTGGTGACTTCCGCCAGACTTTACCAGTTATTCGTGGAGGTACAAAGAATGAAACTATCAATGCATCATTAATTAGATCTTACATTTGGCCAAACTTAATAAAATTTAGACTTATTCAAAATATGCGAGCACGATTAGATCCTACTTACACTGCATTCCTGTTAGATATAGGTGATGGACTCACTCAAATTGAAGACGCTGAAAACATTGAATTACCTATGAATATAATCAGTACACCAAAAAATGTTGAAGATGGATTAGACACTCTTATAAAATCTGTTTTTATAGAAGATGAATCATTTTCCAGCAATCCTCAACTTTCAATTAATAGAGCCATATTGACTACAAAAAATCAATTTGTAGATGAAATTAATGAGATCATGATTGATAAATTTCCAGGAATAGAAACAGAGTATGTAAGTTATGATAAAACAATCAATCCACAGGATCAAGGACTATATGAAGATATGTTGAATAGTTTAACCCCCAATGGTCTACCACCTCATAAGTTAAAGTTAAAACCTAATGCACCAATAATTCTACTCAGGAATTTAGATCCAACTGAAGGATTATGTAATGGAACACGACTAATATGTAAACATCTAGATAAAAATGTGATACATGCAGAAATTGCAATTGGAGATCATGCTGGAAAGAAAGTTTTATTGCATAAAATACCTTTACAGCCATCTAATGATGAATTCTCCCCAATCCCTTATAAAAGAATTCAGTTTCCGATAAGACTTTGTTTCGCTATGACAATAAATAAAGCACAAGGCCAAACATTAGATTTTGTTGGTGTCTATTTAAAAGAACCTGCTTTTCTCATGGTCAATTATATGTGGCTCTTTCACGTGCAAAAACATCAATCTCATTGTAAAAGTATTTATTGTTCCTACATTCTTTGATTACGAAAAAAATTAATATTACACGTAATGTGGTATACAAAGAAGTGTTAACTGATGCATGAATATTTGTACTTGATATATAAGAATATATATAAATTATGTGATTTCCTTCATGTAGAGGACAGAGGATAGAAAAATGTACAATGCAATGGATGTTTCATTTACGATCGATGATTGGACCATCATAGTGCAAGTTGTAGAAAAACATAAAACCTCGAATCACAAAGCAAATAAAGTGTTCAAGAAGTATGTACTCACAGACATGGAGGTAAATACTCAAAATACATTGAATGTTTTCTATTCTATAATAATCAAATATATGCTGAATAAGAATTTTAATGTGCTTTTACTTATCCCATTATTTAGGGCACAAAAATTGCAGCTGTCACTTTTAATACACACATTGCACCCTTGGAGAGGCTACTGATTCCATTCAAGAGATATAAGATTGCTAATGCTAGACTGAAAGTGGCAGAACCAAAGTACAGGCTTGGGGAGTATGGATACGAGTGGATCTTGTCCATACACAACTTGATTGATCCAATTCATGATGAAATTCCTTACACTTTGCCGTGCTCGTATGCTTTTAACAAATTCTCAGAATTGCACCGATTTGCTGAACATAATGAATATGTTGGTAAGTTTTGATGGCTGCAGCTTTACCATTAATATTAATAATAATAACTGCTTTTATGCTCGAAAGTAAAATAGATCCGATAACCTTAATGTAGTCACTTTATTGTTGTTTCAGGTTATATATATGTATGTGCAAAAAAAAAGTAAATACTTCAAAGAGTATTTTATTGATTCTGTTCAGTGCATGCTCTTGGTCTATCTATATAATCATAAACTGCTAAATTTCTTATCTATTTTTCCTGCGCATTAGAGTATTCTTTGCTTGTCATTCTGAACCATACTACTAATGATTCTAACTCTACATTCATTCTGTTTCGATCATGTCTAATATCACACCAGCTATCAAGGCATTAGTCATCCAGTCGAATGCCATTTATGGTTCAAGTAACTCAAAAGCGAGAGATTATATCTTAATTGATGAAGAGTGAGTATAATAATTTTATTACATACTGTATTGGTTGCACACTAGAGTAAAAAAACATACTCAATTTATATTGTTTTATGAAATTTCTTTAATAGGAAAATCCCAATGGTTTTAAGACTTTGGGAAGATTTCTTGGATAACGAAGAATTTCAAGTCTCCGCAAAACTTCCAGAACCAACATTGATAGTGGGTTTAACTTTGAGGGTGACCACTTACCATGGTAAGAATGTTCCATATTTGCATATATGTAATGAAAATATTACTTAAAATGCATTGCTTTTACTTTCTCATATTTATTATTTTTACTTAGGTATATCACTTACCACACCAAAATACAATGCCTATTTCATGGTGAATCCTCCATTGCCAGATGCTGAACATATGATGGAATGGTATGAATATAAATTTTCATACACAGACGATTTATGAAGCTTAGCTGTAATTTTTTTTGATTCTTTTACCCCTTTAAAATAGATTTAAATACATTTGCATTATAATTTTATAAACAGGTATAAAGAAAACAGTGCTGAGATTGCTGGATTATTGAGGAACAAAGCATATGATGATGCTGATATTCTGATAAGACGACCAAAAAATTCAGATTTTTCTAAGATCAAAGATGTGACCAGCAAAGTTCAACAGGTATATACATAGAAATCTATAATAAAAATAATTTTCTGCTTTCTTTATGAATAGCTGATAAGCATATTTTATATTGATAATAATATATATATTTGGTTATTCATAATATTTGTTTTTCTTGTGGATAGTTCAAAACAGCCTGGGTTGCAGGAAAGTTAGAACTAATGCCTGGACAAGAAAAACTTTGGCAAAGTGTATGAAATCAGTAAGAAATACCGTGCACTCGAAAAGTAAATTGGAGCTTTATGTGTACTTCTTGCGGTCAAAGAACAATGGTTGTTCCACGGTAAATATTTGAACTCTATAACTCTCAAGATATAACCATGATTATTAATTAATAATCCATTATGAACTTCAATTTTACAAACGGTGGTCGATGGAAGTTTATTTAATCGATGATTCCGCACACTCATTTCTACATGATGTTTTCTCCGATTTTCAAAAAACCGATCGAATTTACGATTCTTTGAGCTTTATGAAGCGTATGTTAAGGTACAACATTTATTCTCTCCTTGGAAATCTATTTATGTAGTATGCTTATAAGTGATGTGGATGACATACGAAGAAAAACGAAGAGTATATCCACTTTTTTGTTCATATGAACCTGCACCCGTAGATTTGACATTCAATTGTGGACAGTGAATATCATGTTTGTTAGTTAGAATTCATGAGCTTGCTGCATGATTATTACTTCAATCTATGGTATACAGTATGTGTATATGATGAACATATAATACGTATCATTATGAAGCTATAATATACAAGGATTTAGCATTCAGTTGTGCAGAATAAATATCATGTTTGTTAGTTAGAATTCATGAGCTTGGCATAAACGGAGTTCAAAATTGTGTAGTTTATTGTATCCTCTATTTCTAACAGCACCCTAGGTTCTGGACTTTTGTTTAGATTATACTTTATGGCCTATATGAAGACAGAATGATTTTTAACTGTACAAGACAATTTTAAAATCCACTAAAACTAAAAACGATTTTAAACTTCTGGGGAAAAAAACAGCTTACTATAGACATAGATTATGTGGCTGATTGCTTCTTTTCTCTCATCTTTTGCTCACAATTAATGTCTTAGTAACTAAGTTATGGAAAATCATTTGTTGTGACTCGTGACTGTTGAAAGATTTATGATATATGTCCTTTTAGAGTATTTTTAGAAAAAAAAGGTTAGCTTGTAGATAAACAAATTTAAACTCTGATCCTTACTGTTTTAAATAAATTCAACATCGATATATGCTCTTAAACAAAACAGACAGAGAATGAGATTGATATGCTAAAGGGTTATGAAATAAGGTTTACACCAAACACTGTTGTATAATTCTTCACAAGGAAGGTGAAAATAATGACTGTGCGACAAATAGCCCACCAAAATTTCTTTTTGCCATGCCACTGACTGATAAACACTTTTTTTTTCTTACCTGAAAGAAAATTCTTATACTCTGACAATCTAATATAATTTACACACAATCTTTTTTCCAGGGGCAATCATTATTGAAGGAGATGGAAACGGCTTTATATGGGATCAAAGTTTGCTGCTTTGTGAATTTCTTTGCGTCTGACAAGAATTACACAGTTCTACAGCTTTACAAAGAAGACTCAATTCCTACCATTGAAGCTATTCAGATGCAAATACAAGATAAGGACACGGTAGAAGAATCATCAAAAGAAACCAGCCAGTTTTTCAGCCCCACAACCAAAGCTGTTCTTAAGGAAATTTCTGATTCTGCTGAGTTACAAACTGAGCCACATACCCATTCTCCACAGTCTAAGAGAACACTGATGTTTGGTTCAATACCTACAACAATTCTAGCACCTTTGCACTGAAAAAAATTCAATCCGTTTCTGATCCACATAAGACGGATACGGCTGAAAGTCCAGTGAAAAAGATGAAGAATAAGGATGAGGATGAATCGAAGGCCGAATAAGGGTTAATGTATGTTTATGTATTGTATTCGCAGCCATGATTGTTTTGTATGTGTTTTTTAAAAGCCAAACTTTGACGTAGTAGCGAAACATAGTTAGTATATTATCACCATTAGCTTTTAACATAGCTAAAGTTTAATGGTGTAGTAATATACATAACTATTAAACCTTGCAAGCATCATATTCCACTCTCTTTTGTAAGTTATGGTAGCTAAACCTATGTATCTTTTGAACTGTATGGCTTATTATAAATAAAAATGCATGGCTGTGACTATTTGGTTTATGTGAATGCTTCATCTTTTAAACTAAATGGTTTTCATATTTTTTCATCTTCTTCGTTTACATTCTCACGGGCACGCCGTGCCTTGCACGGCGTACGATTTACCACTAGTCAAGCCAAAGCAAATACAACATATGGCATAAAAAGGAGTAGGAGGTCAATCATTCAACCCACCTTGAGGAAGTATTATCAAGGATTAATAGGAGAAAAGATAAAAGCTTAATAAATGTTAGTTATGGCCTCCTTTTAAAGCCCAACAACAAAGAGAGCACCAAATAAAATAAAATTACAACCAATTTAGACACCGTTAAAACTGAAGTGTTATGTTTGAAATCTATATACTTAAATTTATTTATTAAGCATTTGAAGATCCCCCTTATGTATAGGGGTGAACAAAAATTCTAAAAACCAAATCAACTGGCTGAACCAAATTGAACCAAACCGGAAATGTATAAATCGTGGTTTTTCGGTCGGTTTTCATATAACTTAAAACCAAACCGTTGAATACAATTTGGTTCCAATTTAAGAAAATAAAAACCGTTTAAAACCGGACCAAACCGGATGATATATATACACACACACACACACACACACACACACACACACCTTTATCTAATACTTTAAAACATCTATACGCTTTTTACTATCTATCTCAATCTATTTGAACTTTTTACGTGTAATATAGTGCTGCTACATAGTTAATTTCATATCCTACATATTCGAATTTTGTTGACCATTTCACAGAATTGTCTTCAATCCTTTGAAAGAATCTTGAGTACATTTCGGTTCACAATTCACCACTGCTAACTCGTTCTTCTCTTTATACTTGCTCAACACCGATATTTGAAATATGTGGATGCTCATTTGAATGACTTACTTCTCTCAATGATATTGATGAACTTCATTATGGATATTTGTCGATGTTGATTTGTATGACTTACTTCTCTTAATGATATTGATGAACTGCATAATGTATATATTTTTTATTATCTGGATAAATGCATTTATAAACCTTAGTTTTATATACGATTGTCTTTGATTTGCTTAAATTAGGTTATGTTGGACAATAACATTATACAAATAATCAATATCAGTGCTACTGGTTCGGGGGTAGAGTTAAGTACTAAAGGTCCTACTGATTTATTCTTGTATACAAACCTTTTACTATTATTATTATTATATGTTAAATGGAACAAAAAAGACGAACTGAGCAAAAAATGGTGTGGGGAAATAAGTGGAGATCATAAAATCATGAATATTTTCTTACTAAATAAAGCTCAAATCTGTATCACATGTTTATTCATTTGATATATATGTATATATATATATATATGTGTGTGTGTGTGTGTGTGTGTGTGTGTGTGTGTGTGTTATCTATCTTCCATTTGTCTCTCCTTACTTATGAAACAAATCTATTCCTCTTTCTTCCCTAATCCTACTCAAAATACTATTTTGTGTTATGCATTTTGAGATTTATGTATGTCATTTAATAAAATAGTTGTTTGTTCATTAATAGTAGTTTTTTTAAGTTGATGATCGAATTGAAACGAGTAAGATAAGAACCATGTGAAAACCGTAATAAACCTGAACCAAGCCGAACCAAACCGGACCGAATAACATGGTTTACGTCTTCAAACCGTTCTAGTTTGGTTTCAAAAATTTGAAACCGTATAAAATGGTTCGGTTTTAAAAATGATAAAAACCGGCCGAACCGGACCATGTTCACTCCTACTTATGTATGAAGTTTATGTACATTAAGGTAACATTGTGCGTTAAATGGTTTTTTTTAATGTTGTGAATTATAAAAGTTAATATTATAGGGGATTTTAGTCAAACATTCCCAATGAGGCTTTGCTCAAGTGGTTAAGCAGAGACCTCAGGTTTGAATCACACCGTGTGCATATGTGGGTACTAGTCCGCTAAATGAGGTAATTTTGTTTCGCTGGAAAAAAGGACATACATTTATGTGTAGTTTTTTTCATTTTTTTTTTCAATGTATCATTTAATGCTTCTTTTCCAAACACATCCCTCTCACAATTGTGAAATTTAACTTTTGTATACACTTTTCATATTTCAAAATAAGCATTTATTATAAAAATAGGGGTATATGTATCCATTAGTATTTAAAATACAACAAATTAATTATTTTCTTATTAATCTGTGTGCAGCACAAAAAGTAAACATTTTTTTGTAGGAGGGAGGTAGTATATCAGTTAGCAATTATGTGGTTGTACTTGTACCGGATAAGGAATGAATTAATGAAAAAAAGTTTTCATTGTTGCGTATTAAAGCTAAATAGACTTGCATCATGACTACATCCAAAATGAGCATTCCGGACCTGCCCTCAAATGCTAATAGGTTTAAACTCCATTGTTGCGCACATAGAAGATTTGTAGTAGCAGCTCTTATTTGGATAAAAGGGACACGTTGCCCTAGTTTGATAATAATTTTAAAATCAACAACAATAGTTTTGAAACTATTGGAGATATATTTAGATTTATATTATATTATTTTATATTATGCATTTATGGTTATGTAATCAATCTCATTATGGTTATTATTATGTTCACATTATGGTTTATTAGTATAAATAATCTCTACTATCAGATTCAATCAAAGCGATCTGATAGAATCTGCTTTTATATTTCTATCACAGGTATCGTGAGCTCTCTGAATAACGCCTTTCGATCCTCGGAGCAAAATCTACGAAAAAGAATGCCGGGTGGGGGTTTGTGACATCAATATGATCAAACCTCACCCCTCCCAAATTTTATTTTTTTCACGTTGCAATTTTTTTTATTTTTTTAATAGTTAATATCCGATTTTTTTATTGAATAAAACCACAGCCGCCACCGGCACCATCGCGAATCAATGGCTACAACGCCATGGCTAGCCCCACCTCCTTCTCATCGCAACAGAATAATAAATAAGCCGCCGCCGGATCTCCTTCTCCGGCAACTCGGCGCCGTCGGACTCTTTGCATCTCTCGCCGCGCTTCACACTCCACCGTGTCCTCACCTCGGCGGTTTGCCCACTCCGCTACTGATCTCCGCCACCACTCTTCTTCTCTCTCGATTCGCAGCAGCCCCACTTTGTCACACCCTTGGCCCAACAAAATCTCGGCAAAGACCACAAATAATGGGAGGTAAATGTTTGGGGTGCGAGGAAATTTTTGGAACGTATTTTAGGGTATATCCTCCACTTTTAAAATTTTCTCGCCAGGTATATCCCTACACTTTTACTTTTCTCGCTAGGTATATCCTCCCTCTCCTGCAACACGGGTTGATTTTATTTTCTGCAAGGGTAAATCCTACAAATTTTATTTTCTCGCATGGGTATATCCCAAAATATTTTATTTTCTCGCAGGTATATCCCCTCTCTGCTCACACAGGTTTGATCATCGGTTCTCTTTAGGGTATATCCCACAATTGCGTCCCCAGATTTTATTCCTCCACCACCCACTCCTTCCTCCCGATTCTTGTTTGAAGATGCCTCCGATTGCCATCAACGCTTACTGGTTTCAAGCTTCATGTCACGCTGCGCTCCCATGAGCTTCGAGGGGCCTATTGGAGATATATTTAGATTTATATTATATTATTTTATATTATGCATTTATGGTTATGTAATCAATCTCATTATGGTTATTATTATGTTCACATTATGGCTATTAGTATAAATAGTCTACTATTGTATTCAATCAAAGCAATGCAATAGAATCTGTTTTTATATTTCTCTATCAGAAACACCTAAGAAAATCGTAATCTTTGTGGTAACCCTTCAATAGTTGTTGATTCATCACGGTACATGCACACCGAGACACATAACTTCGGTCAGTCGTTGATTCATCTTGATACGTGTACAGTGAGGTAACCAACCACATAACTTCAAATCTCAACAATATATAAGTAAGGATTAATGACCAATTGCCCATTTTAAGTGTTGGTAGTACGTAGTAGTTTATCCACCACACACACATTTTCTTCTTCTCAAAACGTAAGTGTATATGTTTATGCTATAACAAAGAATCTTCTAAGCATATTCAAACTCACTTCTAATAGTAATGTACTTGTTATGTTAAGTTCACCAACTCCTTTTGTTTGGTGAAGAAAAAGATATCATAGATAATCTTACTCGTACAGTTTATGATGGTCTATACAAGATAGTCAGACAAAATAAAACGACCAAGTGCCCACTTCAATCCAAGTCAACCCATTCCCAATCAAACGAGCCCGGATCGTCTGCTGTGGTGAATACACAGCAGGTCCTGCTGTGATAAGAAAACGACACCGTTTTGATCGCGAACTTAAAAAAAAAAAAAAGGTTCTCATTCAAGTCTATAAAAAATGTAATGTATCTATCAACGAAAATTTTACTTCTTTCCAGCATGCCGAATCGGAAAAGCTTATATTTTGCATTATTTGCCTTTTGAATCGTTTTTTTTCTAGATCTTGGATTTATATCGTTTTAAGAGTTAAAAAGAAGAAGGTAATAAGTAATTACAAAAAATGAATATTTCAGAAAATCTTATACTTTGCTTTATTTGCATTTTGTATCTCTGCTTTGGATTTATATATAGAAACATCCATATATTAATATATATAACGTAATTTAGTAACACTCGAATCCATAACCTCTTGGCCTTAATGTTTTGACCATTCGGGCTTATAGATAGCCCAACTCACCTTACTAGTAGAAAACCCGTACAATACAAAATCGTATAACGATTAACATATAATAATATTTTATTTTAATATATATGGTTAGGGTTTTACCACCATAATTAGAAAAAAAAAGAAAAAGAATAATAACTAAAATTACAATCCCGCCACCGCGCCATCCTACTCCAATCCTACTCAATTTACATTGATTACACAGGGCGGGCAGTTGCAAATTTGCAGACAAAAATAAAAAACCTCAATCTCTCCAAAGAAAAATTCCTCGTACACGTAAGTTCTCTACCCTAGTACTGGTAATTTCCAACAGCATTTTTTCTCTCTGATTTTCTAGGTACCGAATGAAAAGATTTCTGGGATTTTTCGTCTGTTTGTGATAGGGATTTTATTTGATTTCAATTTCAGTTTTCCTTTATTTTCTGTTTTGTTTAAGGATTTTTCGATTGAATTCCATGATTTAAGAAGCGTGATTATGATTCTGATTGCATTTAGTGCGTACTTTTTTTGAATTGATTTTTTTTTTTTGGTTCTTCAATGATACCGGGCGTTTGTAGCGGTACCCGTATCATTGAAGAAAACAAAATCAATTCAAAAAAATAAAATAAAATAGGAGTGGTGTTGCAGGGGTGGGTGGGGGAAAGAGTGAGAATTAGCTTTTTCGCAGTCGGATAATCGACTTTCCGAATTGACTCGACTTTGAAAAAGATGATGGTTTCATGATTGTTTCAGAGTGGTGTTGCAGTAAAAACACCATGGTGCCATTAATGGCGTCTTATGATTAATCATGTCATGTTTTTTAAGGTGTTTGTGTTTATTACGTAGGATTATTGTTCGAATCTATAATGGCGGGGCAGAGGAATAATTACGGGCTAATATCAACTCCCAAATCTGAATTTAATGAAGTTAATAAGAGGAGGAATCCAATAGAAGAAAGAGAATCTAATGTCATTGGTCCAGACGATACGGTTTATCGTTACTTATGTCCATTACGAAGAATCGGGAGCGTTATCGGTATAGGCGGTGAAATCGCGAAGCAATTACGAGCCGAAACTCATGCTAAGATTCGTATCAGTGAGGTTATACCGGGCTGTGAAGAACGTGTAGTTACCATTTATAGTTCGAGTGAGGAAACTAACGTTTTTGGAGATGATGATGATGAACTTGTTTCACCTGCACAAGACGCGCTTTTTAAGGTTCACGATAAGGTTACGGTTGAAGAGCCATTGTTGGATGAAGATTCCGAAGAATCTTATCAAGTTACTATACGGTTGCTCGTGGGATCGGATCAGATCGGTTGTGTTATTGGAAAAGGCGGGCAAGTTGTTCAGAGTATACGTAGTGAAACCGGGGCTCATGTTCGGATTTTGGGCACCGAGCATTTGCCTCCTTGTGCAATAGCTTCTGATGAACTTATTCAGGTAATTTAAGCTTCAGCTTTTCGGATTTGATTGATAGTTTGATCCTTGTTGTTTTATTATGTACAGTTTGGTCCCTGTACTTTTAATATTTATATGCATATCCCATCCGTACCCGTATCTTATATTTTTCGTATCTGTATCCATGCAATGTAGGTTATAATTATTGTGATAATTCTTTGATTTTCAGATAAGTGGGGAAGCATATGCAGCAAAGAAAGCGCTTTTTCGTGTGGCGTATCTTCTTCGTGAAAATCCGTCACAGTCTCAGCATCTTTTACTTTCTTCACCCAGTATTTACAGGTCCGGTGTTGTATTTTCCCCGATAACTAGTGCACCGGGTGGTGGTGGTGGTTACAGGGGTTCAAGAAATGCTGGAGGAAACCGGTCCGGTTCTGTGAGGGAGTTTTCGGTTTGTTTGGTTTGTCCGGTTGAAGGTGTTGGAGCCGTAATTGGAAAAGGCGGCGCCATTATTAAGCAGATTAGGCAAGAATCCGGTGCGTTGATCAAGATCGATACGTCTGATGCCGACGCGCAAGATTGCGTGATTTCCGTGATGGCAAAAGAGGTAAGAAACGAGTGAATTAAAAACAAACATGTTGTGTGATTATGTAGATTTCAACAGGGGTATAATTGACAATTGATGTTTTCAGACATTTGAAGATATTTCGCCGACAATTGTTGCAATGATGCAATTGCAACCGCGGTGCAGTCTGAAGAATGAGAGAGAACTCAATGATTCTGTGATCACGACACGGTTGCTTGTCCCGAGAGCTCGAGTTGGATGCCTTATCGGTAAAGGCGGGGCTGTTATAAACGAGATGAGGAACACAACAAAAGCAACGATTCGTGTACTTTCTTCTGATGAAAGTCTTCTTAAGTTTGCATCTTCTGATGATGAAATGGTGCAGGTGAGAGCATGATTGACACTTTTACCCTTCATCCATGCAAGTTTTTTACCTTTTTTTTCAGTTCATTTTCGACACGTGTTATGTTTTTATCGCTCGGAGCATGCCTTACCTTTAATTGTTTGATACGTAGCCCTTTCGACTGAAATGGTAAATAAAAAATGCAAACATGAGGGGTAAAAGCGTCAAAGTGTCAAGATGAAACATTGTCGATAGAAATGTGAAACAAAAAGTTGCCAAAAAGTGTCTGTATCCCTTAAATCTATGTGCACTTTTTTGTCGTTGGTTCATTTAGTTTCGTATGATTACTTATTCGATTCGATTCGTGTCAGATAACGGGGGAGTTGAGTGTTGCCAGCAATGCTTTATATCAAGTATTATCACGGTTGAGGGCGAATCTGTTTGAAGCAGAGGGTGCTCTGTCTGGTGCTGTTCCTCCTCTATTGCCCTATGTTCCGGCATTCTCAGACGCACCGAACGGTTCTAGAAATAGTACAGCTCGTATTCGTGGATATCAGACTGGTAGTCATAATTATCCTAGAAATCCCATACGAGGCGATGGCTACGGTGGTGTGCAGGTATTGTTATTTATCCCGAAAAAGCCTGCAGCTCCTTCCAATGGTTTAAATGCAGTTGAATTCGCCTCTTAATGATGTTTTGGTTCTTGATTTTTTTTCAGCCCGGTGGCAGAACCCGGGTCGGGTCGGATGGGATTTACTCTTCGGGTCGTTCTAGTAAATGGGATTAAGGTATACATATTGTATCATCCTTTATTTGTATACTTGATGAAATCATTGTTTTGTTTTTTGTGGAGACCTCACTTGTTGATGTGTGTGTGTGTGTTGGGGGGGGGGGGGGGGGTTCCCACCTGTTATTCTTGGGGGCATTTATTTGCACATCAATTCTACTCGTGCACCACTCTGCCTGTGCACCACAGTAGAACCGATCTTGTGGAAGTTGGTTCTAGAGTCAAGAATCGACTTTCCCGAGATCGGTTCTCAAAATGCACCTAGGGGAAGTCGGTTCTTGGCTCCAGAATCGACTTTCACAAGGTCGATTCTACTGTGGTGCACAAATAGAGCCTCAATTTTATATTATTATTGTTGGCTTCTAACACTTAACTTTATTTATTATAGGTTTTTTCTGAAGAGTTTGTTTTTTTTTTTGGTCCATGATGCTTGAAGGCATAACAATGTCCCCTTTTTTTTTGATGATGATGATGCCTCTTGCTAAAGAAATAGAAGAACAATATCATAGAAGTATTAATATTTCTTCAAACTTATGGTTATCATTTTGTTTTAATGTAAGAAATTTTATAGAATTTTGCAACTGTGATTTTATGAGTTATAACAGTGGAAACCTTAACTTTGTAGAACTGTTCTGCTTTTTATGATGATACTTACTTTATAAATTTTTTTTGAAGGGTACTTACTTTATAATTTGAATGTCTTGAATCTTGCATTTACCAACTTATATTATATGGTAGTAACTTATAAACGCTTTGCACTAGTTTTTGGGCAATGATTCGATTTTACAGAGGTTGAAAATGGAAATTTGACCTCTTTAATGTTGAATATTGAAGCTTCAAAAGTAGATTTGATGTGATATCAATAATAATTGCGTTATAAATACTACCCATTTCCCTGGAGGGTCAATTTATTTTTCGTCCTTTATGTTTTACGGTTTTTGTAATTTAGTATATCTGGTGCTTCGCCTCGACACTTTTTTACTGTATTTTCTTTTGGGGCTATTATTTGCACCGCACTCAATCTACTCGTGTACCACTCTATCTGTGCATCATAGTAGAACCGACTTTGTAAAATTCGATTCTGGAGCCTAGAATCGACTTTTCGTAGATGCATTGTGAGAACCGATTTTGGTAAAGTCTGTTCTTGTTCTTTCACCTAAGAAAAGTCGGTTCTGCTGTGGTGTACATGTAGAGTGGTGTATGAGTAGACTATATGTGGTGCAAATAAAGACTTCCCTTTCTTTTTTGACATTCTTGATCCGATTACTAAATATGTCAAAACTTTTATTGGATTGATGCTAGATTAAACATTAGGGGTAAAAGTGCAAAACTCGTGAAACTGAAGGGACCAAAAGTGTTACATTTTCAAAAGCTAAATATGTAAATTAAATTCCTCATGATGCATATGACATATTTTCTGGACTTCAATGATCACAGTTCTTCCCCTGATCATCTTCTCCATGATCATCTTTTTCATTATCATTTTCCACCGATCTTTTTCGTTCCTTGAGCCCGCAGACGCTGCCATCGTCGTCTTTACATCCTACGACACGAGAGTGGCATATATGTGTATATATACGTATATCTAACACTATAACGCAGTGAAAACTCTTTATCTAAGAATCTCTCGTAACGTTATTACCTTCATCACCATTGTGTGGAGGATCATAAGCTGACCGCCTTGAACCGAGTTGCTGATGTGGCGTCGGCTGTTGCACGTATTTCATTTAAGTTACATGAGTTTCGGTTATTGATCAATGATCAATAAATCTGTAATGACACAATACAGTGTCTGTACTATTTTACCTCGAGTTTCGGACGAAGTTTCTCTAGCAGTCCTTTGCTCTTCTGAGCTCCTTGCTGAATTAATTACCCAGTGTTTTGGTATGAGAAGGAAAAAGTAAAAATAAAAAGCGTTATATATATATATATATATATATATATATATATATATATATGTGTGTGTGTGTGTGTGTGTGTGTACCTTCCTGAGTTCCCAATCAGCTGAATCAAAAAATGCATGTTCATGGCCCTGAAGAACATTCAAATCATTGGATTATATGCTGGCTATATATATATATATATATATATATATATATATATATATATATGTATATATATATATAATAATGAAGGGATTGTAACAAATTTAACTTCAAGACAAGAACTAATCACCATTGAAATTAATGGAGGTTTCTTGCGCAACAATCCTCCGTACTTTTTAATGACTGTTTCCTGCATAAAATCAGGACAAATTGCATGCATAAAAAAAAAAAAAAAAAGTTGAGTCCCAACCCATATGACCCCACTGCCCCGCCCCTGGTGTTTCGTGAAGGACATAAATCGAATGTTATGCATTAGTGGTCCAGTTTTGCAAAACTGTTTGTATACAGTTTTTTCACCGAGGAATGTCGATACAGAGTATATATCGAACAACTCATACACTCCCGCTCAAAAAACAAAGTTGTCACTACAATACCCTTACTTTTTTTACTGCTGAGTTATGCCCCTGAAGCCAAGACAAATGCATGCATTAAATGTTAACATAGTATACTCCTACTCTAAGACCATTAGAAACTTGTACAATTTCCTTTTAATACTGTAACGCTCTGTAACTTGGATCTGATGACGTTATAATGAATCTTAAAACAAATGTTTAGATTTTTATTCCTTTTGTTATCACTTGATAAGAA
This sequence comes from Gentiana macrophylla, assembly GCA_026214975.1. Lineage (NCBI taxonomy): Eukaryota > Viridiplantae > Streptophyta > Magnoliopsida > Gentianales > Gentianaceae > Gentiana > Gentiana macrophylla. The sequence goes on from CM047817.1 coordinate 7,194,250, forward strand.
GGAATGTTGGGTCATGTATGGACACTAATAATGGATCGATAATCAATTGCACTAATAATAGTTCTATATCGGTCTCTATTGATCCGTTATCTAGGCTTTTTTTTTACGTAAGCTTCTGTTGTCCGAAATCAATTGACCCGGCTAGTTTGGAGTTTGTTTTAGAGCATCTTCAGACATTGACTTGAGATTTCAAACCCGACCCTTAACTCTTTAATAATGAAACATCAAGAGGGAGTCGAACCTGCAATCTTTCATAGACATTCTCAAACAGCTACCACCTCAGCCAAACTCGAGGTTATTAAGAATCGAAAGTAAATAATAATGTAAAAAAACGTAAATTCCAAAACTGACAGATAAAACGAGCCAGAGGTAATAGATCGATGATGTTAATTACCTCTTGTGAGGTGGTAGAGGGTAGAGGACTTTGATTTCCTTCATGAAATGGTATTAAATCTTCCACATGAACTTGTGATTTTTTAGCATCTTCATCCTTAACTTCTCCAAATGGTTCTTTAGTTTCTTCTTCTTCTTCAACTTTTGGGTGAGACATTTTCACAAACAACTAAACTGCACAACTATACATGCCACAAAACATGTAAGTTTTGTCTTTAAATAAGAAAAGCTTCAAGAAAAGTGTGATATGATGCGTACAAACGTCTTTGATAAATTCAAAACAAGTTGGAAACAAAAAGGTTGCGTAAAGACCATATTAGTGTGGAATTAGATTCCCCAATAAGCTTTCTCTCTTTTGTTGGATGCTCAATTGGAAATTCCCCTTTACATACAAACATATATATAACTATATAAGCACATACATACATATATGTATGTTTAAATGATAAGTGTTATACGTTACGAAATACGAGATGAATAGTATAACGGACATGACACTTTTAGTGTTAAAATGTTTAATATGTTAATCATCTACATTCACAACAGCTTAAGCAATTATAAAAAGATGATAATTGAACATATTATTATAACTGGCGGTCCTGAGTTTCAGCTTGTTGAGCCTTGAATCTATGTTGTAATTAAGTTGTCAATGTTTTGAAACAACTTCCAAGCCTTTAATGAAATTAGTTAATCTTGTCCTCAAAAGAATGCATTAATGACGGATAAACGGTTCAGATTGAAATCGTTACCTCACAAAGTGACAATTTATTTCTATGTAATTTGTCCTATCATTAAAAAAGGGTTTTCCACAGTATAAAGATTGTAGTAGCATTATCACAAAAGACATGAATTGCGTCAGAATGTTTTTTAACCTTAAAAAACTGAAGTACGAACTTAAGATATTGGATTTCACTTGCAGTCCATTGCAAGTGCTCTTTATATTTAGCTTCGGGAGAGCTTTTAGAAACATTGGATTGTTCGTTTCTTTGTTCCCCAAGCTACTAAACCCCATTGATATGCTATTTTTCCTATATTGGTGACTTACTGGTCTTTAAACAACCATATTAAAAGATGACATTCTCTCACATCGGAGCCTATGTTTTGAGGTTAAGACTCTTGTTTTTATATGTTGTTAGACCTATATCTTTTTCATGGTATCTGAGCCAAGCCCATGATTTTCTTATGTTTAATTGTGCCGACGTGATGGGGTCTGTTGAATATGTTATTTCTCCCACATTAGTGATTTTAAATTTCATTATCTACTATATTAAGAGATTGAGGTTTTCAGGTTCAGACATTCTTTTTATATTTTGATGGGCCTATAAGTAATAATGAAGACCCTTTTTGGTAAATAAAAAACACCATAAACATTAGAGTTTTTGCAAACTTATGATCATACACATACACATACACTTTAGAAACTTCATGAGGTCCAAATTTCCCAAGTCTTTTTAAACAAATAATTTAATTATGATATAAGTTTAATTAATACATATCAAACTAAACTAAGAGTCTTCAGGCCTTGTTGAAACTGTAACCTTCAATCCATTAGCCATTGATAAGATTGTCATCATTCTATATTTCACAATATGGCGTGGTACCAATTTGAACTCATAAAATCTACACAATATTGCCAATGCCATTTTCATTTGAAGATATGCTGAATCTTTCCCGAGACATATCCTTGGCCCTGCCTGCAAAATCATCAAGTACGAGGAAAAAAAACACGGTTTACGATAGTGTAAAACAAGTTAAGTCCGTAAAATAGAGATTTAAATCATGTAAAACCAAATAGAAAGTATGTGAATTATACACTACTTCTACTACACAAAACAAAGATTCCCCTTTAAAATTATATGTTGTGGAGATTCTGATGCGTTTCACTAGGAATAACCTGATGTGTCATCGAATGTGGCTGTAGGTAGAACGGTGCTTGAAATCTCGAATGCCAAGTTGTTTCAGTAAGCACCGGTCTCATTACCACATGCTATGCACATCAGTCTGTGACACTTGTATCGTTTTTCTTATAATGACAATATTATTACTCGAACTGGAAAACGATAGGGACACCACATTTTTTCCATTAAACAATGATACCTTCACACTCACTAGATCTGACACTACATTAATTGTCACAACATATATGATGTGGCAGTGAGACTTCTCGTGATATGAACAGAGGTCGATCTCACTGTCACATCATGCTATGATATTAGTCGTGTTTAAATGTTTGTGACACTGATATTATTCCTTTTCTCCACTACAATAAGTGAGATCGATATCACTCAATCAGTTTAGTCACAATCAATGGTCCACAAGTATACAGTAACACAATGTTTGTACCCGTATAATTTTCAAAAAATATATAAATAAAATAAATTGCATATGTATCACCTGAAATGCAGTGAATTTGAAAGGAGACACATTTTGAAACTGGCCATCATCATTGAGCCATCTTTCTGGTTTAAATATTGCAGCATCAGGACCCCAATTATACTCCATCCTTCCCATTGAGTATGGTACATATGTTACCATACCCCCTGATTTTACCTTTGTCCCATCTGGTAATATATCATCCTCAAGAATCCCCTTTGGATCCTAATTAAAATTGGGAAACAAAAAACCTATCAAAAATCATAATCATTATTCCTTAAGTTTGTAACAATGTTATAGCCAAAATTAAGTCCCTTATTTTTATTCACTTCACCAAGACTAGCCATATTCATATTGACATTTTGGTCCCCTAACTATTCTTTTATTACAATTTTAGGACACTTTACGGAAGCATAACATCTTACGTTTAACCCTACCGCATATGTCAGATGTCACATTATTGTCGGTGATAAATAATTAAATTACAACGTTTTTTGTACCTTATTTTTTCTTATTGTAAAAGGGGAATGGCGCCACAGGCGACAAAAAAATAATAAATGGAGTCCGGAAGGACAAAAGTAATATTTTCATTATTATAAAGGATAAAAATCACAATTATTACTTTAAAATTGTTCTTTCACATGTTAAGCATCTTTGTGTTTACAATTATTCTTCATATTTACTCTATTCCACATTTATTCTTATATTTTATATTTCATAATTATTACTTTTGTCCTTATTAAATTACGCTTCTTCTATCCCGATTTTTGATAATTTTGTCATTCTGGACAAAAATCTATTGTAAAAAATAACCTTTATCTTTTCATAAAGACATTTTTGGTCCCCTAACTATATATTATTGCTACACTTTTTGGACACCTAACAGTTTATCCTAAATGCGTAACCATTACGAATACTAAGAGGACCAAAGCAAACAATATAAAATATCAAGGCTAATTTTGAGAATATAAAGAAAAACTAGGGACTAAAAGGGTGATTTTCTCTTAGTTTAATGGAAAATAATATAATATACTTGCCACAACACTGCAGCTAGGTATTCGTTTGTTAACACAATGTTGTGACACTACTATTTTTATATGATATTTTAATTTAAGTAAGACTCGAATTACCTGAGGAACCGCGGGGTACAACCGAAGCGTTTCTGTAATGACAGCATGCAGATAAGAGAGTTTTCCCAAAGAATCATAAGTAATTAGTGAAGCAAACTGCATAATCTTTTGATGAAATGATATGTGATCATTATCATTATTATTATCATAATCTGCCTTATATTTATGTAAAATGATATTCTCATCTGTAGCCCTTGATGCTTCAAATGATACAAGTTCTGAATAAAGTTTTTTTGATACATTTTCATGTATCATAATCATGTATAATGCCCAAGATAATGTTGTTGCAGTTGTGTCACGTCCAGCGATCACAAAGTTTAGGACAATGTCTCTTAGGCTTTTGTCGGATAAATTGCTGTCTGGATCTTTGCTCAGCTCTATGAATCTTGATAATATATCATGCTTTATCTGATAAAATATTATCATATTAGTAAAATCTGATAAAATATAATCATATGGTCTAGAATAGACTTTGAAATTGTTGATTGTCACTGTGATGATATAACAATAGGTTTGGTGTGGTAGACAATGAGGCAATACGTACTATCAATGACCCAGATGATGAGTGTGACTGAAACCGGCCACATCCGTATATATGAGCCATCAGTCATTAACCATTAGTATTAGTATTATCAACGACTAAAATGATGAGTGTGATCGAGATCAACCACATCCTTCATACGAGTCATTGATCAACCATTTGATCATTATTACCGATGCAGTTGATAAATGTGATTGAGATCAGCCACATCCATTATATGAGTCATTGATCAACCATTAGGACCGGTCTTATCGACGACTCAGATTATGCATGTGGCTGAGACCAGTCACATCCATCATATGAGTCATTGATCAACCATTACAATCATTATTATCAACGACTAAGACGATGAGAATGACTGAGATCAGCCACATCCATCATATGATCGGTCATTATTGATAAACCATTAAGATCTTTATAGTGAATGATTCAATTTAGATGATTGTGACTAGGATTAGCCTCAATCATTGATCACTATTATCAACGACTAAGATGATAAATGTGACTGAGATCGGTCACGTCAATCATCCAAGCCGTTGATCAACAATCAAAATCAATATTATCAACGGTTCAGACGATCATGAGTATGACTGAGATAAACGCTATTTTGTATTATTTTCCCTTAATTTACCTTGTCATCCCTATGATTAGGATCTTGAGCAGCCTCTTCTATTTCAGCCTTTCTTTTATAAATCACAGAATATGTGAAATCATCAATAATTTTAATGCTTTTTTCAAGCACAGCTTCTGAACCAATTTTCAAGAATCTCTTTATTCTCCATAAAGGGTCAATGAATCTTAATGTCACAACAATATTTGCAGTATCAAAAGCTTGAGCAAAGGGGTTTTGTGGTAAATTAGGAGCAAGTGTGCCTATTTCCACTCCAAATCCAACCTTGCATATGGAATCTAAAGTCATCCGCATTAATAATTCCTGCAAAAGAACGAAGAAAATTCAAATCTAATTAGTTAAGGGCACAAATATTGGATTATAACGCCACAACCACTTAGACACGACAAGTATCACAATCTGATGTCATAGTGAGACTTCTAATGATGTGACGTTTATTCAGCGAGGGGTCCCACTGTTACGTCACTAATACATCAGGTTATGGCATTATTGTGTCTGAGTTGTTGTGACATTAGCATTACTCAAATGATAATATGTCTAAAAAGTGTGTCATTTCCACAACAAAATGAATAGAAGAAAATGACATAACATACTTTATATTGTTGATTTGATAATGATTTAAGATATATTGATTGATATGGGTCCCTATGACATCTTACATGTTTGTAGAACGGGAATTTCTATTGCGTAGATTCCTTAATGAGGAAGCCCACTTGCAATATTCAATCAAAACACGATATGTGACATGATTTTGGTGTGTTTGTGTTGATCTACTTTTTTATAAATTTGTTTATGATGTGTGTTTGATGGTACGTGTTTTGTTTATAATGTGTTTGATGTCACGTGTTTCGTTTTGTAATACGATATTAAAAGTTACTTTTGAGTAATGGTGTTATCATCAGGGGCGCTTTAAGTAGGGGTGGCGAGTGGCCACGTTTATTATGTATAAATAATAGAAATTTTTTCATAAATACATATATATGCTGAATCGACTTTATTTTTACGTGTGTTGTTCGCTTTTATCTACTATCTACCTATAATTATATGTATAAATCAATATATCCAAATATATGCGTGATACCGATAGATTCAATTCTAAAAAAATCCCTTTCCCAATTATCATGATTCAAAGAACCTAGTTCTAAAACTTTTCCAATAAAAAAAAAACTTTTCATGCTTTTATAAAGCAAAGTTTGTTTCTATCCACTTCCTTTTTCACAATTTTAGGCAAATATAAAAAGTTGGAACAATTATATATCAATTAATTGCTATAAAAATGTTACATCAAATTAAAAGGTTACCTGCATGTCTATTTCCTGATTTTGATAGGATGCTTCAGCAAGAATTTCAGAAAGTTTTAGGCTGTAATCTCTGAAAACTATAGTGCTAAAATCCCTTAAATTTTTGGAAGCAAATTCAAAGCTAGCTGTCTTTCTTTGTTTTCTCCATAATTCCCCATCAACATTAAAGATTCCATTTCCAAGTAGGACTTCCATATATGAATGATAAGTTTCACCCTGTCACAAAAAAACAAAATTAATAAAGAGACAACACAATGAAAGAAGAATGTTATTTCTCATAGGAAAAGTTGAAGGAAAAAGTGCTTTGATATAAGATTGAGAAATAATATTTTTAGTAAGTTGTGTCGACTGTTTGGGCCAAACGAAGATGATGAGGCCAAATAATTATCAGGTATGTCTATTATCATTCAAGTAGCACTGTTAGTCCCATGTAAGCTTTTCTAGAGCATGTGGTATCAGAGCAGACTATCAGATGACGTAAAGTGTTGTATCATGAAAAGACGGCGGAGAATACTTTTAGAATTTTCCGGTAGGGTCCTGACATGTACGCTAGTTCCTTAAGAGGGGACGGTTAGCTAGACTCATGTAGAGTTTTGGAGCTATCAAAGGTGACTTTTGGAAGAAACTAGGTTTCATATCATTAAAGACGGTGATGACCATTTCTAGAATCTTTTGAAAGAGTCCCGACAAAGGATGCAATTCCTAAAGAGGGGCGTGTTGGCTAGACCTATGTAGGGTTCTAGAGCTATCGGGGGAGGCTATTAGACGAAAGTAGGTGTCATACATACCATGAAAGGCAATGTGGATCACCTCTAAAATATTCTGATAAGGACCTGACAAGGATGCAATCCCTTAAGAAGGGCCGGTTGGCTAGACCTATGTATGTTTTTAGAACTATCGGGGAGACTATTATACGAAATTAAGTGTCAAATCATGAAAGGTGGTGTGGATCACCTCTAGAATCTTCTAATAAGGTCCAGACAAGGACGTGGTTCCTTAAGAGGGGTCGGTTGGCTAGACCTATGTAGGGTTCTAAAGCGTTACAAGTGATATTTGAGTAGATTATCAGACGAAACTAAATGTCACTTGTAAATACAGTAAAAACCGCCTTTAAGATCTTCTCACAAGGTAACTTCATTTCCTTAACAGGGAGTGATCATAGTATTCACATATAGAAAGTGAGAGAAATACCTTAATACAATGTTGAGAAAACACATTTTTAGTAATTTGGTTTAAAGCCTAATTAGTTATCGAGTTTATTATTGTATAAGTAGCATTGTTCGACCCACGTTGGGTTTTATGCGCTACAAACTCCATGTCCGGAAAAGGGTAATACAACGGGTGGCATAATATGGTTTTACATCATTGATAATAAAATAAGACTTGTTGATCATGATTGCACTCATCATAATCAATTATGTAAAAACATGTCGTGTCTGAATGGCTGTGACAATATCATTACTCGTATGAAAATGCCCCATCTATATGGGTTGAAGGGAAAATGAGTTGACCATTTGGACTAGAAATTATAAAACATTAAAAGTAATTACATAAGAAAACCATGATTGATTATGTCTTAATTTCTGGCCTAAACCAGACCTACAAAGACCATTTTGTTGACTTAAAAGAAAGATATTCAACCTAGCTAACTAACATCCGGTAACCGATGAAGATGTATAGGAATATTTTCAATAGTTCAATTCACCTTTATCATGCTTTTTAATGAAAATGACACAAACTTTGAATAATAATAAAGTCATGAAAAAGATATATATAAATAGGATCATTTTAAGGCTGTATATGCTTGGTGAAATAAGTGTGTGAAAGAGACCTTCTTGAGGAAAATTAGTGAATAAATAATTATATAACATTTGTATACATAACGTTATACTTTATCCAAATTTATCCTACTTATTTTACTATATATAAAAGCTAATGGACTTATTATTATATTTACACAATTCTACAATATGAAAGATCCTTTGTAGTGAGGATATATTGCTTTGAACACTAAAATGATTTTGATACACTATTATTACAGCGACGTCATTCTCTATAAAAAGAAAACCTATGGTCAGATATCCTTCATATTATGAATGAATGGTCAGATCACGTCCCTTAATAACACTATTCATGACATCTCTTCAGTGTAGGGGATCGGTGCTCATGAAGAAGATAAGTTTACAACATATTTCAATCTTTAATAAAAGAGGTTGAACCCAAACCTAAAGAGTCCCTCAGTGTACTCAGTATGTCTTTAAACTTTTTTGCTTATAAATGGGTTGCTTTATATATGATTCGAATTCTCATACTACGGTTAGAGTAAACTGTTACTATAACACTTAATCTCTTCAACAATTGATCAGTTATGCCCATAGGACTTAATTTCAATCTTTAATCATTGTTCCCATGCTAGAAAGAACCTTATATCTCCTTAATTTCCATGAACAAAATGACAAGAAAGAAGAAAAAGACAAGGAAAGAAGATAAAATATATATACCTTTGGATAATTGCCAAAGTTAGTTTTGAGAACATATTCCACGTTCAATGGATCAGCAATATAAGTGTAAGTTGTAAACGGCATTGGGACGATGACACTTCTTGACTTAGCCAAATATTTGACAAGCCAATCATGCATTGTGTCATAATTCCACAACTGTTCAATGGCTGCCCCAACCAACGGCCAAGATTTAGGCCCTGAATTATTCCCATAATTTCTTTGTTTCAATCTATGGATGATCAAAAGCCAAGAAATTATGCAGCAAGAAACCACAAGGATTGATGTGAGTTCTTGATTTTTTAGTGACAATGAAAAGATTAAAGGGTTTTTAGTGTTCTCCATTTTTTGGTTTAATTAACAAGAAAGAGAAAAAGGGTTTTTTGGGGAGTGAATTGAGTAGATGGATGATGAAAAAAGAGGAGGATTTATGACATAATTAATAATAAGGGTTTTTATGAATAAGTTGGTGATGTATGGGTTAGCTACTATTTTTATCAACAACCTTTGCATGTAGAAAGATTAGGAACTAATGTTTCATACTCTTGGCAATCTCTACCTAATTAATTACATAGAGAACGTAAATGGCATTGAGTAATGGTATTAAGATAACCATCCTCATACAATAAATGTAATAACATGATATGATAGTCGGGATCGATAAAGTCACTGTCATAATTATTCTGACAAAACAAATGTCATTATATGACGTGTCAGTAGGATCCCGCATAATGAGGGATTACTACTCTTCTTTAACTATATGTCATATTACGAGAGATCTCACAGTGTATATATGTTGTAACATTTATTGTGTCAGAGTGATTCTGACTACAACATTGATAGTAGTAGTACGACCTCTCATTGTTTAACATTTATATAAAGTAGGGTCCCAGTGCCACATTATCTAACGATGATTATAATGTGTTACATATTGTGCTACACCAAATGATGTTTGACCGCTAGAAATCAAATATATAGATCTCATCAGGGAAATCGTCTAGATAGAAGACGTGTCGGTTCTCAAGATAGCCTATACCGACTCCCATTTGTATAAGTTATTTTTTTTCTCATACTTTTTTTCCTCACAAACATCAGATATAATTTATTCGTCACAAAACACAATAGAAACCAAACAACATTTCAATCAAACTTTATTTGAATTATTAAGTCGAAATCTTTCATATCCAATTAAAAAATAAATTTATCAAGTCGAGCCAACTTGATTTTGAAAACTATCAAACTTCGAGATTGAAACATGTTAGAATATATATAACTGGGATGTTTTTACTAATACGCCACACAGGAAACAATCAAACGATAGAATGTGGATTCTTAGCATTAGAGTTATCAGTGATTTTTCGGTAGTTCAGAAGCAAGAAAAAGATCATCATGTCATTATTTTTTAGCCAATCAAAATATTTTTTTTGGGGTCCACCAATATGTTTCTTCATGTCTATTCGTTTGAGACCGGCGAGTAGTTCTGGACCAAATTAATTAATTGAGGTCTTCATTTGTACCCCAGCTGATGTGCTGTATGTGTATCACATTATCACAGTAGAATTGATCATGTGAATATCGAATGCATAGGTAATATTTGATTTTTCAATGTCAATTCTAATTCGACAATGTGGAATGTCGAATGTTGCCTATACATTTGATTTCTACGTGATCGATTCTGAAAAATGATGTAGTAAAGCAGCATTTGGTGGACAATGAGTATATCGTAGTGAATAAAGGGCCAAATTAATAAATAGTATAAATTTATAATGTGACGTTTATGTAATGCAAATTGTTTGTTACCAATCAAAAGGTGACAACAAATTAATTGTATGTCCATATTCTGGACTTTTGTTAGGATGGTGACACCATAAAAACTGAAAGTACCAATAAGTGTCAAAAAGCTACATGTTACCATGCCCTTCCGTCGGGGAAATTATTGGGTAGTGCGTACCTACGTGCGGATATGTGAGGTGGCACGATTGACACCGTCAATTTTTAAACCGTAATTAAACTGTATGGTTCAGATCATTTCAGCAGTCACTTCATCCAAAATTATCTCTCTACCCAATAATTTCATCTTCCTTAATCACAATTATGATGATGTCATCTTTTAATATGATAAGATTGGATAATTTCTTGGTCAAACTAATTAATTATTATTATTGTTTTTATATGGCTGGTATTAATTTGAAATGACTTGGAAGATACTCATTTCACTTGAGGAATCAAATTTCAGTATGGCAACATAGAATGATTCTATCGTCGTTGCATTAATCGGAACCATATAATTTTATTTTAAATTAAAATTATATGGTTTAAATTGATGCACATAAGTTAACTCTACAAATGAAGTCGGCAACCTAATTGATTATTTTTCATATTTTTCTTCATTTTGCGAAAAAATCTTAGGATAAAATGTATCAAAAATTCTATGACACATAATTTTTATTATGAATACGTGCTATAAGTAGAATTTAGATATCTAATATTATTTAATTAACCAGATTAGAGATTATGTTGTAGATGATTTATTACGAACGTGAATGATTTGAGTATTTATTGTGTAGCTTTATTTGTTTAAACACTAGTGAGTTTTGAAACGTCTTTCAAGGGAGCGACTCTCTGTTTGCGTTTCCCGTATAGGTTCGAGTGAAGATGAATTTTTGGAGTTGGAATGTCTGGTGAAGGATTTTATGTCTTTGTTGCATCTGTTCAGTTTTCCTTTGTAAGACGTAATGAAAATGTTCCTGTAAACCTCATGGGTAAAGTTAATTTCAATCTTTCGGGCTGTTTTTTTAGGGCTCAAGGACGTCAAATGATGTAATGGTTGCCTCTGCGAAGGATTTTTAATAGTAATATTTTGAAGCTCCAAAAAAACAACACTAATGAAAATATTCTAATTGATATATGCAATGATGATTAAAAAAAAATGCTACTGCCACAACGAACATAAAAGGCCCGAAGCTAGAAAAGTTTTAAATGATGTAAAGATGGTGACATAAAATGATGTGTTTAAAATCAAAACATAACTATACTAGCAATTACTAAAATTCGAACATCGGGTTCATATAGACCGGCCCGCGGCTCAGCAAGCTACTCTGATTTGGTCTGAAATTCGAGCCATCCCCGTATTGATTCGGCTCGTTTCCAAGTGGGCTTGACATTAAATTAATAATCCCATTTGGGATATTGTTGTCTATTTTGATTTGATCATCAAATGTTGTGTTGTAAGAATTTGAATTCTCACCAAATAATTGAGAAATTGAGCCCATACAATCCAATTCCCATAAATGTGATAATGAACATGGCCTTGGAATTTTGAATGCTTCATTGACAAAATTGCCCTCCTCATTTTCAACTTGTTGATCCTCAACTTTCATGTCTATTTCTTTGCTATGATTTTTCTTCTTATAGATTCTACATAGAACCCAATCATCCAACTGCAATTCATACATTAATTAAAATCATTATTATTTAACTCAAAAACGATATGTATATACGAGTACGGATAAAAAGCCTAAACTTACACAAAATACACGTAATATTTCATTACTTACACAAAATAAACTTGCTTTGTAGTAAGGTATCGTTACTTTACATGAAATCTATGTAAGTTCAGTGTCACACACACACATATATATATATATATATATAATCTCGAGAACTCTATTACGATCACAGACTAATTTAAAATTGGTCTCTTGTTCGGCTTTGTTTTTACTTACCCTCATGGAACCGTTTTGTTTAACGGGTTGATGAGATCTCGGTTCACTGATCAGACGATATTCATGCATGATCCAATCGGTTTTTGAACCCTTTGGAGGTTTACCCTTATAGAAAACGAGTGCTTTTTTCACTCCAACATACTTTGATCTGCTGTATATTGACTTATCTGTCCCTGTAGCTTTCCAATAACCAGATACAGCTGCTCTATTTGGTCGGACCCCATTTGGGTATTTCCTATCTCTTGGTGTAAAGAAATACCATTCATTTTCTCCAAATTCTGTCTTCTCTGCTTTTCCATAAAAAAAATAAAAATAAATAAAACACAGAACAAAACAGATCAAAGAAAAATTAATACCAGTGAAACTGTCTGACATGGAAATTCATTAAAAAAAAAAAGTCTTTAACTAAATATATAAAACTGAACAAATAATAATAAGGTCAAAGTCAAAGCTGTAAACCTTCTTATTTTCATCAATGAAATTTTACAGTTTTGGAAAAGAAAAAAAAAAACAACAACAAATAATATTAAGGTTTGTACAATACGTTTATCTACAGAAATATCTACGCACGTACAACACATAGGAGTGTGTGGACCCGCTGAACTGAGAAAATATAGCAAATACATATACCACTAAAAAAATGTTGGTGCTCCCGTTGAAAAGGCAAATTATTTAGAAAAATGTTTTTATAGTACCTGCAGAAAATTCTTTACGGGTTCTACAATAATCAATGATATATAAATATGTTGTAACATAATCATTTTCATTAAAAATAATAAATAAATGTTAGTATCCACAACAAAATTTAACGCCAGAAAATTTGATTTGATGTGACTTGTATCAGTCAATATATTCTATGTATAATTTATCGTGACGCTAACATTACTTATCACCAAAAAAATCATGTATTCGCATACGCGTTAATCATACAACGATATACTGTAGAAGGGGCTCTTTATACAAGAATTTCTGAACAATGCATATACAATAAAAAATATGAAAAACTAACCAGGCAATTCCCAAGGGTCAAACTTGTAAAGATCAATCTCTGGGATTATAGCAACAGGGCATGGCCTTGAAGTTGCTTGATTTCTAAGATAATACATAATTAGTTCTTCGTCAGTAGGGTGGAACCTAAAACCAGGAGGGAGGTCAGAACCGTCTATTCTCACCATTTTCTCTTTTTTTCTTTGTGGGTTTTTTTTTTTTGGGGGATGTGGGGGGGGTGGGGGGTGGGGGGTGGGATGAGGAGGAAAGAACAAGAAAGAAGGGAATGAAAGATTTTGAAATGTGGGAAAGAAGAGGGCGATGGGAATTTATGGAAGAGGGTATCTTGTCATTTAGTATGATGACATCAAAATAAAAGATTAGATAGGGTTGTTTTTGACTTTTTATACATATGATATAAACCTCGTAAGAGAGTATTGCATGCCATACTCGTCAAGTAAAATGCTTTACTCTACCTTTTCTCTTTTGTATATAACATAAAAAAAGAATATTCTATTTACATCTACTTCTTACATATTCTATTATAATAACAAACATATTAGTTCCAATACTATGTTTTCTTATTTTTCTCGTCAATCTAATATTTCTTTCGTCTCAAAAGCCATTTCAAGTAGTTTCACACGGTGTAAGAAAGTTGTTGAGGGAGTATATCATAAAATGATGTTGCCATAATATGATAGAACACTAATTAGGACCACAGTAAATCTACAATGACATCAAATTTCGAACAATATTGATTTTTCAGATGTCAAAGTTATATATTCGACCTCTGTAAAGTCAATAGTTGAGCTTGCATTCGATTTTTCATAGATCAATGTCAGTATGTGTGTCCTGAAAGTTGATTCGTTGTAAAAAGATTAACAACTTTTGTAATAGTACGTACGTATTAGTCATTATATAAATTAAACTAAGTAACGATATTGTATTACCCTAATTTGTAAAGACTTGTGATTGAGGGCCACTATGATGTCAAATGTGGGGCAATCATGACTTAATTGAGCTTTAATATGAGGATGTAATCAATCATAGATGGTTCGGTTAAAGGGGATCAATCGTGTGATCTGCCTATTAATGCGATGTAACCATCTCAGGAGGTCAATGACGACATGCTCTTCAATGGAGAGACCCCGAATGACTTGGTTGGCAAACTGTTGCTGAGGTGATATCGGTTGAACTCTGTGAACGACTAGAATAAGGTCGGCTTGTTTTTGTTTGAATCTTTCGGATCTAAGGCTCAATTGTCGGATGAATTTTAAGCATGTCCCATTAACCAATTTGACCCGCTAGACCAAGGCCTTATTTTTGTTGTATGCATTTATGATTTCCGGTTCACAACCATGTCATCTGTCAATCTTAAACTCAATCAAGAATACCATAGAACTCATGCCGAATCATATATTTGCAGGGACGGAACTAGGGGTGTCTGTTGGAAGTAGCTCCCGAAAGACAATTTATGTAATTGTTTTTATAGTTAATAAATGATAGATTTATTCTCATCTTATTATTTGCTTTGTACTTATAAGAAATACACTACTGAAAACCCCAAGCTGTATCAAATGTAGCCATATAACTTAGTGTGTGTCACACGTGATGATTAAGTTTATGGTGATACACTTGACCTATTAGTCCGTGGTGAACTTAATCAAAGTATGAGGTCTATTGATTAAACCACTATTAATGCGCCCAAAACACTTTAAGGTTGACCGTCTTATCCGGACCATCGACATTGATTGTCTAAGTGGAGCATTTATATATGATGTAGTCATATAGGACTGGACAGATTTAATCTGTATTTCTCATATAATTCCGTAATTTAGAAATCTTATTAAATCACAAGATGATCATATATGGATTAACCTTAATCCAGAAGTGATTACAGACTCCTATTTGTTTAAGGATAGGGTTTGATGTGTTCGTTAAGGATCGCTAATAGGCGCGGTCCGAATCACTTTCACGTGGCACTATTCTGGAATGAGTGAGAAGTGTGTGTCTCACAAATATGGAATCTATTCCTTCCTGCGGAAAGTAGAAAGACAACCCCCTTATTTGTTAATCCTAGAAACTGATCGATCCGTGGAGTTCATATTGATTATGAACTAATTGATCACTAGTGGGTTAATGGTAAATAAGGATAAGATGTATTGAAGAATGTTTACGGAAATATTCCCGCTTCATTATGGATAGTCTATGGAGAGTTAGTTTATATGTAATGATTACATAATGGACACTAATCGACTTTCGACTCGACGTTTTGAGAATAAGGTATATCTATAATCGATAGAGTTCAATTTCGGATTTATGGTGGCGTAATTCCGGAATTAATAAGTTGAGTAGAAATATACTGTTAGATGAATATTTTATTTAATTTATTGTAGCTCACGATTATAGGTCCATGTCCCCCGGTTGGCTTTCTACAGCATGCGGGTGTTTTCGTTTTATGGGCATAGAATAAATTAAATAGTTAGTTACATTTAATGAATATGCAATATTTTTATTTTGGTAAATAATATGTAAAATTGAAAAGACATTTTCTATTAAAATGATGAAAAAATGTGGCGCCATTAATGTGGATAAATTAGGAGAAGAAATTTTCATAGATTATGTCATATGTGTAATTAATTAATTATTTGTTGGATAATTAATGGAAAAATAAGAGATTGATTTTTTGGGAATTATCTCTTATCTTTTGGCAAATATATTTTCCTTGTGGGAATAGGTAATTGTGGTGTGAAAATGATAACTCTCTTGACTAGTTACTTTCCTATATAAAGAGAGTTCCTCGTAGCACAATACACACTTACAAATTGCGCCACTATCAAATTAAAAAGGAAGAAAAATTAGTTTATTGCCTTAGTCATTAAAAGAAGAAAAACCTAGCGTTTTTGTTGTGCATATTCGAGGATGTTCTACGGCATGCGAATTTATTCGTAGCTTCCGCTATGCTAGATCGAGTGTTTCGATCGGTGCTTTGAATCAGATCTGACGATCCAATTATGGATCGGATCCGGATTCAGGTTTCTGTATACCCAGTATGTGGTAGTAGAGCCAGGTTAAAACGATTTTACGATCTTGATTGCATAATTAATTAATAATGAGTGGAATAGAATAAAAATTGCATCTTTAATTTAATTTATGCGATTGAATGTTTTGGTAGACGAGATGGATTGGGGTTGGTACCTGTTAACCATTAGATTTATTGTAAATCCGATTTTTTGGGTATAGGATACCATGTAATTATTTTTGCAATTTTATTTCTCTGTTTCTTTTAATTCGGCCGCATGAGGCCTATTTAAATAAATAAGATGAAGACATGAAGACTAAAAGGCACAGCACTGTGGTCAAGACACAAGTTCAATTGTGTGCAAACACAAGTTCAAATCCCTTTAGCCGGATTAATTTTGGATTTTTTTTTTCATTCTTACGTTTTTATTTCCTTTTCAATATACGAAAAAAAAAAAAACGAAACGAAATAAAAATAAAGTTACGAAACCGAAAAAAAAAAACGAAAAGAAAAAACAATAAAGTTACGAAACCAAAAAAAAAAGTTGGGGAAGGGGATTTGAACTCAAGTGGTGATGAAGGAAGAAGGAAACTCTTACCAACTCGGCTAGAGCAATTCTTGATATAGAAACAAGAGCATAAAATCAAATACCTGAGGTGGCTGAAGAAAATAGTAGATTGATATTTTGTTTATGCCTAGGGTTTATTTAATTTATAGATTAGATACGAGGTACCAACGGTCCATCTCAGTGGTTTATTTTTCGCATTTATTTTCTTGTATGATTATTTATGTGATATAACTATGTCATGCATCATATTCATGAATTTCACTCCTAGCATATGCATAGATGTAGAAAATTAATATTGACATTAATCAGACATGTATGAACACGATAATTAATTTAGATTAAAAATAAAATAAAATAATTAAAGGAAACAGAATTTTATCGGGATATAAAATTCACATGATAAATTTAATTTAGGATTATAAATCCTTCGGGGTTTTGGTTATGTAGTGGCTACATAAATTAGAGTTTTGATAATCAAAAATTGGAAAATCATGAAAAATTGGACACCAACTAGACGGTATTTGGAACCGATAAGTTAGTGATTGTTTTTCCTTGATTTATTGTTTTTCGATTATTGGAAAATTCTAAGATCCTACATTTTTTATCATGGTAAAATTAGGACTTTAAAATTCATTGGTGAATTTTTGTTGTGTAGTGACTACACAAGAGATTTCTAAATAATCGATAAATTGGAAAATCATGAATACAGTGTCACTAGTTAGACGGTATTTGGAACCGATAAACTAGTGGGAGCTTTAATTTGTGATTTATTGTTTTTCGATTTGGTGGGAAATTCATAAGTCCCATTATATTAGGATTATAAAATTCTTGGTGAATTTTAATTGTGTAGCGTCTACCCAAAGAATTTA
Source organism: Gentiana macrophylla (assembly GCA_026214975.1). Taxonomy (NCBI): domain Eukaryota; kingdom Viridiplantae; phylum Streptophyta; class Magnoliopsida; order Gentianales; family Gentianaceae; genus Gentiana; species Gentiana macrophylla. Next base: position 7,212,288 of record CM047817.1, read on the forward strand.
TAAATCCATAAACTTTAAAAATCATGAATATAATGACACTAGTTAGACGGTATTTGGAATCGATAAACTAGTGGGAGGATTAAATTAAGTATTTATGATCAATAGTTTTTGGATTGTTAGAAAATTCTGAAAATCCTAATAAGACAACCTATTTTTAAAAATAACAAGTGGGAGCGGGGAATGTGACAACCGACCCCACGGCCTCTACTGTTGACACAAGCACGTGAGGGAATGGTGACGCCTCGTGCCGCTTTGATTTCGGCCCCCTGAGAGTGGCTTTCACCGCTATCAAAATTCAAGGCTTGGTCTCCAAAAGGATAGGATTTTAGGTACTTGTCGAGTCACTGACCAACCTTGAGGCGGCATACTCGGGGCGTTTTGAGATCTGAAACAGTAGGTAACACTCTAAAGGATATTTTAGGAAATATCTTGGCTGAAAAGGGAAAGTAATCAACAATTAAATAGAGATGTCTGATTCTCAGTTAGTTGTTGAGAGAGATTGTCTCAATTTAATCGTCACATTTTTGACCTACCATGAGGCGGCACTGTAGGTGTGAGATTAAATCTTTGGATTGGTAGGATAAACTGCATGCATGACATCGCGTTTATAATTCCTAAAATTATTATATGTTGTGGTGTATGATTTGATTTATATTTCTGTCAAAATTTATTTTACAACTACATATCATCTCAATGTATCTAAACTGCTGAACACGATAAATTGACTGATGACGACTTCATAAAAGTGGAAAAGTAACAAGAACGTTGAACTCAATATTAATAGAGAATGCAAATTAATATTTCCGGAAGCGGATGTTCCTTTTGAGCCTTCAAACTTAAGCGACATTGATAAGAATGTCACTGCTGTCACTTGTGTTGAACGAGAGACAAAACAAAATTAGTTCAAAGATGACGAGAATGATTTGGTATCAATCTCACTAGACTTCCCACGGTTCACGAGTAGTGTCTACTCAAATGAACTGCTAGTTCACGGCCATTTCCTTTATAGAAAGCCAAGAATGGGAAGGTAAATGTCTTCAAGTGCAAGTCATCTAAACTAAATAAGTTAAAGGCTAAACCGAAATATTAATAAGAGAAAGTTTAGGATATGGAAAGTGATTCCGGATCACTAACCTATGAATCCTTATAGACTTTCTTGACCGAGTAACTTAACTCAGAAGCTAAAGTTCTTTTTTAAGAACGAGGTAGCTGGGCATTCATGATTAAAGAGTAGACAACGGGCAATTATCTCAGCTGAGATTGTGGGAGTGATATAAGGAAAGAAATTTCGGATTTTAATCCTTGAATATCGTATAAATTTAATTTCTGTTTTTCAGATTCGTTGGAACAAATGGATTCACTTTCAAATCGATAATATAGTTGCCTTAAAGAGAGTGAATATGACATTCATAGTACGCATCTGGGACTCGGACTTTTGTCTGATAAAATCAGAATCACTAAGTAATGCTAAAAAAATGTAACACATCATAAACTATTAAGACAAATGGTTTCCGTATTTAGATAAACGATTATTCAACATCTATTAATTAGTACATATCCTAAAGATAAGATCTAAAGACTGGCTAAGGGTGATTCCTATCTCCCAGTCTAAGAACACTATCTCAAAGGAAAAATAACTAAGTAACCTTTCAATTTGGAAAGGGTAATAGAGGTGAAGAAGTATCACAGCTTGTTCATATTGACCTTCGGTTTCTGATGAAAGATACAAGCTAGTAGGAGCTTTTGAGTGGTAGACATTTTGTCTAACGACTATTCGAAACGCCGATCATTTTATCAAAATATTTGGATCTCTGATATTACCAGAGAAGAGAGTATTCCATGCTTAGATATAGGCTATGGCATGGTTTTGGTACTGATGTTTGGCCTACCTCCGAGTGAAACGATTTCACTGAAAGGATAAACCATGTATTGTCTTGTATAGTTATTGATATGCTACATTACACTGCTTAACTCAATTAAGATATTAGTTGCAAAATAACGGTATACATTATTATGTAATACCGAGAAGCCTACCTAGACGATGCTTATGAACTTATGGATAAGGAGTGAACTACGTTTACTCCACTTTCGTAAATAAAGGCATTGAGCACTTGGTGCTTGAAGGTAGGACTGGAGATTTTTCATACACGTTCAGATGATGGCTGTTCGTCAAATGTCTCAACGCAACGAGTAAAGGTTGGTTATAAGTTTCTTAAGATCGAATGGTGACAGTTACACTGTTACAACTTTTTCTAAAAGGATGTTTAAATAACAACCTTAGACCTTGAAGTACAGTTACTCAAGGAGTTACTATCTGATTTAATCAGACCACATCCAACATTGGTTGTTAGGGATTACATTAATAAATACTACTGAACAAGATCAGAATATCAATTCCTAAAGCAGTGGGAGTATGGTTTATCCATTAACTCGCAGTGATTATACAGACTTTACAGTCTGCTGGGGGTGATTGATAACCTATGGTTTTTGGAAGGACTGTATAGGATTCTGATAAATAGAGGTTGGTTTAAAGCCATAAACCTGTAAATAGAGAATTGGTACTCCAGTTCTGTTCACACTCTTGTAGAACCACCTGAGTGTCTCAGGCCCAGTGGGAAAAATTGGATTTACGTAAAAAGGAGTCGAATGAATGAGAAAGTTTATCTTTCTAAGCAAAGCCAAGTGGTCTAGGGGTAATTCCATGAGTAGTAGATAGTTCAATAGGGGTGATGCCCTGAACTCTCTCACCACTCAGCCTTGCTTGACTCCATGGGAAGCAGAAAGATTAACATGGGTGATGACCGGAAACTTCTTGCCATACAATGGAACTTGAATTCATTCGGAACAAAAGGGTTTTAGCTTAAATCCAATGGCAGATTGACTGCCTTTGCTCATACCCATTGGTGGATTAAAGCAAACCTTTGAGTCATTAAAAATCACATGTTTGAAATGTGTGGTCTTGACCAGAATATTGATGAGTCTTTTGTAGACCGGATAATCGATATTGGTAAAGTAGTAGACGTTAGTGTTTATAAAAGATAACACTGCAACAGTTGGAAACAACATGGGTGTGTTATCTGAAGTCAATAACTGACGAGCCAACGAAAGCAGTGTAGTGCATCCTCAAGTGTCTTTAGAGAATGAGGAATCATATGCTTGTGTATTCGGGTGCGAACCTGAGTGTTGTTGGCTACACTTATTCTGATTTTTTATCGGATTAAGGATGATCGTGAATCGATCTCAAGATCAGTGTTTACTCATAGTGATGGAGCTATAGTCTGGAGCAATCCAACCCTGTCAATTTGACTCTGTTAGTCGAATACATAGCAGCTTTCGGAGCAGCTAAAGAGGCAGTGTGGCTTGAGAAGGTTTTTGTTGGATCGGGAAGTGATTCCAGATCTCGATGAGCCGATACCATTTTACTGTGAAAACAGTTGAGAGGTAGCTCATGCAAATGATCTTTGCAATAACAAGAGGTCAAAAGCATATTGAGAGAAAGTACCAGTTGCTCAGACAGACAGTGCAGAGAGGCGACATTTTCGGTCCTAAATGATCGCCTCGAGTCGACAACCTAGCTGATCAGTTTACCAAGTCGTGTGGCTTCTAATGTCATTGATAAGCGCTTGGCGTGTATGAAATTGGGAGATATGCCTCATCTGCTTTAGAGCAAGTGGGAGAGTGTTGGGGATAGAAAGAATAAGGGTGTGGCGCTCTCAAAACAATCATTGCTGGTATTTACGGGCAAGTGGGAGATTGTTAGATATAGTGTGCCCTAAAGATAATTGTTGCTTGTCCTTACGGGCAAGTGGGAGATTGTTGGAAGTAGCGCCCAAAAGACAATTTATGTGTGTCACACGTGAGGATTAAGTTTATGGTGATACACTTGAGCAATTAGTCCGTGGTGAACTTAATCAAAGTATGTGGTCTATTGACTAAACCACCATTAATGCGCATAGAACACTTTAAGGTGTGACCGTCTTATCCAGACCGTCGACACTGGTTGTCTAAGTGGTGCATTTATATATGATGTAGTCATATAGGACTGGGCCGATCTAATATGCATTTCTCATATAATTCCGTAATTGAGAAATCTTATTAAATCACAAGATGATCATATATGGATTAACATTAATCCTGAAGTGATTACAAACTCCTATTTATTTCAGGATAGGGTTTGATGTGTTCGCTAAGGATCGCTAAAAGGCGCGGTCCGAATCACTTTCACGTTGACACTATTCTGGAATGAGAGAGAAGAGTGTGTCTCACAGTTATGGAATCCATTCCTTCCTGCGGGAAGTACAAAGACAGTCCCCTTAATTGTTAATCCTAACTGATCAATCCGCGGAGTTCGTTTGATTATGAACTAATTGATCACTAGTGGGTTAATGGTAAATAAGGATAAGATGTATTGAAGAAGGTTTACGGAAATATTCCCGCTTCATTACGGATAGTCCATAGAGGGTTAGTTTATATGTAATGATTATATCAATGGACACTTATCGACTTTTGACTCGACGTTTTGAGAATAAGTTATATCTATAATCGATAGAGTTCAGTTTCGGATTTATGGTGGTGTAATTCCGGAATTAATAAGTTGAGTAAAAATATTCTGTTCGATGAATATTTTATTTAATTTATTATAGCTACTGATTATAGGTCAATGGTCACCAGGTTGGCTCCTAACACGTACGCGAGTGTTTTCTCGTTTTATGAAACCTCGAGAATAAATTAAATAGTTGATCTATTTAATGAATATGCAATATTATTTATTTGGTAAATAGTGTGTAAAATAGAAAAGACATTTTCTATTAAAATGATGAAAAATGTTGCGCCATTAATGTGGATAAATTAGGAGAAGAAATTTTCCTAGATTATGTCATATGTGTAATTAATTAATTATCTATTTGTTGGATAATTAATGGAAAAATAAGAGATTGATTTTTTTGGGAATTATCTCTTATCTTTTGGCAAATATCTTTTCTTTGTGGGAATAGGTAATTGTGGTGTGAAAATAATAACTCTCTTGACTAGTTACTTTCTTATATAAAGAGAGTTCGTCGTAGCACAATACACACTTACGAAATTGCGCCACTATCAAATTAAAAAGGAAGAAAAATTAGTTTCTTGCATTAGTTATTAAAAGAAGAAAAATCTAGGGTTTTTCTTGTGCATATTCGAGGAGGTTCTACGCCGATGATCGACGACCACCAGTCGTCGCTAGGAGATACAATCCGGAAGACTGCGGCTTCTCCCTTGGTCGTCTATTTCTTCATTTCCGTTGAGGTAAATCTTCAACCTTCTCATAGTTAGATTAATTACTTATGTAGATCATATCGTGGTATAATCGCATGCGAATTTATTCGTAGCTTCCGCTATGCTAGATCGAGTGTCTCGATCGGTGCTGTGAATCAGATCTGACGATCCAATTATGGATCGGATCCGTATTCGGGTTTCTGTATATCCAGCAGTGTCTAGGGTGAGCGCAACTCATACAGTTTTTATTTTCGATACATAAAAAATCTTACATAATTCAGTCCAACAAAACAATTATTTATCTTATTCCAACTCTCTCGATCATACAAATATAATTTATTAACTCACTCAACTGTCAATTTTTTGTTCCGTCCATGTATATTTGGCTCTTATATAGTCTCCATTTAACTTGCAATCAATTAACACTCCCAATATACACACATGCAAACATATTTATTATATCAATGATGTAATATTTCATGCTTTTGATGTGTTAGTTATTATTGTACAATATCAACTGCATGGCCGCACGATGCTGCATGTATAATAGTATACATTTCTTGTTGTACAAGTAAATGTACATATATACTTATAAATTATAATAATGTTACAAGTAAAACAAAACGTGCATAATTTCACTTCCGGTCAATGGCGTAAGAGACACAAAAACGTTACATTTTTCTTAACCATTAACAAGTAGACCTATACTCTGCTCCATGCCGGCCTACTTAGTAATTATTATTACTTTTACCATTTGTTTCAATATTACCAAAAAAGAAAATAATCAAATTATAAAAAAAGCAATACAAAAATTGCTTTTAAAAGGTGGACCTAATTAAGTCATATGTGAGGAAGATCATGCATGTATATTAACAATAACTCAGACAATATATATATATATCGGACGTGGATGTTACGATCGAAACCTAATTCTCATCATGAGATGTAATGTTCTGTACTCTAGCTAGGCCGAATCTGTTTCCCAAAAGGACTTATATAATAACACATAACAAAGAGTAAAAAGACTTATATTTTTAAACAATTTTAGTTTATAATTAATTATGTAGAGGGCAATAATATTAGGATCTTCATGTATTCAAGAGTAAGTGTGAAATAAGAATCCTTTTCATAAAGTACTTCGATCACAAGATGAGATTAACCACAATTAAGGAATAATTTAATCTTAATTAGTAGCTTTCAAACCCCACATCCTAAGATGAGGTGTGCACAAAATGGAAGGATTAGGACAAAGATAAACCATCAGCAAATAAAAAATATATTAAAAAAAGGGGGATAGAAAAGAATGTGGAAGAAGTTTCTTTTTAATCTTATCCTTCCATATCAAGACAATCGATTTTAGATTCGAGGATATTAATGGCATATTATACAAAAGTCTTTGATTCAATTTTAAAATCATATATTATTATATTTATAAGATATGTGTTTAGATTCAAATCTTGTGATTAAGATTTTACTTTCAGTTTTTAAAAGAATTTTCACACTACATAGTACCATACAAGCAAAGCGAGAGCTAGTTTTGTTTGGAGTAATATAACACACATGAGTCAAACCAAAAAAAAATAAAAATGAGGGAGAATAACACCAACATTTTATCAATTATGTAGAAGTATGGTTTTTTTTTAAATTTTTGCATAAAGGACAAAACTATTTTATTTTATTTTATTTTAATTTTCTGGCGCATTTTTTTCAAAAAAACAAAAACCTAAAACCAACACACCTTCTCTCTCATCCATCTTTTTTATACTGTCATATCTCTCAATATAGAAGTCCAAATTTTAAAAAAAATTCACCATTTTTTTTATGTTTTTTATTTTGAGACCACATTCAACATATTCCGATGGGATTTCAGAAAATCTACTGTCGAAATTCACTGATTTTTGGGATTCATTGAGAGAATTTCGACAGTGAATATCACAAAAAAGATGTAATTACATCGAACCAAGTCTCAAATTGAAGAGCATGAAAAAATAAAAAATTCAGTAAAAATTTCATCGTGTTTGAAGATCTAGATCAAAAAATATGAGGGTTTGAAAATGGGGGAGAAAAGAGAAAAAAAAAAAAAAATTCAAACCCATTACAGATTCAGGGGCGTGATTTTATTTTATTTTTTATTTTTTTAAAAAAAATTTTGCTTATTTTTTTAGGGTATAAAAATTATAAAAGTTGTCATTCTCTTTATAAAAAAATATGTGACTGTCCTGTTACTTAAAAATATTAAAAACTGTGTCATTATCCCTAATTTTCCATTAAAAAAAATGAAACACATATGTTGTACGAAATAAGAGTCAAGAATTATTTCGTACAACATATTACTTAAAACCTTCCGGTATCCTGGATCAACATGCCCGACTAATCCGGAGTTCAGTCCGGATCGTGTTTGCAGAGTCTGACTCTTATTAATGGATAAAGCTTGGTCAAGAGAACTATATATTATATTGTCTGAAATTTTGAATTACTGTCGCTTTCAATAACTTCTATAAGCTGATGTGATGGAACAATAATATTTGCATTGAAATTTGAATTCAAAATCTACTGCTCCAATATCATGTTGAATTGTTAAATCTTCCAAAAGTTTAAGCTAGTGAGAAAATAGATTATTAATATTTTAATTATATACTTCAAAACGAAGTTGTGTGAACGTTAACTATTATCCGTATATTCAAGTGTTTTGACTAAATTTGTGCTTGGACAGGGGCGGATGCACAACCGATAGCAGGGGGCAATACCCCCATTGAGATCCAGTTTTTTTTTTTTTTTTGTATATTTTAATAATATACTTTTGTTGTTAAAAATATAAAAATATAATTGATGCCCCTGATTAATCTTCACTTTTACTTTGGTGCTTCACTAAAAAAATATTTGTATTCGCCACTAAGTATGAACAATGTAAACTACTTCGTCTAAAGTTTGATGGGACAATAGACGCGCAAGGAAAATAATTAAAGACAAAATTGGGGAAAAGTAAGGCACACTAAAAGCTATTTAAGTAATACTTAACGAGACGAGTTCGATATTGCTTTTTGATAGTCAACCAAACTCAAGTCCGGGAGACGGTCTCAAATCTTAGAGAACATCGACTCGATTTGGCTCGGCTCGATCACACCACTCTTACAAACTCCAAAATCAGGCATGGGTATGGGCACCAAGTGTTAATTATCCCTTTTCAATCTATTGATTCAAGCATCACTGCATACGTTTTTTTTTTTCAAAAGAAAAGTTTGGCACAGGAAAGTGTATATAAATGAACCAATACCAATATGACGCGTTTTTACTATAAAAAACACGTGTTCCTTTAATAATATTTTGTAAATAAAAATTGTAACCATACTTATTCCGTTATGGAAACATAAAAATTGGAGTCAATGATTGAATTTTCACAAAAATAGTGGAAAAATAAAAACAAAAAAATAAAGCATCCATAAATTAATACTGCATATTGTGGAGATGGATTGATGTATATTTAATGTTATTAAACCATATTCATATAGATCAAGAGCACTTGCATGGCCAGTAGATACTGTAAATCTTTTAAAAATTGTATATTAAATATTTCAATATTCAGATTTAGGAAAAATAGCGCTGCAGTATATACTCTACACTTTATTGTAAACTACAGATTCTGTAAAATTTCTTTTACATCTACCGTATTTATCCAGATTCTGTAAATTTTTCCTTATATCTAACTCATTACGTAAAATAGAGAATCTGATGCATTTTTATCTTAGATAGAGATTCTATAAACTAGAAAAACATGTATATAAAACAGTAAAATAGAGTGAAATTTTAGAGAATATGATGCAAGTGCTCTAACAAAGTAGATTCTCTCAACAACAAAAAAAAACAAAGTAGATTCTCTCAAAAAAAAAAGTAGATGAGATACGTAAATTATAGTTTATAAAGTCTATGTTAAAACACAGATGAGGAACTTGCAGTTTAAGAAAGATAAAACATAAACAATGCAAACATAAAGTATTATAAACTATAAGCACAGTGATTTAACGTGATTTCCGACGTTGTGCCGACTACTCCACGGACAGAAAAAGGAGATATTTTACTATGCATAAAGTTACAAGGATTTTTCACACACATTGCATTGATTACAACATTGATATTTATAAGCACAATTCCCTAACCCAAACCGCCATAAGATCTTTGTCGGAATCACATCATAAATATCCCGGGATGTGGACCCAACTCAAATTTATTATCCACTGAGATGAAACTCAAAACTTCAAATTGACCTTCCTAGACTTGTAACCAACTTGATGTGATCGAAGATGAGACTTGAAGTCCATTTATCCCACATTGTTTTCATGACATATTTTATTAGATTATTATTATTATTTATTAGGTTTTTATTTTATTTTTTACTTCTATTATTTAATTTTGTCCCACATCAATTATGAGTTGTTTCGTTTCTTTCATTGTAGCCTATAAAAAGGCTTTAGTTGTAATCTTTTTTACGGAGAAATTTTTTGATATAAATATATTTTATTTGAAACTTTTAAGTTTTGGTGAGTTTTCTCACGTCGGTGAATCCGAATCAGACTTGTCAAGGTTGTGAGCGAACCTTGTGGGTGTCCATTATACCGAGGTTTTTAGTTACAGGTTAGCCAATGGTCGAGGTGCTCATCTTATTGGTGCTTTCAGTCAAGTCATCGGGTCCTCAGGCATTTTCGGATTTGATTCGTTTATGGATCACATCACAACTGCTCAGATGTGGGACTCAGATGTACTCAGCAAAAACTCAGCAGACAAAACTGAAAGCTGACTTCAGAAGAAAACTCAGTTTGCACTTCACAAAAACTGACTTTCACAGAACTGAATACTCTTACTAAGATGACCATCATTCTCAGCTCAATTTCACAGATTAGTTCCACCAGTTTATAACTCAGTTTAGAGATCAAGTCATTTAGCTGACAAATCTCCACATTGACTTGAACTCTCATTCACAGTCAAACAGATTGCATAATCAGATGTACTTGTACCAAATGCATTTGTCAATGCCAGGATGTACATATACCAGATTTCTCCATAGAATCCACTCAATTGATCTGCCTTCACCTGAGTATCCAGATCTCAGTTTATAAGCTTTGAATATTCAGCAAGTCCAGACACAACTGAAACTTGCTCTGCTGAACTGGTTTAGTGAACATATCAGCAGGATTATCCTTGGTGCCAATCTTCTTCACTACAACCCTCTTCTCATTTCTCAGAAAATGATACCTAACATCAATATGCTTGGTTCTCTCATGATGAACCTGATCCTTAGCTAGACAAATTGCACTCAAACTGTCATAATGAATCATCTTGATCTTGATGTAGCCCCAAATCACTGACTAGTCCCTTCAACCAGATACCCTCTTTAGATGCTTCAGTAAGAGCCATATATTCAGCCTCAGTAGTTGATAAAGCCATTGTTGCCTGAAAAGTTGCTTTCCAGCTGACAACTGAATTCTTCAATGTGAAAACATAACCAGTCATTGATTTTCAACTATCTACATCACCAGCATAGTCAGCATCACAGTACCCTGTGATCAGTTCTTGAGTATCACCTCCATAAATGTGACCAACATCAGCTGTATCTCTAAGGTACCTGAATATTCTTTTCACAGCTTTCTAGTGTTCCTTTCCAGGTTGAGCCATAAACCTGTTGACCACATTGATTGTCTGAGCCAGATCAGGCCTAGTGCACTGTTAATAGTGTCCTAAACCCAATCAGGTTGGACCGGATCCGATCGGGCCGGGTCGGATCATTTCTACTATTTCTTTATGTTTATACATATATTAAATGGCTTTTATGTTGTCATATATTTGTTCTTTTAAAGAACCAATTATGAATTGCTATATGATTACGTCCTTAGTATTAAAATGTGATAGAGAAATCATGATATGCGATTATGGTTGATGAGATCTCTATTCACTTTAATAAGTTTGATACTTAAATGTCTCTAGGCTGATGTACTATTAAACAGGGTATTGATAGTATAAACATGCTAGCACGTATTAGATGTGTTCTGTCTTTAAGGGCAGGGATAGATCTCGTCTATCTAAGTGTAGATACACTTGGACTGTACGTGGACGTGTATTAGAGAATGCGTACATTAGACAGACCCACTTACACTGTTAAGTGTCACACTATGTGACGGTTGTGTAATTATCCTTAGGACCGGAGTCTACATGGCATCACGGTGTGGATTGTCATGCTTTGACACTATTGAGGTTTCCTCAAACCACGGGGCGATCATGCGGTAGTGATTGGGTGTGATACTGAAGCATGCGTAGTATACATGTTAGTTCGTCCGGAAATCGCGTACCCTATCAGTAGGGTTGAATATCCGAAAGTGCCTTCTTACAAGGAATGTCTTACTCTCGTGAATCTTTGCAAAGTGAAAGTAAATGAGTTACTTCGAGAGAGCATGATATCCAGATTATAAGATACGGTCGTTGATGTTTGACACTCGACGAACGACAGTATGGATATTATTACAGTGATAGGATTCTATTTACACGGTAACTGTTTTACATGAAAGGTAGTAGTCATTGCGTTTGACTCTTCAGATGATTGGGGGTCACGGTGTGTTGCTAGACGCTATCCCGTGATCGTTAGGTGTGAAGGGCATTTTCGTAATTTGCTCTTTATGTCTACGGCCAACATATTCGGAAGCCTATCGGGTCACACACATAACAACATCTAGCCGTATTAAAATGTGGTTATAGTTGATAACCAAATAAGGAAAGAATTTATCTCATACTACATAGGTTATTGTGGTAAATTAATATGGTGGTATTTATTTATTATGAATAAATATAATACAAGATATTAATTATGTTGATTTATTAAATATGTGTATCATGATACACATAATTTTAATATATATATATATATATATATATATATATATATATATATATATATATATATATATATATATATATATATATATATGAGATACATGTATTTTGTGAATTAATTAATCATAGCATTGTATTAATTAAAGAATATTCCGGATGACAATTGAAGGCTATTTGGGCGCCACTTTTAGTGTATTAGGATACACTTGGATTGTGCAATTTAATTAATAAGATTACCATAATATTATATTGGATATTAATTGATTTTGGAAAAATAGATTTATGGTAATAAGATAAAGATATATTCAATATAAGATATTGTCAATATATATCTTGGAAATATTTTTTATTAGGAAAATGTTTTCTTTCTCCTCAATCTACTAAGAAGCTAATCCCAATTGGGAACTGTAGGGGCGCAGGTCACCCTATTTAAAGGAGGCTTGGCTAGCTCTTTTGATCATCACAATTCCAAGAGCTAATAGTTCTTGTGAAAATTAAAGAGCTTCTTAGAAAGAGATTTGAGAGAGAGAAAAGATCGGTCTAGCAACCGGATTTTTCTAGTAGCAATCCAATGGTGGATTCCGGCGGGCTGTTCGTGTGGAATGGCAGTAGAGGCCGAACGCTTGGGCGGCTCTGTGCACCATTACTCTCCTTAAACGGTCAAAGCGTCGATCTTTTAGATCAACCAAGGTAACCATCATCTACTAGCTTATTTGTCTATTGTTTAAACGAAGTCGATCTTGGGTCGATAGGAAATAAATTTTAAGTTCCGCTGCGTTCCCGCATAGATTTCCTTACATGCACACCATGGCATACATCAAACTACCAACTGCTCTATCATAGGGAACTCTTGACATGTACACATTCTCATATGCTGATTTTGAAGCAAAAACTGACAAATGAACATTGGATGTCATATGAGTATTTATTGGCTTTGAAGCTGACATGCCAAACTTTGACAAAATCTTTTGCCTGTTGAGATAAAAATAGTTTCTTCTGACTTTTATCTCTCCAGATATCCATCCCCAAAATTTTTTTAGCTGCACCCAAATCCTTTATTTCAAACTCCACACTAAGAAGGTCTTTCAGATATTGAACATCAGACTTCTTTCTCGCAGCTAGCAGCATGTCATCCACATATAACACAAGATAGATTTATGATCCATCTTTTAAGTCACTATTGCAAACACAGCAATCATAATGACTTCTGCTAACTGTCAAACCTTTTATACCACTGCCTAGGAGCTTGCTTCAGTCTATACAAGGACTTCTTCAACTTGCACACAAAATCTCCTTGCCATGAACTTGGAATCCCTCCGGTTGAGTCATGTATATCTTATGTAGAAAAGTTGTCTTCACATCTAACTGCTCAAGTTCAAGATCCTGCTGTGCCACCATTGCTAGTAACACTCTGATTGAAGTATGTCTTACTACTGGTGAGAATATCACATCAAAGTCTACACCTTCTTTCTGACTGAACCCTCTTGCAACAAAACGTGCCTTATTCTTAACTCATTATGCCTCTGTCATCCCTTCCTTCTTCTTGAAGATCCACTTGCAAGTAACAACTTTCCGATCAGTTGGATGTTTCTAGATCCTAAGATTGATTCTTCAGTAATGACTCCATTTCATCTTCCATGGCAGCAAGTCATTGAGATGCTTCAGAACATGTCACTGCATCCCTGTAAGGAGAAGGTTCACAACCATTCACTTCTTTTGCAACTTGAAGTGCGTATTTAGCCAAATCATCAAAACCATACCTCATGGGAGGTACCCCAACATTGGATCATCTCGCTCTATTGATAGCTATACCCTGCTGACCCATGTTCTCAGTTGGATGCTCAACTGACATTTTCTCGGTTGACTAGCTTGGACTCAGTTCTGGTTCAGCAACCAGATCAGAAGAAAACTGACTTGGATCAGTTGAGTGTTGTATCTCAGCCGACTCCACCTGAAACTCCACCCTACTGTCAGTTTTCTCAGTTTCAGGACCTGTTTCAGATTCGGTAGTCCCTCTCAATGATGAACTGAGCATAGAATTTTCATCAAAAATTGCATCTCTGCTAAGAATAACTCTTTTTTCTGCTGATGACCAAATTCCATAACCCTTCACTCCATCACCATACCCCAAAAACACTCTTTTCCTGGCTCTTGGTTCCAGTTTCCCTTTTCTCACATGATAGTAAATTATGCTTCCAAAAACCCTTAGAACTGAATAGTCAGCAGGCTTGCCTGACCACATCTCAACTGGTGTTTTGACTGATCCCTGTGTGAGGACTCATATTGATTAAGTATCAGGCTGTGCTAATAGCCTATGCCAAAAATCTCCTTGACAAACCAACATTACAAAGCATGCATCTTGCTCTGTCCAGAAGAGTTTGATTTAGCCACTCAGCTACCCCATTCTGCTGAGGAGTATTCCTGATTGTATAATGTCTGACAATACCCTCATTTCTACAAAACTCATCAAACTCAGTCCAACAGAATTCAATACCATTATTTGTACGAAGCCTCTTGATCTTCTTCCCCAACTGATTTTCTACTAGAGCCTTCCATTGCCTGAAGCTCTTGAATGCCTCACTTTTGTGTTTCATCATCACCACCCAAGTCATCTTTGAATAGTCATCTATGAATGACACAAAATATCTGTGACCATCCAATGACTCCACCTTTGATCCCCCCAACAATCAGAATGAATGTAATCAAGTATTGACTTTGTGTTGTGTACCCTTTTTGAGAACTTGACCCTATGAAACTTCCCAAACACACAATGCTCATAAAAGTCCAGATGATTGAACTTACACTGATCTTTTTGAGAAAGAACTTGCATCCCTTTTTCACCCATATGACCCAGTCTCATGTGCCACAGTTTTGCACGTTGTGACTGATGAACCTCAGCAGATGCCACAGCAGCAGAAACAGCAATATCTGACCTTTGTAGTATATACAAGGTCCCTTTCTTGACTCCCTTGAGAACCTCAACTGAGATTTTATAAACACTCAATACTCCACCTTCACCATTGAAAGTGAACCCCCTACTGTCCAAAAGACTAAGAGATACCATGTTCTTGGTCATTTGAGGAACATGTCTAACTTAACTTAGTTTACGCAATCTTCCATCCTATGTCCTCAACTGAACTGAGCCACTCCTAACTACCTTGAAGACCTTGTTGTTTGCCATAGATATATGACCACCATCTATCTGTTGATAACTTGAGAACCACTCTCATTGTGGGCAAATATGAAAGGATGCCCCTGAGTCCAGAATCCACACATCAGTATGATGTATTGACTCTCCTTCCATTAGGATTATGTCCTCATCTGAGTCATGCTCAGCTGCCACAACAGCTGGGCCAGAATTGTTCTCTTGCCATTTCTTCCTCTTTGCACAATTGGACTTTCAATGTCCCTGCTCCTTACAGTAATTGCAAACACCTGTGGATTTTGGGCCTTTGGACCTTGTCTTCTTGGAATTTTTCTTCCTAGACTGCCCATGCTCTTTTACACTACTGATACGGACTACTGGTCCAGCATCCTGATTGTCTGCCCCTGCTGCCTTATGTCTCAACTCCCTGACATGCAAAGATGACCTCACATCCTCCAAAGCCAATGTATCCTTCCCAACTATGAAGGACTACACACAAAGTTCTCATAGGAAGCTGGTAATGAAACCAGCAAAATCAAAGCAGCATCTTCATCCTCAATCTTAACATCAATATTCCTGAGATCAAGTAATATTGTGTTCATCTGATCAATATGATCTTTTAGCTGAGCCCCCTCATGCATCCTTAGGCGAAATAGCCTCTACTTCAGGAGCAATTAGTTGGTCAATGACTTAGTCATATACAGGCTTTCAAGATATGACCATAACTTGGCAGCAGTGTCTTCCTCAGCAACTTCTTTGATAACATCATCAGACAAGCACAACATGATGGTTGAATGTGCTTTCTCCTCCAAACTGGCATAATCTGTTGCACTGCCATCCTCTTTATTAGATAAAGGAGTCCACAATCCTTGTTGCTTTAACAAGGCCCGCATCTTGATTCGCCACAAACTGAAATTGTTCCTCCCTTTAAATTTATCAATCTTTACGTTCATTGCTGACATCCTTCTTGTTAAAGAACAGACCTTTGATCACAGAATCCTAGCACCGGTCACCGGTCTTGGTGAAGATCAACTCCATTCAACCTGCAATTTCCTCTGAGTCCACGAACAAACGCTCTAATACCAGTTTGTTAAAACACAGACGAGGAACTTGCAGTTTAAGAAAGATAAAACAAAAGTAATGCAAACATAAAGTATGGCGGAAATTGATAAAACACAAAAACAAAGAGAGCACAGTGATTTAACATGATTTCCGGCATTGTGCCGACTACTCCAAGGACAGAAAAATGAGATATTTTACTTTGCACAAAGTTACAAGGATTGTTCACACTCATTGCATTGATTACAACATTGGTACTTATAGGCACGATTCCTTAACCCGCCGCCAAAAGATCTTTGTCGGAACTGTCATAAATACCCAGATGTGGACCTCAGCTCCAGCTGTTATCCACCAGATGAAACTCACCTTCAGCTGACCTTCCCAGACTTGTAACCAACTGTTCAGATGTGGAACTCAGACGTACTCAGCAAAAACTCAGCAGACAAAACTGAAAGCTGACTTCAGAAGAAAACTCAGTTTGCACTTAACAAAAACTGACTTTCATAGAGCGGAATACCCTTACTAAGCTGACCATCATTCTCAGCTCAATCTCAAGGTTTAGTTCCACCAGTTTATAACTCAATTTAGAGATCAAGTCACTTAACTGACAGTCTGAAATACCATTTGACTATTATCAATAAAATGATTTAAGTATTAGACACATCGTTGGATTGATAATTAATTGATGGTATGTTGAGAAAAAGCCTAATAAATGTTTTTTGGTGTTCTAAAATGACTCGTAATTTGGAACACATTTTTAAGTTCAAAGTGACTTTTATTTGAATCGGAAGCAGTAGTATATACTAAAATCGTTTAAATCAATAAGAAATCATTTGCAGTTGTATTGAGTTTCATGAAGATGGGAAATGGTTGATTGCTATTGGTGGAGTCTTAAGAGACGAGAAGACTAGATGGATCAGAGGTTTTATGGGAGGTATAGGAAGAAGCTATATCTTTCAGGCTGAGCTGATGGCTATTAAGAAAGCTATCTGGATTGCTAAAGATTATCGAGTGCATGCTTTATTTGTGGAAGTTTGACTCTCTTTCTGTTGTGTCAGCAATCAAGATCAAAAGCAGGTATGAAGTTGGGGAGGCCCTCATTGATGACATTGCTTCCATGATTGGTCATGGGATGGAGGTCGGGATTTGTTATAAGCCAAGAGAAGCCAACCATGTAGCTGATCAGATGGCTAGGAATGGCCAACAAGGAAATTTTGGTGTGGAGAGAGTGTTTGATCCTCCTGAGAATGTGCTGAGTATTTTAACTGATGATATGAAAGCTCTTTATCTCCCTAGATGTTAGTTTGTTGTGCCGGTTTGAGGTCTTTGACCTTGTTTTGTATCAATAAAGTATCTATATGTAAATTTAAAATTATTTGCATATTCAAATTGTTTACCGTTGATATATCAGTATTAATAGTGATCTTGAAAACTATATAAACATTGACGGAGCCAGAAATTTATTTTTAGGTGGGCTAGTGGACTATTTACGTATTGTCGGGTGGGCTGTATTAAGATATTTGACTGTGTTGGATTATATTATATCGAGTTTTCGATGTATCAAAAATAACAATCGGATGGACTTAGCCACCCTAAGCCCACCATTTAGCTCCGTCCTTATATAAATGTGTAGTTTGTACTTTGTGTCTATAATATATGATTTTTGCTATAAAACAAAAATATAATGAATTTGTCAGAAAAACTAAATTCCACTCCCAAGTCTTTCCGAAAAATAAAAAATCAGAAATTCCAATTTTAAAAGTAATGAAAGCAATGGTTCAGTGCTTTACATTTGAATAATCCAAAAACTGTGACATCAATAATATACCATAAGTAAAATCCAGGACGTTTTATAATAAAGTATTAATACCATTAATAAACAAATAAAAAGGAAATGCATTGTACGTTATCACATTTGTTAAAAAGTTATAGTTAAAACGTGTCACATTATACACTAAGTAATTTGAAAAAAAAATCTAATATAACATCTACCAGGCACTTATTGTTGATGTGCTACTATAGGAATGTGATGGTTTTTTTTTTTTTTTTCCTTTTTCCTCAGATACGAAAGGATACACACACATCCACTAAATAAGCCCCAAACGGGGTTTGAAGCCTGATCTCCCCACTGGATAGCCAGGTTAGACCCTAGTGGAAACCACTAGGGCATGTACCTTGTACATAGGAATGTGATGTTCAAACAATTGAAAAACCACTTGTATTCTAAAAATAAAAATAAAAACCACTTGTGATCGTCATTATTGACGATAAAATTATATTCGATTTAAAAAAAATTGAATATAAGTTCAACAATCAGCTTTATTGTGTTTTTAAAATATCTATTTTCAACTTTTGTAAAATTGAATGTTACTCGAAATATGGTGTCACGTTTGATTTAGTATGATATCAGTAAGAACGCCGTTGAGAAAAGGGTCAAGTGTTTTTTTGTTTCGGTACCGAACTAATGCTGGAGTTTTTTTTAGCTAAAATTGAGTTTTGGAATAAGTGGCAAACAGTTCACTTTAAGCTCGATGTTGATGATATTACGGAAAGAATTTCCGGGAGCTAAAACGGTATTGGAAACTACTAAGATAGTAGTTGATGTTAGGCTTTTGAATCACTCGATTCGGATATCGGGTGAATGGAAAATTAATGCCTAAAAATTGAGTCATTTATGTGGTGTTGTAATGGAAATGTGTTCCATTTGTCCCACATAGGTAATGAGACTCAAGTGAAATCACTACTTAAGGAGTAGTGTGACGCTTAGAGCCCGAAGGGGCAAGAGAATTTTGTGAAAGAGAAAAGACGTAGATGCTTGTTGATTCCGAACCCCACACGCGCATGTGCCGCCGCTGGCCGGCTTGATTCGGTTCGGGCTTGAGGCTGAGCTTGGGGCTTGGGGTGGCCCAGTATTAATATTTTTGGGCCAGCTCAACATTATATTTTCTGAATCAAATCAAATGGAAAGGTTCAGTTCGAATTACCAGTACGAACATCTGAACAGAAGCATCATTTCGCAGCAGATACATGAACCTGTTGGCACCAATTCGGCTGGAAGTTCATGTGCTAATTTTTTGGTTGGTTTTTAACCAACAAAATAACTTCCCTAACTTCAAATATTGAAAGGTTGCTACTCTACCTATTCCTGCCTATAAATCCTTGCATTGCTGAATGAAAACCGAGACAGAAAATTCATTTCCTTCATTACCAAAACTCTGCACAAATAATTTTTCTGCATTCATTCAAGTAAAGAGATAACGAGGCCATATCAGTTCGTCGGCTTTCCTCATGCAAGTGCCAGTATCTGGAAAGGTATTGATTGTTGTATTTTGGGAAACTTGTTGCCATTATCCGTGAGCATGTAATCGGGGCTTTAAAGTCTTAAGGACATTGTTCTATGCGCCTCAATCAGACAATAAGTTTTCGCGTTTACTGTTGCTTTTTCTGTCGTTCATTTCTGTATGCATTTCTTTGTGCAAATATGTGAAAAACATGTTCTACAAAATTGTTTCTACATTTATGTTGTGTTGTTCAACATATTTTTAAAAGTTTCTATAAACAGTATAAAACAGATTACTGTAAACGAAATCAGACAACTATTTTTCTTACAATCCTAAGACTTTATTTGTTCCTGTGTGAATAATCTAATTCGTGTGTAATTTGTTTGATGTGCATATAGTTTTGTAAATGTTTGAAAATATAATTGCATCTGCAATTCTAAAAAATTAACATCGGAAATAGGTTGTAGTAACATCAACAATTTTTACACATTTTATAGAAAATTGGCACGACTAACTACATAGTTTTCACGGTCAAAATACTTTGTAATTACTACGTTTTTTTTTCCTGAAAAATCAAAGAATAAAAGTTGTTTCTAAGGTGTTTAAGATTACAAATCCGTTTATATTATTTGTTAAAAGAGTTCGCACCGATGTTAAAAATAAAGTTTGTGGTGCCAACTTGATTGTTGATCTTCTGTTTGTGAAACAAAAATGGAAGGAGCATTGAAATCAACCAGTCCGTTGACAATGGTGGTGAAAGAATGCAACACGGTTGGAAATTCCCGAGAATGGTTCGTAGACACAGGGGCTACGCTCCATGTTTGTGCTATAAAAGCAATGTTTTCCGACTACCAAGTAGTGGAGGGGGAAAAATTGTTCATGGGAAATTCATCATCTTCTAAGGTTGAAGGCCAAGGAAAAGTTGTCTTGAAAATGACTTCAGGCAAACTTTTGACTCTGAACAATGTGTTTCAAGTGTCTGACATTCGAAAAAATTTGGTGTCCGGTGCATTACTTGTTAGTAATGGTTTTAAATTTTCTTTTGAATCTGACAAATTTTCATTATGTAAAAATGGAAAATTTGTGGGAATGGGCTATATAGTTGATGGTATGTTTAAATTAAACATTATGGTTATAATACCTAAGGCCGTTATGCCAAAAAATGCAAGTGTTATTACTAGTAATAAAGATGCATCTACTTTTGCGTATTTGGTTGAGTCTTCATCTTTATGGCATTGTAGATTAGGACACGGGAATATTAAATCTGTTCGGAAATTAATGAACTTAGATTTGTTGCCTAAACTACAATTTGATGATAAAAAAACGCCATACTTGTATTGAAGCGAAAATGGACAAAGTCACCGTTTCCAAGTGTTAAACGTTTTAATGAACCTTTGGATTTAATTCACATGGATATTTGTGATTTAAAATTTGTGCAAACTAGAGGCGGTAAAAAATACTTTGTAACATTTATCGATGATAGCACAAAATATTGTTACGTGTATATTGCGTAGTAAAGATGAGGCCCTTGATGCTTTTAAGCATTATAAAGTTGAAGTTGAGAATCAACTTAGCAAACGGATCAAAGTGATTCGTAGTGATAGATGTGGAGAATATGATGCACCTTTTGATGAGTTTTGTTTGAAATTCGGAATTATTCATCAAACGGCTGCACCATATGCAATGGTGTTGTTACGTAAAAACAGAACACTTAAAGAAATGATGAATGCTATGTTGATTAATCCGGGTTTACCCCAGAACATGCGGGGGGAGGCGATCCTCTCGACGAACTTCATTTTGAATCGTATACCATCCAAGAAAAGGGATGAAACACCTTATGAATTATGGAAGGGTCACAAACCCAACTACAAAAGTCTAAAGTGTGGGGGTGTTTAGAAAAGTATAAATACCTAAACCTAAACCCAACTACAAAGTTCTAAAGTGTGGGGGTGTTTAGCAAAGGTAAAAGTGTGGTAGTGACTTGATACCTTGATTGTGTTCTTGTTTTTTCCTTGAATTGCAGAGTATGGATCCTTATGGCCAAGGAGGCTATTTCCCCAACTCATTTGGAGAATTTAATTTTAGTGGTATGGTTTTGGAACACAACCATATTATCAGTTCAACCCATACACATCACCATACAACAATGAGTGGAAGAGTCTTCCAGGTTCTCAGTTTCAGCACCCTAACGCCTATTCGCAATACTCACAGCTGCCACAGGTTACTCCACCGCCGAAGAGCACAACTGAGGTTTTGTTAGAGCAACTTACTCGGGAACTTAAAGAGTCCAACCAAGAGCTGAGAGAGTTTAACCAAGAGCTTAGACGAGATCTAAAAGAATTGAAGGATTCTTAGCACTACTTGGAATCTGAGGTGGTTGATCTAGCAAGCCGGGTAGGGCAGTTGGTTGAGAAGGGGAGGCTTGAAAGGAGCATTAAAGAAGAAGAATGAGGTTTTCAATCTCCACCATCTCTCCCTGAGGTAATCACGCATGAGGAATGCCATGAAGAAGGTATGAATATTGTCCCCATTGAATTATCAATTCCTTCTTCAGTGACCCCTGTTGAGACATTGGTGAAGGTGAGTCATTTTAAGACTTTTGATGCTTTTGTTGAGTCAACTTGTTACTATGTGGTGCGTGAATCCTTATTAATTGGCATATGCTCTGTTTTGGGAAAAGTGAATTCGTTGTGTTGCACGATGAATGTCTTGAACCAATCTTGGTGGAGGGGATTGAGCTCCTTGTCTTTCTTTTCTCATTTGAGGGGGTGCTCAATTCCTGTGATTTGTGTAGGGAGACGCAACGGTTTGCTCTCCTTTGGTATTACTATCCTTAGAATAATTAGGGGTAGAAAGTCGAACTAAGGACTTTAAACTTAGAATGTTTTAGGGAGTTTTTTTTCTTTTCACTCGTGCTTCTTTGTTTTTCTTTTAGTTTCTTAATAAGTCGAGCCAACGACAATAAACAAAAGCGCTTATGGGAGGCAACCCGCCTTTTTCTTCCTTAGGTTTGTTTTTTTAGAGTGTGATGAAAACTTGACCACGCATCTCGAATTCCGTTTCATGCTTTGTGTTAACCCATATTTTATATGCTATACATCTCCATACTTGTGCTTACCCGTGCCTAAGGTTTCGGCCTTTCGTCATAGTGGATTCTTGGTTTCTTTGTTGTGATTGCACAGGTACCTTGAGAGATACATTGGAGGTTGTCTCTTTGCATGGTTGCGTCCTATTGTCGGTTCAGGTAAGTCTTTCTTTCTTTACTTTAGAACTCACACACCGAGGACGGTGTTCCGTTTTCAGTGGGGGGCGGTAGACTTAGCTTCGCTTGACTATGTGCTTTATTTCTATATCCATCAAATAAGTTATATACTTGGTGTTTGGTCTTATTGAGAAATTTGAGCCATTTTTAAAATTCTTCATGATTTTGATGTTGCGAATCCTATGTGAGTCGTTATTTTCTTTGGTTAATTATTAGTCATGGTTGAATGTATGCGAGTCAAACCTTCATCTTGTTGTGGAAATGGAATTATTATGCACGTGATAGCTTTGCTTTCATGAATCATGGTTGGTTAGTGAATGATTATAGATGACATAGAAATTAATCTGTTACCTGGAACTTATACCATTAACTTCGAGGCGAAATAGAAAGGTCAATCTTGGTAGATTAAGGAATGACGGTCCTGGCATTTCTTTGACCCGACCAGAGCCAAATAGCCAACCCTGTACATAATATCCCCAGAAACCCCTCTAAGCCTTTGTAGGGTGGTTAATTAGACCCCCCACCCAAACTTAGCCATTCGTTGATTAGCCTATAATTACCAGCCCTTAGCCTTTATTTGTGGTCTACGTTTCTTTGGCACCTTACGAGTGAGTCTTAATTTTATGTTGGGCACACTTGCTAGCACAAGTGTGGATATCCTTGGATGGTGTTGGTGTATCTTTTGAATTACGAATGAGAAGGGGTAGCAAAAAGTGTTGGTGTTTGGTTTATCAGAAGAAAAAAAAAAGAAAGGAAAAAATTCAAAATCAAAAAGAAGAAAATTTGAATAAAGTGGAATAAAGTTGAGTCAAAGATTGCTCATTGAAGGCTTTTGTATTAATTCTTCCAAAGTGGCGTTGGTGGGACGAGTTTATATTGGAGCGTGTTGGGATTTAAGAGTAAAGAAGGAGAATTCTTACTTACATCAAGCTAAGAAGGAGGTGAGTTATGAGGTAAATTCAAGGTATTTTGATTAAGCTCACTCGTTTTTCTTTTTTGATATTCCTTTTATCCTTTCGTTTAGTCCCGTCCCTAGCCTAACATTACAACCTTGCAAGTCCTACCTGGCCTTAGTTAGCCTTGATTTGACCTCGATTAGTGGAGATGCTTATGAAGTATAAGCCTATGGTGTAACGCCATTAATCATGCATCTAGCCGGTTAACCGTAATTAATAATTGAGAAGCTATACACACACACATTCTATTTCCATGATAAGATATGTTTTGACTCGTGTTTGTTCGCTCGTTGACTAGTTTTTACTCCTTGGATATTTTGGTTTCTCGTATGATCGCAACGTTGATCTCATGATTTATTTTTGAATCGCTTGATTTGCTCGAGGCCGAGCAAACGCTAAGTGGGGGGTAGTTGATGTGAGTCAACTTTGCTATAATTTCGTGTGCATTTTACCCCCTATTTGTAGCCTATTAGATGTAATTTTGGGATAGTTAATTGTTTTTATAGGCACATTTCACCACGACTTGAATCACGAGACGATAGGAAGTTTACGTCCAAAATCTCCACTTTTTTGGGTGAATTGTGTGTGTTTTATTAGCATGTGTCATGCTTGGTTTTTTGTTTTTGTTCGTTATAGGCACGGCGTGATAGAGAGCGTGACGAGTATCACAACGGTACGAAAATCGTCCAAAACGAAGTTCGTATAAAGAAAATGCGTGAGATTCAAGTTCAGGCGTTTGGGAGAAAAGAAAATAATAAGAAAAATCGAGAAAAAAACAGCAAGTATCACACCTATGGTATGATGAAGACTATTTTTCACTCTTTAAAAACATGCCCGAAGTTAAAGAGTTGAAACGGATCAAGCATCGTTGATGTTTTCATGCTTCTGTCACTTAATCCGAATTTTGAACTCCCTTGGAGGCATTTTCTGGAAACGTAATCTTCATCAAAGTTGTATGGGATTGAATAAACTTTCCAACGCAACTTGAGGCTTGCAGCGTGGATGACGTCAACAATGCGTTGGATGACGTCAGCAGTCTCGAATTTCGAGTTTTCCGCTATTTTGGGTCGAATTTGGCTTATATAAAAGTCAAATTAGGTCAAATTTTCACCGCAAATTCATACAATAATTTTCTTTTCAGTTTTTTAGATTTTTCTTCCCCAAAAACTATAAATTTAGGTTAAATTTATTGCATCAAGTTGCTACGATTATTAATTTCTTTTCGTGATTTCTTCACTTTGGATTGACAAACCATTTGGAGGTTCGCTTCTCCATTTTTTGTAACTTAATTTTGCTTTCTTCTATCATGTTTTCTTCCCAATTATTTATGATTTCTTGTTTCGTTCTTGTTATTATGCGTAGCTAGATTTTTGATAGCTAAATTATGTGATGGAACTACGAAATTAATGCATAATCGATGATCTATGGATGAGTAGAGCTTAAAAATTGAATCTTTTGAATAGTTGTGTCCTAAAACTTGAATCTAATGCCTTCAATGGAGTAGCTAACCATTAATTGATTTTACACATGACCTTTATAAATGTATTTTGCGAGGGAGTGTCCGACATAGGGTTTTAGGATTTCCATGCATGAACTAGTCGAGTTTTTCGCAGCCTGTTCCTTGTTAAGGTTTTTCTCGCTAAGCCGTGAACTCGGTGGAGGCGGAGCGTCTCACAGTTTTAATCATATTAGGTCAATTAAATCTCATAGAGGGGATTGTTGAACCGAATATATGGTTACTAGGTTGTGGTATTAGCGCCTAGGGACCAATTTAGGAGATTGCACCCACAACACATTCATTAAAAACCATTGGTTGGTTGGTAGGTTAAGGCTCGTCCTTAGTGATTCGGTAAAGTGTTAAGAGTAGTGTTCTTGATCATAGTTTAGCTATTCCTTTTATCATATTTTTTTAAAGTCATCATTTTTATTTTCTTTAGCTATAATTAATTTCAGCCTTTTGTGAGCATTAACTAAATACGAAAGTGGTTGTGATACTTGACGGATTCCTCGTGGGATACGACCTTGCTCGCCGTTGTAATACAACCGACCCGGTACTCTGTGGTTAAAGTTGTTTTTCTATAATTTGGCCATCACTGCTCGATCTCTTAGAGCAAGCATGCAGGATCGGTCTGACTGAGGCAACCCCTTTCGCCCTCTGGGAAAGGAAAAGCTAGGGGCGACCCTACCCCATGTAGGGAGGATCTCCGCGAGGATCGCGGCAAGGCGACATCCCAGGATCACGAAATCAAGAAACCAGTCAAGTTTATTGAGACCGATTACACTCCTCTGAACACCTCTGCAAAACAAATCCTTATGGAAATCCATGATCGGATTGAAAAGCCGAGGCCCATGAGAGCCAACCCTACACTGTGAGATAATACCAAGTAATGTGATTTCCATGAGGATCACGAACACATTACTGATGAGTGTATCTCACTGAGAAAGATCTATGACAAGATGATCAAGGATGGAGAGTTGGACAAGTACAAGAAGCATGGCGGGGCCAAGCAAAATGACAGGCCTCCGAGGAAGTACGCTAATGAGATTCGAGTAATCCTAGAGGAGTTTCCGAGTAATAATCAGCTTAAGATCCAGATCAATTCCACCAATGTGAGGGATTATGAAAAACCAATCATTTTGGGCCCATCAGAACAAGCAATCTCCTTTACAAGAAGTATTGTCCGGCCCGCCCGGGGCGATGGAACTACCGATTGTAATTCAAATCAGAATCAACAACACTAGGGTCAACTGAGTCCTTCTAGATACTGAGGCCGGGAGAGATATTATGTATCTGGATACTCTCAAACAGCTGAAGATTGGGACTTCCCGGTTGAGACCTTAATCGGGAATGTTATAGGGCTTTTCGAATGACAAAGTCGCAGTTATGGGAACAATCAATCTAGACGTGGAAGTAGGCGACTACGAGTTGTACCGCAGGGAAAAGATCAGCTTTCTGATAGTCGATTTGCACTCTCATTATACAGCGATACTGGGAATCCCGGCCTAGAGGAAATTTCACATCAACCGGCGTGGGTTCACAGGACACCGACCCTCCATGCTTCGACCTAACGGCCCGACGGGGCCTGGGGAGAAAGCCAAGGGGACGGACCGCAGGTTCCATAAGGCAAGTAGGTCCACAAGAGACCCGAGCCCACTACACTTAGATGAAAGGGATACCGACGATTTTGACATAACGAGGAGACAAAGGACAGCGAAGGCTACGAGTGTTGAAATAGTGTTCTAAACCCAATCGGGTTGGACCGGATCCGACCATATCGGATTATTTCTACTATTTCTTTATGTTTATACATATATTAAATGGCTTTTCTGTTGTCATATATTTGTTCTTTTAAAGAACCAATTATGAATTGTTATATGATAATGTCCTTAGTATTAAACTGTGATAGTGAAACCATGATAGACGATTATGGTTGATGAGATCTCTAATCATTTTAATAAGTTTGATACTTAAATGTCTCTAGGCTGATGTACTAGTAAACAGGGCATTGATAGTATAAACAGGCTAGCACATATTTGATGTCTTATGTCTTTAAGGGCAGGGATAGATCTCGTCTATCGAAGTGTTGAGATACTTGGACTGTACATGGACGTGTATTAGAGAATGCGTACGTTAGACTGGCCCACTTATACTGTTAAGTGTCACACTATGTGACGGTTGTGTAATTATCCTTAGGACCAGAGTCTACATGGCATCACGGTGTGGATTATCATGCTTTGACACTATTGAGGTTTCCTCAAACCACGGGGCGATCATGCGGTAGTGATTGGGTGTGATACTAAAGCATGCGGAGTATACTTGTTTGGTCTTCCGGAAATCGCGTACCCTATTAGTAGGGTGAATATCCGAAAGGGCCTTTTTATAAGGAATGTCTTACTCTCGTGAATCTTTGCAAAGTGGAAGTAAATGAGTTACTTCGAGAGAGCACGATATCCAAATTATATGATATGGTCGTTGATGTTTGACACTCGACAAACGACCGTATGGATATTATTACAGGGATAGGATTCTATTTACACGGTAACTGTATCATATGAAAGGTAGTAGTCATTACATTTGTCTCTTCCGATGATTGAGGGTCATGGTGTGTTGCTAGACGCTATCCCGTGAATTTGCACTTTGTGCCTACGGCCAACATATTCGAAAGCCTATCGGGTCACACACATATGAACATCTAGCCGGATTAAAATGTGGTTGATAACCAAATAAGGAAGGAATTTATTTCACGACTATAAAGGTTATAGTGGTAAATTAATATTGTGGTATTTATTATTAATAAATATAATACAAGATATTAATCATGATGATTAATTAAATATGTATATTGATACATATAATTTAATATATATATATATATATATATATATATATATATATATATATATATATATATATATATATATATATATATATATATATATATATATATATATATATGATATACATGTATTTTGTAAATTAATTAATCCTAGTATTATATTAATTAAAGAATATTTCGGATGCCAAAATATTGGTAAAAGTGGCGCCACTTTCTAATGTATTGGATACATTTGAATTGTGCAATTTAATTGAAAAAATAGATTTATGGTAATAAGATAAAGATATATTCAATATAAGATATTGTCAATATATATCTTAGGGAAAATATTTAATATAAGATATTGAATATTAATGAGATAAATCAATCAAATGTATTTTCCTTATTTTATTAGGAAAAAGTTTTATTTCTCCCCAATCTACTAGGAAGCTAATCCCAATCATATTGGAAAGTGCATGGGGCGCTCTATTTAAAGGAGGGATTGGCTAGCTCTTTTGTACATCACAATTCCAGGAGGTAATAGTTCTTGTGAAAAATAGAGTGCTTCCTAGAGAGAGAAAAAGTCGGTATAGCAGTCGAGTTTTTCAGGTAGCAATCCATGATGGGATTCCGGCGAGGTGTTCGTGTGGATCACCGGTAGAGGCCGAACGCTTGGGCGGCTTCGTGCAGAAACTACAACCGTAGACAAAGCGTCGGTTCAATTGGATCAACCAAGGTATTCTTTTGTCTACTTCCATTATGCTTGTTGCTTAAACGAAGTCGATCTTGGGTAATAGGAAATCAAAATTTTGAATTCCATTGCGTTCCCACGTAGATTTCTTAACAACGAGGTCAGCGGAGCCGTCTCACACCAGACTCCCTACGAGCTTGATGGCCGATCGAAGTCCTAGTTGTACTATTAGTCTTTATTGTAATTATGTCAAGTTATAGTCGGTTTCTCCCCTGTAAATAGGGATCATTGTAACCCTTTAACGGATATACCAAATAATACAAAAACTAAGGCATACTCTGCCCATTTTACTACTCATTTCTCGTCATATTTGCACCACCACCGGAATTCCATAGCACCACCGTGTGCCGCCATATGAACACCACTTTTACAGCTAGATATCCACCACTCATCCACCGCTGAACACCCGAGATAATTTCAACATTATCAATTTGTATTTACTACACACATTTATTACCGATACTCTAGAACATTCCTATTGTATGTATATATACTACACTTGTACATTCACAGAAATCAATGGAAATCATTTTCACTTCATAACATCTTAATATGGTATCAGAGCACAATCATTCTCCTCCATAGCATTCATTATTTCTTCCCATATTTTTTCCTATATCTCCAGTAAATCCATCCTCCCGCTATATTCTGTAAAACATTTCTTCTTTGCAGGCATCCCCCTCCATGTCGTCCTTTCCATCTAAGCTTGTTCCAAGTCTACTCTCACCTCCGATGACGCCGATTCTTCACCACAAATCATTGCCTTCAATCCTGTCTCACAAACTCCCATTAAATTGGACGCCACAAATTACGCATCCTGGAAGAAACAATTTACGATGCTCCTCTCCGGTTACGACCTTCTCGGTTTCATTGACGGAACCGTAAATGCCTGCCGGCAATCATCACCGCCAATGGAACTGCACAACCCAATCCTGCTCACACCTGGTGGCATCGCCAAGATAGCCTAATTCTCAAAGCTATTATGGCATCGCTCACTCTCAATGCTGCTTCGATTATTATCAATGTAGATACATCAACTGAAGCATGGAAAACACTATCAGATGTCTTCGCAAAGCCCTCCAGGGGCCGCCACCCACAAGCTCATGTTGCCGATCCGCCCTCCTTCTCTTGGCTCCTCGATAGCGATGCTACGGATCACGTCACTCCTGACCTTCAGAACCTATTTCTCCACACGCCGGCTTAGATGACATCATGGTCGGTGATGGCACCTCCCTCCTGATCACACACCGGTTCGTCTTCTCTACCTTTTTCTCCTTCCAAACAACTTACTCCTGACAATGTTTTATACGTACCTCACATGTCCCATGATTTGTTATCCATTTCCCAGCTTTGTAGTGATCATAATTTGTCAATTGAATTCTTACCCTCAAAATTTGTTGTGAAGGATCTTCTGACCAACCGCCCTCTGTTGCACGGACCAGTTAAAGATGGGCTATATGAGTGCCCATCCCAACCCTTACTGGCTTTTGCTATCAATAAGACGAACGACCAAGCACACCTGGCATCACAGACTTGGTCATCCCTCCGGTTCCATTTTTCAGTCTATTATCTCCATTAATAATTTAGATGTTGTGTCATCTTCTTTTACGCACTGTTCAGCTTTGTCTTGAATATAAGAGCCACAAACTTACTTTTGGCTCACCTACTTTACATGCATCTCGTCCTTTGGAAATTATCTTTTCTGATGTTTGGACCTCCCATGTTGTGTCATTGGATGGTTTGAAATATTATGTTATTTTTGTTGATTACTATACCAAGTATGTGGGGTTTTACCTTAGTTATTGTAAATCAGATGTCTCAGCCACGTTTATTAAATTTAAATCTCTTGTGGAAAAATTCCTTGACCTACACATAAAAATATTATACTGTGATGATGGCACAGAGTATGTGGCCCTTCGTCCATATTTTTACTCAACACGGCATCTCCCACTTAACCACACCACCTCACACCTCGGAACACAATGGTTTCTCTGAACGGCGTCATCTGCACATTGTTGAAACTGGTCTATCCCTTCTCACTCATGCCTCAAAGCCCCTGTCCTATTGGCCCTATGCCTTTGCCGCTGCCGTCTATCTAATTAATTGTATACCCACTCCCACTTTGTCCATGAACTCCCTTTACATCTGCATCTTTGGTGAACAACCCAATTACAACAAACTTTGCACGTTTGGTTGCCTCTGCTATCTCTGGCTTCGGCCCTACACTGACCATAAACTTCAACCTCGATCTATTCAATGTGTTTTTCTAGGCTACTCATCTACGCAAAGTGCCTACTAATGAGAGTTAACTTCACTATGCTTCGGTGCATGTTTTAGCCCCCGTTTACGACACTTTACGCTTATATTGGGTAGTTTTAGACCATTTATAGGGCAAAATGCATTGCATACTCACTTTGAGGTAAACCGTCAAATAGATGGAAAACCTCACAATTTTACGGTATTTTGACCCTTTTCGAGCCCTAATTATCTTGCAGAGTTATGCTCGGTATGTGTTTGAGGCCGGAAGACAAGGCATGAGACTTAGAGTGGCATAACCGAAGCCTGAGAATTGAAACGGATCAATAATAGTTGATGTTTTCGCCTTACATTCACTTTATTTGCAGTTTGAGCTGTGTTGGAGGCATTTTCGGGACTTGTGGTCTGCATAAAAGTTGTAGATAATTGAATGATCTTTTTAACGCAACCTGAATCACTCGAATCAGAGATCTACATGCAAAGTTATTGCCAAATTATTGAAGGCCATCAGTGCTGAAAGTTGCAGGATCCACTGCAACGCACCGGATCCAGTGCGGACACACTGGACGGACAGAAAGTTCAGTTTTGGTACAGAGCACTCAGTACGAGCGTACTGAGATCTAGTGCGGACGCACCAGGTCGATTTTCTGCACCTATATATACATTTTTACACAGATTTTCAGCATTCATCACTCTCCCAAGAACCCTAACTAGTAGTATAGCTCGAAATTCTTCCCTTTTGGCTCTTTAGACTCACTTCTACTTCAAATTTACTTAGTTTAATGATAATCTAGCTTAGTTTTAGTTGAAGAATCTTGGATTTTCCATAGTCTTTGGTTCATCTTCTTCTTCCCAAGTGACATGGGTGTGAAAGGAGCTTGATGTAAACTCGAATTTCCATGTTTTCGGCAATCAATTTCACTTATTCTCTTGTTTTATGGAGTTAATTTCATGTTCCAATCTTGCTTTCGTAGTTATAATGTGTAGCTAAACTTTATCATAGCTAAAATCATGTGAAGATTGAAGAAATCCCCTTCTAGTTGATTAATTGGGAATGTGTAGTGTTTATTTGTTGTTATATTGATGAATTCATGTCTTAAAAATTGTTCTTAATGCTTGAATTAGATTGTACACCTAGTTCATGAACTCACACACCACTTTTATAAATGTATGTTGCGAAGGGGTGTGGGAAAAAGGGGTTTTAAGATCGTTGTTTACAATTGACTGAGTTGTTTGGATCGATTGGGTAACGAGGTTTGTCGGTGTAAATCGAGCGGCTCTAGAGATTTTATCTTGTTTCAGTCAATTAAATCCTTAAAGGCAGACTGTTGAACCGGGCAAAGGGTACTAGGTTGTTGCATGGCGTCTAGTACTGTTTTAGGAGTTTGCACCCATGAATGAGTCGATATAAGCATTAGGATGGTTGGTTGGTAGTTTCATTCCCAAATAGTCAATTAGAGGGGCAAAAGTATTCAATTGGATCGTGATTTGGCTATATCTCTTTATGTCTAGTTTAAATATTGTTTTAGCATAATCAAAACTTGAACACACTTGATTAACCTAAACTAAGTACGAAGACGACTTTGGTATTCGATTGATTCCTCGAGGGATACGACATTGCTCTCCACTATAGTGCTTCCGACCCGGTACTCTGCCTGTTAAGGTTGGTCGTTACTATTTTGGTCATCACCTACCACTGTTATGATATCTCCAACCCTCGCCTTTATGTCTCTTGGCATGTGAAAATTGTTGAAGATGTTTTTCCATTTCGTTCCCCATCTTCCACTTCCCCTCCCCCTTCTGCACCTACCCCTGACTTACCCATTCCTACTCCTCCTCCCTATCGCTCTCTTCCACCCACACCTACCCTACCCTCTCCACCTTCATATGCGCCTGACCCACCCTCTCACTCAAGTTCTTCACCTGCCTCTCCTGCCCCTCAACCCACTCATCAGATGACAACACGTGCCAAAAGTTATATCCACAAACCAATCAATAAGCTTAACATGCACTCTCATCTTAACTCTCATATGGCCTCTGAACCTTCCAATATCACCCAAGCTCTTAAAAGTCCCCAATGGAGGAATTCTATGCAAGAGGAGTATGATGCTTTGATGTGCAATGACACCTGGGAACTTGTTCCCCCCGATCATAGTTTTAATGTTGTTGGTTCTAAGTGGATATTTCGTATTAAATATCTTCCTGACGGCTCCATTGATCGCTACAAGGCATGGCTTGTGGCAAAGGGATTCACTCAACGTCCTGGCATTGACTATGTTGAAACTTTTAGTCCTGTCAATAAACCTTCCACTATTCGTACTGTTTTATCTTTGGCTCTTATACTGGAGTGGTCACTTCGTCAGCTGGACATCAACAATGCTTTTTTGTAGGGACACTTATCTGACACAGTCTATCTATCCCAACTGATTGAGCTAAAATTTACCCCACCAAAAATAATTTATAAAGACTCGAAACCGTGGGCAAACTAACTCTCTAACCGGCAGTGTACCGGGTCGATTGATAGAATAGCTATAGGAGTACAAGGTCGAACCCAAGGGAAGTGTTTGTGAGTACCAAAGTGAACGTGTTACTTAGTCTAGGTGATCGATCTTTTTAAAGTGTTTGTATACTACAACGACACTAGAGTGATTTCTACTAACGAGTCTAAAGATAGAAAATAAAGAAAGAAGATTAACTACTCGGTTTTTAACGTTATACTAAGGGACATAGCCGAACCATGATCAAGGTAGCTAGTTTCAACCCTAAGGGTAGACAAAACCGGGAGTGTGCATTATAACAAATGAACTCTCGCAATCAATTTCACGGGTGCGTGCTCCTAATTCCGGTGCTAAGGTCTGAACAACTCTCTCCTAACACCTTATGCCATGTTAACTACCCTTCCCTAAAGAAGATTCACTAACAAGACATGTTATGCACTAGAGCCGCTTAAATGTTAAAACGAGTAACCTCGTTTTGGGCTCGGGCTTAACAACTAAGCCGAGTCTACGCCGCGATCTTAGAACCCCTTTTTCCATACCTCCCCGCAAAATACATATGTAAGATTGGTATGTGAGATTACTAAATTAGGTGATCAATCTAATCTAGCGATGTTATAATAAGTTCTAAGACGTGAAACAAGCAAGATTAAACAATAAAAAGCACTACCCACTCCCAATTTCATCACCCAAAGGGTGATTTCACCAAATTTCACATTATTCGACTATGAAAAGGGATTAGCTACTCATTATACTAGTTAAAACATAAAATAAACAGTAAATTAAAGACATAATAAGTGAAGGAAGGAAGAAATATACCATAGAAGTGAGAATTTTGAAATTTAGATCCAAAAAGTACACTATGAAGAACTAATTAAAAGATGGTGTCTTAGTGTTTGAAGTAGAAATCTGAGCTAAGAAATGGAAAGATTAAGCTGAGATTATACTGATTCAAGCTAAGAGAACGTATTCTAAGCTATTACAAAATTCGAGCTAAGAAATGGGTAGGGTTTTGCTAAGAGAATGGTTGTTTTTTCAAGAAATAGTCTAAGGGGGATATTTATAGGTGGGGGAAAATCTGCAAAATTCTGGCCTCAAACGCACGTTTGGGAGGTTGAACTTGGCATTTCACATCTTCAAACGCGCATTTCGCATAGGGCAAACGCTCGTTTCGCTTCATTTCTGGGTAGGCTCTTGTCTGATCTTCAACTGGAACGCAAGTTTAGGAAGTTGAAACACGCGTTTAGAGGACTTGGAAAGCGCGTTTAGGGCAGTTTGAAACACGCGTTTAGAGAGGTTGAACTCTGATCAAGCTGGTGGCTTCTGAAACACCCGTTTGGGGGTTCAAACGCGCGTTTGAACCCCATTTGCTCCAAAACTTCAACTTTTCTTCCCTTTTGATCTCTTCTCTTGCCTCGATCATGCTTTTCACCATGAATCATCACCTTCCGGGTTCTCAAGACACTAATACCCTACAACATCATGAACAACCAAAAACATCCAAACAATTCCGGAGGGTAAAAGTGCTCGGGAATAGGGTTAATATCAACAAAAAGGGGTAATAATCCATCAAAGTAACGGATTCACTCCCCGTGCCATAAACTCACGATATCACCCCGAAAACGGTCTAAATAACCCAAAAACGTGCTAAACATGTGGTAAACGGGGGTGGGAAATGCACCGGAATCACGTAAAGTTGACTCCCATCACCAACCACCTGGTTTTCCTGATTCCACTCATCCAGACTATGTATGTAAGCTTGGTAAGGCGATTTATGGTCTTAAACAAGCCCCCCCGGGTTTGGTAAGATGAAATCATCCGGTATCTTTTATCGGTTGGCTTTTAGAACTCAACTGCTGATACCTCCCTATTCATATTTTCTCATGGTACTATCCGTCTTTATGTGTTGGTTTATGTAGACGACATTTTTATCACTGGCACTCATCCAGATACGCTTAATCAGTTTGTCACTCCTATGGCTTCATGTTTTTCTCTGAAGGACCTCGGTGATCTATCTTATTTTTTGGGGGTGGAAATTCTTCCAAATAAAGATGGTTTGCTTCTCTCCCAGCGACGCCACATCACTAAGCTTCTTACCAAATTAAGATTTCAGGAAGCCAACTCTGTCCTGACACCGTTATCCAATGACATATCCATTCTTACAGCCAAATCGGGCACGCCGTTTGAAGACCCAAAGCAATATCATATGGTTCTCGGTAGTCTACAATACTTGCTTATTACAAGCCCAGACATTGCATTTGCCGTAAACAAACTCTTCAATACATGCATCAACCTACTGGTGTGCATTGGTCTCATGTCAAGCGCATTCTTCGCTATCTCATTGGCACTTCCCACTATGGTCTTCGATTATTTCGCCACTCCCTGTTTACACTTCATGCCTACTCTGACGCCGATTGAGGTGGTGACAAGGATAACTATGCCTCCACGAGTGCCTGTATAGTTTACCTTGGCCGTAACCCTCTCTCTTGATACTCCAAAAAGCAAAATACCATTGCCCGATTAACCACTGAAGCCGAATACCGTTCTGTTGCTGCCGCCACTGCTGAACTTCATTGGGTTGCATTTCTTCTTCATGAGCTCGGTTTCCGTATCACGCATATTCCCACAATTTATTGTGACAATCTTGGCACCGCACAATTTTGTGCTAATCCGGTGTTCCACTCTCGTATGAACATGTTGAGATTGACTACCACTTTATTCATGATAACATCCAAGTTGGTCGCTTACGGGTTACTCACATCAATGCCAATAATCAGTTAGCTGATTCTCCCTTATAAAGTCTTTACCCCGTCCACTTTTTCTTCTACAGCGTAACAAGTTGGGACTCCGACCTTGTCCAACTTGAGGGATGGTATTAGTGTATATATATTATATTAGCAATATCTGATTTATTCATTTGTATTTACTACACACATTTATTTATTACCAATACTATAGAACATTCCTATTGTATGTATATATGCTACACTTGTACATTCACCGAAATCAATGGAAATCATTTTCACTTAATACCATCTATCTTAATAACTGCGATAATTGAATATTACTTTATAATTTTTATTTATTTATTAAACATGGATTTGATTTTTTATATTTTAACGAGCCAAAGTCAAGTTGAAAGTCAAAAACACATTTACAGAGCCAAACGTGGATAACTTTTTTTTAAACCAGCGGAGCTTAAATATAATTTTTAATCATTTTTATACCAACAATTATGATCACGCTCGTGAACTAAACGAGAAAAGCATGAATATAATTTTTTGTTCATTTATTTTGCAATAACTATTATGCTCATAATAATCCACTTTTGAAAACCGAATTTCTACTTAATCATATGTTATCTTGCATTCACAATTCATTCCGTGAGAATTGACGTGTTGATTTCTTTCATCTTGGATGCTATGTAATATAACAATAGTTTTGAAATATAGCATTTCTTGATACTGTTTTAAAAGGGAAAAGTTATAATAGATACATATTACACTAATAGCATATTACACTAAAATTAATATTAATAGCATATTGTTGTTTCTGTTCATTCAAAAGCTGTTTCTTTGTTTCAAAAGAGACATAATAGATACAATAGATACAGACATATCAAAATTAGTGGTTCAAACTTAAAATTGAAATGTGTATATTAGATTCAATTGTAGCAATTTCAAAAGAAAAAAAAGTAGATGGAGTAGATTTGTCATTTGGACCATTGATGTTGTGAAATCAAATCAAATTTTCCTAATGTCAAAGCCGCCATCTTCTTTTGGACTGTTGTTGAAAACAACAAAATGGAACGGTATGATTATGAACATGAATGTCTGAAGATCAGTTTCACACAAATCATGGCAAACACACATAGTTATAAGCTATTATCAAGTTGTTTGAAAAAGGCAAATCAATTGCAAATTTCTCACTGTTAATGCCGCCAAGTGTAGGTGGAGAAGATTTGTCATCTTCTTTTCGACTGCTGTTGTTGAGAATAGCGATATTGGCACCGGTGTGATAATGGACATGAATTTCCTACTTGTTTCAGCATTAAAACATTACCAATAACAAAGCTGCCACCAATGATTAAGGCTGGAAAAACAACCTTAACAACTTTCTCCCACGAAGGAGTTGGTCTAACAGCCTCTTCGACGGTCCTCATTAAATTTTCTATTGCGTTATTTGCTCTAAACTCGTTTTCTTCCACGGTCCTAACTAAATCATCTAATGCAACTTATTCAGTACCGTTGGTTTTCTCCACCGCTTTCTTTATATCTTGTATGATGATTTCTGTACTCTAAGATATTTGATATATCTCATTGAGTAGGTTGTTGTTTAACTGTCCAAGTGGGATAGTGAGAAATTAAAAAAATAAAAATAAAATAAAAAAACAATTATAAGAGGGTACACAATTAAAAAAAAATCAAATCAATTATGAGAGGGAAAAAACAACCACAGATTTACCTGTGAGGACTCGCCATTGCCATTTTTACTATCCATAGCACATCGCAATTCAACTACACAAAAGTAACAATCCAGCGTCACAAAATGGTGTAACTAAACACTTATTCTCCCTGAGATTATATACTAAAACTTGAATGATAGTAGGCAAATCATGATGTTACGAAATCGCTCCTATCAATTATCATACCATTTTAGACCTGAAACTGTATGCACAACTAAAACACAAAGACAACACAACATTGATTTCAATATCGCTGAATAAACAAGGAAAACAACAAATAACACTAATGTTACCACATCAAGCACATTTCAAATTAAGGACCACTAACCATCACTCATCAGCTCATAAGAAGCTAAAACTACCCGTATTGAGGGGGAAAAAGTTGTAACCAATCGATATGCAATCAGAGAGCAAAAAAGAAATAAACAACACCTGAATTTATTGGTTGGGGGAAGAATTACAGAATAATCTTATTGGCATATCATTCATTCACCAATAAATTTGACCATACAATGTATACACACTTTAGAATCTTTACCAATGGCCAAGAAGAGCAATATGCAGGTTTTCAAAAGCAATCTAGGAGTACTTAAGGCCTCAATTCAGAAATCAGCTACAAAATAATAATCCAACAACAAATAGTAAGCATATCATGATTGTTACAAAATCGCTCTCATCATACTATTTTAGGCCTAAAATGGGAGAAATTATTGTGTGGTGAGGGAATTTGGGGGTGAAGTGACGTGTGAAAAGATCAGAACCACACAGTTTAAATACAGAATGAAAGTATGTGGTATGCTACATAGTTTAAATAAAGAATTAAAGTATGCGGTATGAAAGTTTAAATACACAGTTTAAATAATTTCCACTAAAGAGAAATGGTATGCTACAACTAAAGCACCAAGGCAACACTAACAATGATGCTAATGGTACCACATCAATCATAGATCAAATTAACGGCCACTAATCATCACTCATCTGCTCACACCAAGCTAAAGTACTCGTATTGAGAGAAAAAAAAAAATTGTAACCAATCAATATGCAATCAAAGAGAAAAAAAGAAATTAAAGTAAACACCGGCTAAATTTATAGTTTATTCACCAATAAATTTGACCATACAACTTGTACCGACTTTCGAATCTTTACCAATATCCAAGAAGCATTGAAAACACAAACATTTCTTATTTAAGATTTAAAAAAAAAATTGGGGATTTTTTAAAGAATTATATGCATATTGAAAATAGAAATATTAAAAATAATGACAAGTTGATAAATTTATGAAATATAAATTACCTTGTACTAGTATTTCGGACTATTTTCAGACTACATCAATGTTTGTTTTCCTTTTAAGTGTAAATTCCACAACCGTTGTCATCTCATTGCCTTCAACCATATGGTGCCAGAATTTATAAACGGGGACCTTTGAGATGCTACGGATATTCAATCTTTTTAACATGAATGAAACTCGTCCAAAGACCTGCAATGTGAAGGAAAAAATAAACATAACTCCACATCAACCTTGATCAAATCAAAGCAAACAAGCATTTTTACACAAGTTTGTAAAAGCTACACAAACAGGTTAGAGTTACAAGGCAGGTGAAAACGATTTTATTTTTCATGATGTTGGAATTATATTTTCTAGACTTTCAAAGTTGAAGCATAAATCCCAAGTATCAAACTTTGGAGCAAACTCAAGTGATTTAGGAGTTATATCAAATCGAGAGGCAGGAGTGTTCAATTCACCCCCTTAGAAACTCTTAGTAAAAACACCCGTCAACAAGAGGCACAATTTATTCTGTCAGCAAACTATATACAATCCAAACCGGTGAAGCAGAAACAAATAAGAGAAATTATCAAGATTAATTCATGAATTAGAAATTTGAAATTTCTTCAACGAATGCAAAGTGGTTGCAAAGTAAAATTTAAGCGGTTATTAATAATTAAAACCTAAACCACAAAACAAAATCCTTATAAAAGAATTAAACTTTCTAAAATTCAATGACTGTTCGGCAATGGGCGCCTTTAATCAACCAGATAAATGTACCAAATTTAGGATTCAACCAGTTCTCAACAATGACCGAAGAAAACCATCACCCCGAATTTCTTTGCAGGTAGTTAACAAAGATGGAGCAAGAATTTCTCTACAAATTATCATAATCATAAAACTAACCTCAAAGACTCTAGAGTCGGTGTCTTCCTTCAAAATTGAAGTTTTCGCAGCTACAACTGGAGGGGGAATTGAATGGGTTATTATTAGGATAGACTTGGGAGATAGAAACTTGGGTTGGGAGTTTGGAGTTGGGAGATATACATAGACTATCTTTTCCCTCCCAATTATTAAAAAAATCGAAATTTCAAAATTCAAATTTTAATAAATTTCCTGCCATTATATTTTAAAATTTAAAATTCAAATATTTGAAACATTTCATTACAAAAAAAATTCCCGCCATTATAGTTTCGTATTTTAAATTCAAATATTTGAAACATTTCCCTACAACAAAGTAAATAAAATGTTTATACCACAACAAAGAGTCGCAACAAAATCTTACATCATTGATTTTTTTAGGACCCATATAGATCAATAAAGCCTATGTCATAATCAATGATTCAAAAATGTATTGTACGCAATGTTATGGTTATTTTGTTATAGCACTATCATTACACCAACAAATTATGACTGTTGATTATTATATATGTGTTGTAACAGGATTATCTCAATACTGTAACAATACTTCAAGCTAGAGCAAAAGTGATTCGAGATTTCACACAAAGTAATGATAGTTTACATTTAAGTGGCTTGTTCTAATTAATTAGAGATGTTCACGGTTCTGTACGGTTAATAGCCGAAACCGAACTGAACATTTCGGACCGTTTGCTTTAGAAAACCGAATTAAACCATATATGGTTAGGTTTATTTCGTTAACCGAAAACCGAAATAAAATTCAACAATTCTATTCGGTCATAAACGGTTGGGTTTTTCCATTTGGATATAAACGGTTCGGATAACGGTTCGGTTATAAGCAATTTTAATTAAAAATATATAAAATTTTTGGTTATAACGGCTAATTATACATGTTGGATATAAACGGTTTTGTTACGGTTTTTTGTTTGGTACGGTTTCGGTTCGGTTAATTGTTCGGTTTGTAATTCAGGTTTTGTTTTTGGTTCGGTTAATTGTTCGGTATATAATTCGATTTGGTTTCGGTTCGGTTACGGATAATTTGTACCGCGAACCGTAACCGAACTGAAATTATCGGGTTTTGTCTATATTATTAACCGGAAACGAATTAACCGAACCAAACCGTATACATGAACACCCATATTCTAAATCAAAGATGCTCTTCTTTTACTCGGGCTTTCCTGTGTGATTAGGGGGCCTTGATTCTAGGGCCCTTGATTACGTTATTTGGGGCCCTTGTTTCTAGAGGCATGTGTAATTTATGCGTAATTAGTGGGCTCTGGTTTCTACAAGGTAATGATAGTTTACGTGTAACTTGCTCGGTTTAAATCAAAGATGCTCTACTTTTACAAGGCGTTCATGTGAAACAATCGAGAGCACGTTTTTTCCACGCATGTCTTTTGACCGCCTTAATCCAGTTCATATTAAAACGACGAGTAGAATTGGACATCAAGGTACCGTAGTGCATCGATTTACCTTACCCTTGTCGTAGATGACTTTAGCCTTGACAACCTGAGAGCAGAATATTCATTTGGTTGTGAATTAGTTTTACTACAAATGCACACCACAAACAATTATCTTAACAATTCAAACAAATACATATCGTACTGAATTTTCAAAGCAGTGTTGCATTGTACATTGCATTTAGAGACCTACTGTGTAACAACTCTATGTTTTTCCAATTGTCAAAGAAAAAAATAGGCGATTTATGTGGTTGTATCTTTGGGAAATATTTGTGTGGTGTCTCAATTCATGTAGAGGCACCGTGTGGTTGAATCTGAACAACACAGTTTCATTATAGAATGAAACTGAGTGATTCAGATTGAACCTCATGCTAACTCTTCACAAATACACTCACTATGTTTGAATTTCCCCTTATGTCAAAGGAAAAAAAGGGGGAAATATTTGTATGGTGAGAGAATTTGAGGTGAAGTGACAGGTGAAACGATCAGAACCACATAGTTTAAATACAAAATAAAACTGTATGGTATGTATAGTGTCACACGGTGTCTCCACACCGTGTGGAGACACCACAAAAGTATTTTCCAAAAAAAAAAAAAAAAAAAAAAAAAAAAAAAAACTATTTATGTGGTCTTATCCAATGCTCAAAGAAAAAAAAAGGGCAATTTATGGGAAAGTTAATGTGTGGTGAGGGAATTTAAGGTGAAGCGATGAGTGAAACGATCAGAATCACACAGTTTAAATACAGAATAAAATTATGTGGTTTAGGGTGTGTCACACGATGTCTCCGCACCGTGTGGAGACACCACTCATATATTTCCCCAATTTATGTGGTCAGTGGTCTTAGTAAAAAGAAAGGAAAATTATCACAGGAATTTCCTCTTAGAGAATCAGCTATCTGCGTGGCGATCTCCTGGACCACACAATTTCCACACACGGGCATTTGTATTCCACCTCAAGAAATCGTGTGGTCCCAGATCCTCGCCACGCGTGAGCGATTCCTACTGAGAGTCCTCTGATGAAACGGCCCAAAAGAAAAGCTTATATTGTCAGGTCGGCAGAATCCCTTTCAATCATTTATCATTATTACCTCATATCCAGATTATAAATAATCCTAACATTTTTTTATTTTGGTCTAATAATATAAGTCATTTACAATATTAAAAGAGTATTAATAAATATTTTTTCTTATCT
Organism: Gentiana macrophylla; assembly: GCA_026214975.1. Lineage (NCBI taxonomy): Eukaryota > Viridiplantae > Streptophyta > Magnoliopsida > Gentianales > Gentianaceae > Gentiana > Gentiana macrophylla. The sequence continues at coordinate 7,255,237 of CM047817.1, forward strand.
TATTTCTAATTTATATTAATTCAACCATTTTTATTTACTCTATAATTGTTGCATTTATGATAGTCAATGAGTGTATTAGACATTTTATACATACATTAACTATATTTGACTACTTAATCAATGTGAAAATTCTAGAATGATTCATATTTTGGACCGGATGTAGTATTTATATTGAATCCGAGGCGTAATGATACAGCACAACCAATGCGTCTTAAAAGGTGATATATCGGTTATTTACCTCGTTGATAATGATGGAAATTCATCATAATCTAAGATAATTATAATCGTTATATTATTTGTTGTGACACAAGTACACAATGATTATGTCTGTATCATTACACAATTTGATATACGTAGAACATGTGTATCACTATAACTTATTGTGGTACAAGTGTACAAATAGTCTGAATTTTCTTATGTCGTTAAAGATTCCCTTAGGTACAGTATACCATTGTTGTTTAGCGTGTTGTGAGGGTAATTAAGGGGGTAAAATTTCCTATTAAAATCCATCAAAAAAAAAAAAAAAAAATCCTATTAAAACGAACCGTCAAATAATTGTCACGTGTACAAACAAATGATCTATACCGTTTATTCAAGTCAATCAAGACTAGAATAAATTGGCTATTGGTAGCGCCTTGAGCTCTAATCCCCATATGGTGCAAGAGGCTCAAGTACAAGTTTTTTTTGTGTCAGAACGACGTCAAAATAATGTTTTTAAAAGTAATGATACGGGCACAACGGTTATGCCACAACGAGTAACAAAATAACCATCCGTACTGTTGATTATAATGAGGTAATAGAATAAAATGAAATTTTATTTCAATTGAATGAAAAAAAGTTCATTTTCATTCCATCAAATGGATTGAATTGATGAAAATCGACAAAACACCTATCTTACCTCCACAATTCATTCCGTGAAAATTGACGTGTTGATTTCTTTCATCTTGGATGCTATGTAATATAACAATAGTTTTGAAATATTGCATTTTTTTATACTGTTTTAAAAGGGCAAAGTTATAATATAATAGATACATCATACATATTACAATAAAATTAATATTAATAGCTGATTGTTGTTTTTGTTCCGTAGATGCTCATTCAGAAGCTGTTTTTTTTGCATATTGTTTGTTTCAAAGAGACATAATAGATACAAAAGATACATACATATCAAAAGTAGTGGTTCAAACTTAAAATTGAATTGTGTATATTAGATTCAATTGTAGCAATTTCGAAGGAAAAAATAGATGGAGTAGATTTGTCATTTGGACCATTGACGTTGTGAAATCAAATGCAATTTTCCCAATGTCAATGCCGCCGACCATAGATGGAGTAGATTTGTCTTCTTTTGAACTGTTGTCATTGGAAACAGCAAAATAGAACGGTATGATTATGAACATGAATGTCTTGTTTCGTGCCGGCTTGTTTTGGCAAAACAACCATAATGGTCTGAAGATCAGTTTCATACAAATCATGGCAAACACACACATAATTATAAGCTATTATCAAGTTGTTTCAAAAGGGCAATTCAATTGCAAACTTCTCAATGTTAATGCCGCCAAGTGTAAGTGGAGAAGATTTGTCATCTTCTTTTCGATTGTTGTTTTTGACAATAACGATATTGGCATCGGTGTGATAATGGACATGAATTTCCTGCTTGTTTCGATGCAGGCGGACGCAGATCCCGTGAGGGCGTTACTTTACGGCGAGTGTAAATTTTTAGGGAGGCAAAAAAAATACACAACATATATAATAGTGTTTTTTCCGGATCCGAGGGGAGGCGACTGCCCCCCTTAACAAAGGGTACATCCGCCCCTGTTTCGGTATTAAAATATTACAATAACAAAGCTGTCCTCATTAAATTTTCTATTACGTTATTTGCTTTAAGCTCGTTTTCTTCCACGGTCCTCACTAAATCTTCTAATGCATTTATGAATGCAACTTCTTCAGTATCGTCGGTTTTCTCTGCCGCTTTGTTTTCCTGTCCAGATGGGATAGTGAGAATTTAAAAAAATTAAAAACCAAAAACAAAAAAACAATTATGAGAGGACACAATTAAAAAAAATCATTTATGAGTGGGAAAAAACAACTAGAGATTTAAGCTAATTACATTTCCTCAAATGAAAAGAAATTTACCTCGGAAACCATATATAGGAGACAAATTAAATAAACAAATATGAGACTCAAAACTTTGAAAATCGTATGAAAAAAAAACTCTCGACAAGTTGCTGCCTAACAGAGTAGTTTTGGAAATTATATTTTGTATATGGGCGAGTGTAAATTTTTAGGGAGGCAAAAAAAATACACAACATATATAATAGTGTTTTTTCCGGATCCGAGGGGAGGCGACTGCCCCCCTTAACAAAGGGTACATCCGCCCCTGTTTCGATATTAAAATATTACAATAACAAAGTTCGTCCTCATTAAATTTTCTATTACGTTATTTGCTTTAAGCTCGTTTTCTTCCACGGTCCTCACTAAATCTTCTAATGCATTTATGAATGCAACTTCTTCAGTATCGTCGGTTTTCTCTGCCGCTTTGTTTTCCTGTCCAGATGGGATAGTGAGAATTTAAAAAAATTAAAAACCAAAAACAAAAAAACAATTATGAGAGGACACAATTAAAAAAAATCATTTATGAGTGGGAAAAAACAACTAGAGATTTAAGCTAATTACATTTCCTCAAATGAAAAGAAATTTACCTCGGAAACCATATATAGGAGACAAATTAAATAAACAAATATGAGACTCAAAACTTTGAAAATCGTATGAAAAAAAAACTCTCGACAAGTTGCTGCCTAACAGAGTAGTTTTGGAAATTATATTTTGTATATTGACAATTGTAGAATATTACACAAAATACTAAACTACAGTAACAGCTAATCCACTAATTTAGCCTAATTATACGCCTGAATATATGCTGAAATAATTACAATGAATATGACATAAATACACAATATATACTCTAATACCACCCCTCAAGTTGGACGAGGGAGGAGGCCCAACTTGCTACGCTGATGAGTAAAAGACAAGCGAGGGAGAGACTTGGTGAGGCAATCAACAAGTTGATCTTGAGCACTGACATGAGCAACACGCAAGGAGCCACGCTGTACCTGATCACGAATAAAATGGTAGTCTATAGCAACGTGCTTCATCCTGGAGTGAAAAACATGATTATGACAGAACTGCATGGTGCCCAAGTTATCACAGTAGATAACCGGAGCTGTGGCAATGGGAAACCTAAGGTCACGAAGAAGGAACGTAACCCAAAGGAGTTCAGCAGCAGTAAAAGCCACAGACCGGTACTCAGCTTCAGTAGAGGATCTAGCAATGGTGGACTGCTTCTTGGAGCTCCAAGAAATGGCATTTCTGCCAAGGTATACAACATAGGCCCCAGTAGAAGCATAATCATCCTTGCAGCCACCCCAGTCTGCGTCAGAAAAGGCATAAAAAACCGGTGGGGAATCACGGTAGAGCTGAAGGCCTAGATCCACTGTCCCAGCTAAATAGCGAAGCATGTGTTTGGCATGATTCCAATGTACATCTGTGGGAGTATGCATAAACTGAGACAATTTGTTAACAGCAAAGGCCAGATCAGGACGAGTGAAGAGCAAATCGCAAATCGCCAATAACCATACGATACTCGATGATCGCCATCAATACTGAAGGTGCTAGATTTGGCGAAGGTCGGAGATCGTGACGGCGGTGTAGTAACAGGATTAGCCTGATCCATATGCAGACGAGTAAGAAGCTCAGTAGCATATCGCTTCTGAGATAACACACAACCGTGATCATTGTGTAAAATCCCAATACCCAGAAAATATGATATAGAACCAAGATCCTTGAGCGCAAATCGACGACCCAAAAGAGAAATAAACTTCTCAAATGCCTGAGTATCATTACCCATAATGATGATGTCATCCACATATACCAACAGGTAAATAACAATAGTACCAGTATTGTAGATAAATAGTGACGAGTCAGCATCAGCATTCCTAAAATCACTGGTGATGAGAAACCCTTTAAGTTCCTCATACCAAGCCCGAGGGGCCTGTTTCAACCCATAGATAGCCTTACGCAACTTACACACATGATTAGGAAGCTCAGTACTGACAAAACCAGAGGGTTGGGCTAAATACACATCCTCAGATAAGTGCCCCTGTAAAAACGCATTGTTAATATCTAGCTGCCGTAATGACCACCCCTGTGAAAGAGCTAGAGTAAGAACAACGCGTACTGTGGTGGGTTGTGAAAAACGAAATGCCATTAATTGAAAAATATTTTCACGAAGGGATATAAATTCTCCATCATTATCAGAATAGAGGACTTTAATCGGATGTTCAAAATATTTTTCAACAATAGCGCGGAATTGAATAAACGTGGAGTGAACCTCAGATTTACGTGTTAACGGATAAATCCAAATATAACGCGTACAGTGATCAACAAAAATGACAAAGTATTTAAAACCATCAATTGACAGAATTAGTGATGTCCACGCATCATTAAAAATTATCTCAAGGGGACGAGCAGATCGCAAAGTAGATTCACCAAAAGGGTGTTTGTGACTCTTATTTTGTAAACACGCTGAACAATGCATAAAAGAAGAGTTCGTGGATTGTAAAATTGTAAGACTTAATAATTGAAGATAAAATAGGATGAGCCGGATGACCCAACCGATGATGCCAATCTTGTGAGGAGGCTTTATTTGTAGCAAACGCAACGGGAAGAGGACTGGGCCACTCGTACAGACCATTTCTAACCGGACCACGTAGGATAAGCTGGTTCTTCTGAATGTCCATCACAACAAATTCAGAAGGTAAGAACTCAATAGGCAGATTGTGAGCTTTGCAAAGTTGAGAAATTGAGAGTAAATTACGAGACATGCTGGGGACACAGAGGACATTACGTAAAGTAAGGGATTGATCAGGGGTAATGGGAAGTAAAGAACTGCCAGTATGAGTAATCGATAAACCCTTACCATCACCAACCAGAATGTCATCGGTGCCAGTGTACGGAGCATGCAGAGATAAATTCTGAAGATCAGAAGTCACATGGTGTGAAGCTCCACTGTCAAGTAGCCAATTTGGTGAATTTGACTCAAACTGAGCCGAGTCATTAGGAGGAGCAGCAACATTAGCCTGAGGACGAGTCTGTCTCTGAACCTGAAATTGATCACACCAAGGAGCAGCATGACCATATTGATAACACAATTGACACTTACCCTGATACCCACGTGAAGTATTGTTCGAATTATTGAAATTCGAGCCATGAGTCTGCTGCTGACTCGAATTATTATTATAATTCTGATTATTATGGGAACTTCTGTTTTGAGATGAGGGCCGGCCTCCTTGCTGGGAGTTGGGCCTGGCATTATAGGCCTGTTGATAGGGCCGGCCTCCTTGCTGTTGCTGAGTTGAATTAAAAGACCTATTCTGAGTTGAATTTCCCCTGTAATGCGGAGAGTGCTCGGATTGCTGCTGCGGGGTCTGTAGGCCACATGAGCCGTGGGAGCAAACTGACTAGGAGGAGCCGCCGCCGGAAGAGGGGTTTGATGCAACAGTTTCTCGTGAAGCTCCTCAAAGGAGATCACATCATCTCTAGCTTGAATGGCACGTGTTATTTCCAGAAATTCAGATCCGACATTTTCAAGAATAATGTCGATAAGGTCATCATGGCTGAGAGGTGAGCCAAGAAGTGCCACTTCGTCCGCTTTTTGTTTCATAAAATACATGTATTGGGTTACCGATTGATTACCTCGGAAGTGGGCCTTCATCCCAGCTTTGATGAGGCGAATTCGAGCCCGAGAGGGCTTAGCATGTAAGTATCATTCAAGGTCGTCCACGCCGCCGCCATGATCTTCTTGCCGTAGAGAAGCGGCGCCACCTCCGGCGTGAGTGATGAGAGTAGCAGGTTCAGCAACAAATGGTCCTGGCGTCGCCATAGCTGAAAGTCGGGATTGGGTTTGGTGGTGGTGCCTTCAGTGATTGTCTCTGGTGGTGGTTGCGTGATGCCATCAACGTGTTTAAACAGGTTATAGCCAATTAGTAGCGATTCTAACTGCATATGCCATAGATAAAAATTGGTAGCATCCAATTTTATTGGTGCTTGAATAGCTGAATTAAAAGTAATGGGGTTTTGATCCGCCATTTATATCGTTGGTAAGGTAGCCGGCGATTTGAAGGTAGCCACAATGGCTGAGAAAAAAAAAATTAGGTTTCTGGATCACTGCTCTGATACCATAACAGAGTAGTTTTGGAAATTAGATTTTGTATATTGACAATTGTAGAATATTACACAAAATATATACTAAACTACAGCAACAGCTAATCCACTAATTTAGCCTAATTATACGCCTGAATATATGCTGAAATAATTACAATGAATGTGACATAAATACACAATATATACTCTAATACTGCCCAAAAAAACCTACATTGGATATTTGATGATGATTAAGAAGTATTATCAGAATCGGGACTTGACTTAAAATTGTTGCGTCTGCTAAATAATAATGACTTAAGATGTGTTTCCTTCGGGTGAGAGGCTTCCCACAGCTGCTTTCTATCCCCAATTTCCTTTACACTAGGGTTTTGGGGCGGGGGTGGGGGCGGGTGCGGGTTTTTTTGAAGCTTAAAACTTCAACCAAATAAAGTATAAAGAAAACTGAATTTGGGCAAAAGATAAATGAAATTAGAGAGACAATTCTGATGTATAAGTTATAGAACCAATATTAGTCAGCTAGATAGATCAATATGCATTCAATGTTGATCGGTATCAATTGCGAAATATCAAATTAAAAGAATTAAACAGATGCTAAAATCAACCATATACTCAAAAATCAATTTCATTTAGAATCTCACTTAGTCAGGCACATGAACAAACACTAATTCCAAAAAATAGTTTTATGTTATATTTAATTTGAAAACACAAACATAGTCCCATTAGGCATATCATTCATTCACCAATAAATTTGACCATACAATTTATAGAGAGTTTCAAATCTTTACCAATATTCAAGAAGCATTAGTTTTATGTTATATTTGAAAACACAAACATGTTACGTCTCTTAGAGCATCTCCAAGAGAAAAGAAAGGGAATGCTTGCGTGTTTATATATAGCATCGGACCGGAGACTTGGAGGCCAAAATGCATATCCCATAGAATGTGTTTATACACAACCGCCAATACCCATTATCATCAAGGGCAATTATTACTGACAAAGGGGAAAAAGGTTTTCTTGGTTTTTCTGTTCATATCATGTGTTGATTTTCTTAACTTTTATAATTTAATTTGACTAGCTTTTACATTGCCTAATCACCTACTGGGGTTTATTTGAGCAAGTTATTTTGGATCTTCTTTTATTTGTTAGTTTGTGTGTGTAGGTTTGGTGCTTATAGATTATGGTGTTGTTGGAGGAGGGATCATATTACAGGGGGAAATTGCAACTTGAAACATCCCAGAAAGCATTAGAGATGCAAGGACGCTATATTCATTCTCTGGTGCTTGTTTTTAATTTTAATTTTAATTTATATTTTAATTTTTATTTTTATTGATTATCATTACCAAAGAGGGCAGCGGATTGTCTATGGCATTATGTCTTTAATTGTGTCGGGTTTCTGTGGCGTAATGTCATGTTGTGCTTGCTAAATATATAGTTAGGGGGTGAACATTGTAATCAAATAGTGCACTCGCAAAATTATTTGTCGGACGACCAAAAATTATTTAAGGCCACTAAATTATTATATTTACTTTTAATAATTTGCCGAAAATCAGGTTCACTTAATCTTCGTCTTCAACAATAACGTAAAATCACCCTCCCTTCTCGCCGTCCTTTCGGTTACATCATCATTGGTGTCTGTAAGCACTCCCATTTACCTTGTTCATTATTATCACGACCAAAAAAACATTGGATATTTTTGAAACGGCATTCAACATTCTCAGGTTTTTTTTTTTGGAACCTAACGTTCTTAGTTTTCAGAATATATGGGTTTGGTACTTGGGAGATATGGTTTTTTTTTACCTAATGTTATACTCAGATATCCTTAATTATAGCAATTGTATTTGCTTTTAATTCTTTCTACATAATTGTAATTCAGCAAGATTTATATGTAAACAACTTTCTTTGCTGGTTTGTATTCAATTTTCCCGAAAATCGATCAGGTGAGTCCACCACACGCTATTTTTCAGGTACACCTGATATTAAGCAAGGATGGAAAATTAAACACTAACCAGCTAATTTTCCTGAAATTTTAATGTCAAAATCCTACGAATATATCATTGTTTTCGCTATCTTTGTTCATATGAAGGCTCTTACATGCTTGTACGTACCCAGAAAAAGTTAATATATTCTTCTGGAAATCCTTGATGAATCGTTTGCTAAATTTGGCTCGACGTCGAATTTGAAATCTTTACTTTGTTCTTTTTTCTGTTGGTTGATGAAGATTGGACTCATTTGTTGTTGCATTAATTACTCATTTTCTCATCATCTATGGATGCTTTTTTCTTCTTGGCGCGGCTTGCTTTTTCCGAACGTTTATTCACTTGAAAATCTGTCTCGTGTGGATCCTACTTCTTTCAACAACAAAAAAGAATTAAGGAGAGAATTCGGTTGTGGGATGCTTTGATCAAAACAATTTCTTGTATCAACAAATTATATATCGTTTTTAAAGAAACAAATTATATATCGGTTATTTTCACATATGAGTGAAAAAAAAGGGTAGTGTAGAGCAGACATGTTTGTCCTTTCCATCAACAGATGTATTTGATAGTTCAGTTGTTGCAACAAAGCCCTGATAATGAGAATTAAAAAAATCAATTAGGAGCGAGGACAATAAAAAAAAAAAAAAATCAATTATATGAGAGAAAAAACAACAACAAACCTGTTTGCCCTTATCTAAAACTTGTTAAAAAACACTTGAGAATACTCACCTTAGTTTTAGTTTCATATAACATATATATTGTACTTGAAATGGATAAGCAAAGTTGCTGCTCTAAATGATTGATATCCCTTGCTATATATATATATATATATATATATATATATATATATATATATATATATGTGTGTGTGAAAACTAAATTTGGATTATTAGGAAATGTGATAGCCTTAATGGATTATCTTAAAAAGAATTCAACAGCTCCGGTGACATTATTCAGTGGTTAAAGAACAAATATGTTATAATGATTGTCTTGCACTTAAAATGAGGTGTGATATATATAGTTCGATTCTACTTGACTCAGTAAAATATATGCGCAGATGCAACACTTACAAACTAGAACATTAAGAAATAATCCTTAATTTACTTTTTCCGTGAAACTTTATAAAGGCTCGGTGAGTTGGACAAAAGGAGCTAATTTGATTTATTTTAAATTCATGCATGTAAGACAAAAGGAGCTAATTTGATTTATTTAAATATACCGTCTCCACAGTATATATAACACTCCCAATCATATAAGTTTATTCACACAAATGGATATTGAAATGGATATTGATTGATCTTTTTAGGATCTTCTGACAGGTTTGTCACATGATTAGGGGACTGGAATAATCTTTTTTGGATGGAGGGCAATTCGAATTTTTTTTTAGTACTGTTGGGATGGTTTTTGGAAATTTGTTGGAACATTTTTTAATTTTTTTAGCATCTTGCTGATTATAAATATATCTTGGCTGTTCAAAAAAAATATATATATAACACTCCCAATCATATAAGTTTATTCACACAAATAAAAGGAAGAATTAAGAAGATGAAGATGGTTAAGATGGCATTTGTTATTCTACTCCTTCTGGCATCAGGTTGCATATATTTTTCGTTCATTTTTATTTTTATATATTTTTATTCGGGGACGAGAATGAGAATCGAATTCTGGTTCTCACCAAGATGTGCAATGACCTATACTGCTAAGCCGGGATTCCCTTTGTTTTCATTTTCTTGACTTTCTTCTTTTTTGCGGATTTTCTTAAACATCAATGATCTATTCAAACAAGCAAAATGCTTGCAATAATACAATCCAAATAGAATTCATTAAACTTCACAGCCTCTTTTTCTCTTTTCTTTCCCGTCATTATCTTCACTTTTCTTTTCTAGATGTTATCTTCAATATAATCCGTATCATTACTCTCTGGTGAATTCTTTGGGTGTTTTTTTTTTTTTTTTTTTTTTTTTTTTTTTTTTTTTTTGACGTAACAACATGCAACAATACTCCCCTAATCTATCACCCTAAAAACTTACATTTACACTTAAACTTTGTTTGAAAAAATTTAGTATACCCTAATTCAGATGCACAAATCGAGAAATGGTCCAAAAAAATTTAGTATCATAGTTTTTTCAAATAGAGTGTTTGTCGAAGAAATTAGCAAATAATATAACACAACTGTTAGTTACGTACAGCTGAAGAATCTGATCAGGAGAAGAAACAAGAAGGGTTTGCAAAATTTGTTCGAAAAGATATCACATTAACCTTCATGAAAATGAAGCTTTTCGATGGTGAATGCGCTGGGGCCTACTGCGATGATGACGGTGACTGCGACGCCGCCGGTTCATTTGACTGCACATGCAAATCCAATAACTGCAAATTCAAATTAGATTGATCAGCTATATATAGCTAGCTTCCATATATGTCCAGAGTTCTGGTTGCTTGCTTGCTAGCTTGGGGTCGGGATCAAAACCCGGTTATTGAATGTCAAACATGCATGAAACTATATATATACATCTTTAGTCTTTACATTCATGCATTTGTGCTCTTTGGTCATTTCATCAAAGTAAGATGACGCTCCTGTTGTCACAGGCTTACGATCAGTGTTACAACATATTTTTATACTCTTAATTAGGGCTAGATTACAATAATATTTAATGGTGTAAAAATATGTTATGATACTGATTGATTATGCTAAAGATAAGATGAAAAGGAGAAAATAAAATAATATTGACCACACGGTCATTAGTCCACATGGCTGCTGTTGCTTGTTGGTTCTGTTTTAATTCTGCCTTCCTCTAATGTATTTGTTGGATTTCGCTGCTAAAACTATATATGACGTAGTACAAGTCTATTAATTAAATTAAATATAAAAGATATATGCAAATAAGAGTTGGTTCCAAGCTCTTCACTTCATTCACAAAATGTGAAGTAATTGATTACAAAAACATTCACGATCAGACTTTTTTTTTCAACTCAAAGTTAATCACACACATATTATGCCACGTTCAACTGAAAACCGATATCAAAATAATTTTAAAATACGTAAAAAAAAAAAAAAATTAGAAACCCAAACATTTTATTCAAGCAAGCTTCACTGATATTATTCTATTACATATTACAAGCTTGACAACAAGTTATAACATTTAAGAAAACCAACTTAGCACACACAATTCAAGTTGTCGTATTCTTCTTCAACAACAAAAAAAAAAAAGATGTCGTATGGCATACACATGTTCATAACACATTCCACTTCATAAGAACAGATATCATACACAAGAACAGAAACATAACATATTGCAACTAGGTTGTGGTATCAGTGCCTAGGGACCAATTCACGAAATTGCACCCACAACACATTCAATAGAAATTATTGGTTGGTTGGTATGGTAAACTCATCCTTAGTGATTCGAGAAATGTATTGAGAGTAGTTTTCTTAACCATCATTTAGCTATTCCCTTATTCATATATTTTAAAGTTAGTAGCTTTCACCCATATTGTGAGCCTGAACTAAATACAAACGTGATTGTGATACTTGACGGATTCCTCGTGGGATACGACTTTGCTCGCCGCTATAGTACAACCGACTCGATACTCTACCGGTTAAAGTTGATTTACTACATTTTGGCCATCACCTCTCTCCTACTTGATTTTTTTATTTCTCATTATCAGGGCTTTGTTGCAACAACTGAACTATCAAATACCTCTCTTGATGATTTGGTAAAACAATGGCGCAAATGAGTATCACTCTACAAGAATTGAGCCAGAAAACCAAAGGTGCAGATCTGGAAAAAATGATGTCGAATGCAACTAACCTTCGACAAGATTTGTGCACAAAATGATGAGGAGAGCAGAAGATGGTTTAGTATTAATGAATCCTAATGAACTAATGGTAGTGCAAAACACATTGCAGCTTGCAATGAATAATTTGAATGGGTTGAGGACAGCCTTGGAGTTGGCTGTTAGGCCAACTCCTTGGTGGAGTAAGCTTCTTGATTCTGTTGCCCTCGCCATCATTGTTGGCGGTTCCTGGTTTTTTTATCTTGTACTCACAAGTGGGCATCTCTCTTGTGGGCATGGCAGCCTGTCGCCGCCTTGTTTTGCCCTTACCAAAGAAAGAAAAAGATAGGAACCGCCAACAATGATGGAGGACAACAGAATCAACAAGCTTACTCCACCAAGGAGTTGGCCTAACAGCCAACTCCAAGGCTGTCCTCAACCCATTCAAATTATTCATTGCAGCTTGCAATGCGTTTTGCACTACCATTAGTTCATTAGGATTCACTAATACTAAACCATCTTCTGCTCCCTCATCGTTTTGTGCAAATCTTGTCGAATGTTAGTTGCATTCGACATCATTTTTTTTCTTCTTCTAGTTCTCTTCTTTTAGTTCTTCTTCTTCTTTTAGTTCGTCTTCTTGTTGAGGGACAAATTTATCTTTGCCATTGCTACCGCGATTGTTTGGAGGAACTTCGGACATCGTCATTCAGCTACACATAAGTAACAATCAAGCATCACAAAATGGTGTGGCTAAAAATATACATCAGACTTTTAAAATTGAATCTCACGATCAGACTTTTTTTTTCAACTCAAAGTTAATCACACACATATTATGCCACGTTCAACTGATATCAAAATGATTTTAAAATACGTTAAAAAAAAAATTAGAAACCCAAACATTCAATTCAAGCAAGCTTCACCGATATTATTCTATTACATAATACAAGCTTGACAACAAGTTATAACATTTAAGAAAACCAACTTAGCACACACAATTCAAGTTGTCGTATGGCATACACATGTTCATAACACATTCAACTTCATAAGAACAGATATCATACACAAGAACAAAACTGTTTCATAAAAAAAAGTTGTATTGCACCCTAAAAGTTACTTGAAATGCACATTACCAAAACTGTTTCGTATATCTCCAAAATTCGTTCGCATTATTTTTTATAGAAATGGTATTGAATGTCCAAGATGTACATTGTATTTAAACTCTGCAACTGTAGTCTATTTATAAATTAGAGAATGATCACTCAAACGTTCAAATTACAACTTAATATAGCATTGTCCAAGCAGTTCATGGATACAAAATATTTAGGCCAAAATACAAGAAGATATATTACAAGGGTATCTCCAACACTTAATACAAGAGTTCTATTGCACAGCTGTATCAGGACACTTTCAAGGATATTGCAGTGAACACAGATGCTCAATAACTGACAATAACTTTGTGTAAAAGCATAATAATGGATAGATTATACTCCTCTCCATACTATTATGTAAAAATACAGCTGCTCTGTTTCCTGTATATTACCACTGCTAAAGCCAGTCCACACACACACACACACACACACAACACTACATATGATTGCAGTTACTTATCTAGGAATCAGTTTTTGAAGCTTAACAACTGCAACCAAATAAAGTATAGGCAGCCGGTATCGCCAGGGCTGCATTTGGTAGGGGCAGGGCAAAGCTTTATATATATATATGTGGAAATGACTAAATTACCCTTATCTTTTTCTATTTTTCTGAGGTATAAGTTATAGAACCAATACTAGTCAGGTAGATAGATCAATATGCATTCAGTGTGAGTATCAATTGCGAAATATCAAATTAAAAGAATTAAACACATGCTAAAATCCACCATATACTCAGAAATCAATTTCATTTAGTCAGACACATGAACAAACACTAATTCCAAAAATTAGTTTTATGTTATATTTGAAAACACAAACATAGTCCCATTAGGCGCGCATATCATTCATTCACTGATAAATTTGACCATAAAATTTTCAAATCTTTACCAATATTCAAGAAGCATTAGTTTTATGTTATATTTGAAAACACAAACATCTCTTATTTAAGAGAAATAATGATTTTTTTAAGGAATTATATGCATACTGAAAATAGTAATAATAAAAAATTAAGACATGTTGATAAATTTAATAAAGGTAAATTAACTTACATTTCGGATTACATCAATGATTATTTCTCGTTTAGCCTTCAAAGATGCTTCGGATATTTATCTTTTCAACATGTATGAAGACCGATCCACAGACCCCAGACCTGCAAACTGAAGTAAAAGAAAAAGGAAAAAAAAAAACTTGTCAACAAAGAATGAACATAACTCCACCTCAACCTTGACCGAATCAGAGTTTGAAAAAGCTACAGAACCAGACCAGATTTAACTGCTCTTTGACGAATAATTGCTGAATTACCTCACAAAATTGGTGCTATGATGACGGGAATTTCCTTCAAGATGGATTTGTGATGAAAAGAGATTGATTTAGGATTTGGGTTGTGTTATTATAATTAAGGTGGTGGCCGGAGTAGGTGGTTGGAGGTGGTGGAGGCTATGGGAATGGGAGATCAAGCACTTCTCCACTCCTTCTTCTAATTCCTCTCTCTCTCTTGCTGCAGATCTTCCTCCATTTATATTAAGGGAAGAAGAAACCAAGACTTTTAAGAACCAGCGGATAAAAGGAGAAAAGTTTTAAGAACCATTGGACAAAGAATCAGAATCTTTTCACCGGCGGGAGAAATAATGTGTTGTATTTTTAGTAGTGAAGGAATTCTATACTCCTATTAAATAATAAATGTTTTTTTGAAATATGAAGTTAATATATAAATATTAAATATTATGATATATTCGTATGTTTGAAAAAAATATATTAAATGATATATTAATTTTCTAAATGTATATAAAAGCCAATTTTTATGGTACGGAGATAGTGGCATTTAAAAATGGTACGAAAAGTCGAGGGATGGGGGGATGGAGTAGGAAAAATTCTTAGGTAGGGAGTATCTATTAGATTCGACCGTTAGATGTGTGTCGTGTGTATATAAAAATAAAATTGTTTTCTTTTATTGTTCACGTGACGTAAATATGACGCTCCGATGTAATAGAGACTCCCTAAGACAGAATTTAGTAAAGTGTTGGGGAAAAGTTGTATGTCTCCCCCTCTACTCTACTAGGGAAGAACTTCCAATAACTTGTACGCGTAAAATGTTTTTAATGGCCGTGTATAGGGACCCGTGAAATGCTTTTAAATAGGGAAACTTGAGAAACTATATTCGAAAGTAAAAAAATTTGACAAAATATGTCTCGACGTATCGCGTGCGCCGTCGTCACCGCATCGTCGCCGTCATGACAAATGGCCATATCGTGTCTGTCGTCAGACGTCGTCGTCGTCATTTCATACGTCGGACGCCGGCATTGTTTTCAAATATTTACTTTTAAAACATAATTTTATTTTTTTTTCTGACATATTTTTCCAATTTTCCCTTTAAATATTACTCCATGCCATTAAAGAAAGACTTGGAACCAGAGAAAAACACAAATTTGAACTCATTAATAAGAAGAAAACATGAATTCGAACTCGTTACCAAAGAAAAAACACAAATTTCTACTCGTTATAATGGGAAAACACAAATTTCCGGGGAAAGGGGGGGCTTGGCAGGAAATGGAGGGAAAATGGAGCTGTTACTCCCGCCTAGTTGGAGAGGGTTATTTCCCATCCGGGTCGGGTGATACCATAAAAATTTGTGTTTTCCCATTATAACAAGTAGAAATTTGTGTTTTTTCTTTGGTAACGATTTCGAATTCATGTTTTCTTCTTATTAATGAGTTCAAATTTGTGTCTAGGTATATATATATATATGTATGTATATGTTTTTTTTTTATAAATAAAGTAGTTATAGTACCGTTGTAATGGCGGAATAATTATCGAAGAAGCCAAGGGGTCATTAAGAGGAGATTATATCCATCGTATAATAGGATCATCCTTCGTCAAAAATAATAATAATAGGATCATCCAATAAAGATTGAGAATGCATAAGTGGTCGTAAGAGTACAATTATTCTTTTATCTTCAGCCGGGGAAATTTTTTACATTGAAAGTCCCTATTAGAATGGATCGTCGGATTACTGCCACGTGAAGAAAAAAGACAAACTGTTTTGTTTGTTTGTATACGTATCACATCCAACGATTGAGTTTAATAGAGAGTCTCTACAACAGAATTACCCCTTCACAAGACACTAAACAACAATTGTACATTGTACATAAGAGAATCTTTAATGACAAATAAAAATCAGACTTTCCTACCACAACAAGTCAGTGATAGACATGTCTAGTACTTATTATTGCTACGTACAAATGTAAGTTGTGTAATTATATGTACGAAAATACACGTTGTGCCACAACAAATAACACGACCGTAATCTTCATCATTGATTATGATGACTTTACATCCTTACGAATTTAGACTTGTTATAATCAACGACAAAAATAAACGATGTATCACTCGTTGTGACACAACGGCTATACCCGTATTATTTATCAAGTTTCCCTATATATTGATGTCTTTCATATATATATACTAGGTGGGGATGCCGTGCAATGCACGACAACGCGGCCCTAGAAAAAGATCCGTGAAATGATTTGGAAAATATATTTAGAACGCCGAATTGATAGTATGAGAACCTGGGGAAGGTGAACCTAGGAAGAACAATGCAAGAGCAGTTATAAGCAGAAGTTTGAGAAGAGAATATGTGCACGAAGCAGATGGAAAAAAATGAAACAATATCATAAGAAAGGTGAGAGAAACTCATGCAGTAGTGCCTAAGACATCAGCAAAACATATGCAAAGCTGATTTCTATACTAAGCCATGCAAATAATGACGTGTAATAGGTAAAATGGGTTCACAGGAAGTTATGAAAACGTAATTAATAGAATGATTTCCCAGCGAAGCCATGTGAGTCATACAAGAAGAACCTACGCATAAGACAGCAAACATGTTTGAGGAAGAAACAACGGATGACAAATTCAGAATGGCTTATGAGGTAAAGAGAAAGACATGTTTTTAAGTATGTTACATAATAAAAGGCATAGGGATGCAAAATATTGCCTTGTTACACGACAACCTGATGCTGGTTAAATGGACTGTAGTTGTTGCTAATGTCTGTTTTGGCCAACAAAATAAACGATAGAAGCAAAAGGCATATTGTTAAACCATTACAGTCTTAGAAAGAAGCAATGGTATACAATATGCAAAACCAGCATACATGCATGCTTTTAGTACAATACATAGAGTACCAAATACCTAATGTCTTAGAAGTAGATATGATAATATTACAAAATACGATTAAGTTTTAATCTTTTCTTGGGGGGCTCCAGCACAGATTGTTGGAATTCTGGTCTTCCTTACCTTTTTTGACAGGATTCTCACTTGGCTTTTCAAGGCCATCTGGACTGGTTTTGGGATCAGCAGTGTCTTTGCAAGCCAGTATGTCAGCACTGGATTTCTCAACTTTAGCAGGAATGCTGATGAAGTCCAGGGATCTTTTGGCTGGTGGAACTGATGGCTCACCTTTGCTGCTTTCAATTGTGACTTCAACCTCTGTCAGCTGTTTTTTGGTGTTGGGGCTGAAGAACTGGGCATCATCAGTAGATGCAGCTTCATGTGGTCCATCCAACAACAATGCAGGAACAGTAGGAGCAGGTTTAATAGCATCTACATTATATATTTTCACAGCAGATCATGAAACAATAAACACACTGGTAAACACTGAGCATATGCATGGACCCAAAAAAAAAAAAAAAAACACAGAGACAACTGAGCAAGCACCTTAAAAGGTAACAAACAATGACTAAACCATGGTAGACAACACATAGGAACCAACAAACAATCATTGTCAAGAGTTGGAACCACAAACAAAGGAACTTAATCAAAGAGAAGCAGTGAAATGAAAGCTACGTTAAGCCACCATAAGAAAACAAACAGTATGATAACTAAGCAACATACTACTAAATGTAGACACATCTAAGAAAACTCACAAAGCCCAGCAACGACCACCGTAGACAATGAACACATTGTAAGAAATGATAGCTGAATCAAGTGTAGCCACTAATAAGGGAGAAAGTAAAATTGAAAAGTGCCACTGAATTAAAAATAAAAAAACAAGGCACAAGCTATCTGGTGTGAACACCTTGATCTCATGCCCATTTTAAGTTACTCTTCCTGATCCATGTCAACAGCACCGAACAACCCACCATGTATGTGTAGCACATGTAGGACCAGATTTGAAAGCACAAACAAGAGAGGAAAAAAATGTCTTAACTGCTAGAGCAATGTATAGACGAAGGAAAAAAATCATTTACACATACATATGATGTCCTGACTGAAGTTAATCAACAGACAACAATAAACCACTGCATTGACCACAGATCCATTATTAAAGCTGATGCTCATACTACCACGTAGAAATATTGCTAACAGGTAAAAGGCATGGACAAGAAGCCAATGAACCATATTTAGTACAATGCATTCTTAGTAAAAGAATGTAAATCATACAGCAAGTACATGAGCATAAGACTGCCTACATGAGTAAAGAAAAAAGCATGGCATGATAAGAAAGGAGAGAATAAAATACACACCTTGTACAGAAAGGATTTCAAGCAGCAGCTCAGAAGCTGCAAAAGGAGACAGAGTAATTACATCTTGTATATGAAAATAAATATTTGAAACATTTAAGCAGTAGAAAGAAAGACAGATTGTTAAACATATGACCCCAAGTAATGGAACGCCACACAGTATTCTCTATTTAAATGCTTATATAAATCAAAAAAAGGTTGTTGACATCATTGTAATAGTATTAATGAGCAGTAAAATTGAAAGAAACTCACCAAAGTAAGAGCAGTGAAAGAAGAAGAAGAACTGTTAGTGTGCAATAAGTGACTGTGCTGAAAATGGAATATATAGACAAACGAAAAGGAGAAAAGATTATTGTTTACCCATCAGATTTAAGCAAGCCTTTTTTTGAACCACAAACATGCAAGCTTGCTGTAATCCATTGGATAAAAGCGTCAATTTTATCGTCAGTTGTAGGATTGACGCCTACAAACCTAAAAAACGCAGCCCTGCCATGATCCATTGGGTAAAAGCCTCATTTTCTTTTCCAATTGTATGATTGATGCCTAGAAGCTACAAACCTGAAAATCTAAAACAAATAGATAAGAATGGAGATAAGAATTGAGTACAATTACCATATACAGAAATCAATAAAAGAATAAAAGAACCCAAAACAAGAAATAGAAGAGTATGCATGTCATATGTGTTATTTGAAATTGAAAGGATGTATATCTGCTAGCTACCGTCACCGTCAACCCTTTGCAAATGCGGTAGCTTTCTGTCAAATGAAAGGCATCACAGCCGGCTCCAGCTGCACGATGGTCCAGACAAGCCATATGGAACAAGAACGGAAGTGGTAAAGGCCAAGAAGGAGCCGGAGACATGGGGGAGAGCGATGAACGGAGATGCAGCCAACACCCCTGATCTGAAAAACCTACCACCGCAATACACACTGAATTTTCTTTTTATTTTTTTGATTAAACACATTTAATTTTTTCGGCTTCTTATTTTTGTTAGACAAAAACAATTAAGAGACCACTCATGGGCCAGGCCCAAACAGAATGGACCACATGTGTCTAACAAAAGCCCACACAAATTTAATTGTACATAAGCAGGGACGTGTCCTGCTTAGTTGCAAAACTCACTTGCTTTTATATAAATAAGGATAAGGATATATATATATCGAGTCACGGGAATGTTCAACTTCAATCAATGGTACATTTTTTTCATTACTTTGGAAACTACTGATATCAGCACTCACATTTTCTCATAACTTTCGAATTATGGCTTTAATTTTTATAAACCTTACACTATAGTTTCGATCAACCCACATGTCACTTCGAGATATATTCTCTCGCACAAAAGCTTCCCGTACATTATGGCTTTATTTTTTAACAAGACCTTACACTATGCTCACTACTCACTAGCTGCTTGTGTAGTTGCTTTCATAGTACTTCTATCAACCTAAGAACCACATAATTTTCATATTTTCTTTTGATTCTACCGACATGACGATATACATGCTTAAATGGGAGGTTTTAGATGGTGCTTCGATACGGTGTGGAGACATGTATAGCATCACATGGACCATCTGTTTTTAAATTAGATTCAAACTGTATGGTCCAAATCATTCCACTCGTCATTTCGATGCATATGAAGATACTAGTCAAAAACTTCCCTTTCTTTAAACATTGAAAAAAAATAAAGTTGTTTTTAAGGTATATGTCTGTATTAATGCATACCGCAAAAGTGGTGTGAGAAATAATTATTTATTTATTTTGAAAATGCTTATTCTACCACAAATTTGTTACGACCACCACAGCATATTTTTATATCATTGAGCATTACAGAATCCGTCCATAAATGTCAATAAATCTCAAATTATAATCAATTATACAAAACTATTGTCACCATTTTATCATACAACTATCACTGTTCTTCAACACACAAAAAAAAAAACTATCATTTTTAAATTTCTTTATTTATTTTTTTGGTTCTTCAGTGGGGAGTGACAGGTTTCCAACCGGGATGAGATCAACAATACACCCGCAAATGTAAATGGCGTACTGCACGCAAAACCTATGTGAACACTTATTCTTCTTAATTTTATTTTATTTACAATCACATGCTTCTTCAACCATGTAAAAGAGAAAGAGAACTAAAAATTGGTACGCTTAAAAACGCTTACATCAGATGCTCTAAATGAATTTTTATTTTATAATTTTAAATATATGTTTTTTCAGTTTACATAATCTTTATCCTAGATAAAATACATCAGATTTTTAATTTTACATAATGTGATAAATATAATTTAAAATTTATAAAATCTGGATAAATGTGATAGATATGAATTAAATTTTATAGAATCTTTTACTTAAAACAAATAGAGTATCTTCTTAAATATGGCTATTAAAATATTTAAATTACATATTTTTAATATATTTACCGTATGTGTACTGCAAGTACTCTAGGAAATTTAGTTTGTATTTTTTATTTTTATTAGCATGTTTGTCTTTGATAATGAGAATTAAACCCTTTAGAATTGAACAAAGAGAGATGCTTTAATGCAAGAGAAAATACATTTTAAGGTTGTTTTAATACATTGTATATCACCGTTACATTTCTTTATTTATTTCTTTAGTTTCACTACAAAAAAATGGAGAAATAATGACAAAAATTTGATGAGAGGATGTTATACCGGTCACTAAAAGCAATTTTTTTATAGTTCTAGTGAGGGTTAGAATATTGTGTAATTAAAAGGTTAAATCTTAATGACGAAAAAAGCTCCGGTAATTAAAGGTTTACAATATTGTTTTATTTTTCGGTTTAAAAAAAGGTCCCCGCCTCTCATAGACGTGCCAAAGAAAATTTACACCCACGTTTTTTCCCGATAAAACCCATGTTTTTTTTTTGAAAAAATATATCCAAATTTTATCTTTAAAACAAAACGAGGCTTGTTTCTTTATCGCAAGATTAAACCGCTGAATCATACAATTCAGCAAATTCCAAAAAATACTAACTTCCTGCCAAACAATCATCTAAACTTTACGTATTGAGAATCAAAGAATTCATTCATCGTATCAAGGATTCCTCAGGTATGCGATTTGCTTGTTGGTATTTTTTATTTAATTTTTAGGGTTAGGTATACAATACCTAGTCGACTAAACTCACCTAATTGTCTGAATTGATTTCATTCTCATATTTGGTGATTTTCCCTTAGTGATTATGGGGAAACTGCATTAGATATTTTTTGGGGGTAATTGGTAATCTCGGTGGATGCATTTAGAAGGATTTATTATTATTATTATTATTATTATTATTATTATTATTATTATTATTATTCTTTGATGTTTGGAGTGATAATGTATACAATGTGTAATGTGTTTTGTATTTATGTATACAATGTTTGGAAATCGAAGAGGTGGGATTGAAAAAACAACGGATTAGTAATGTTGTTACTACTTACTAGAGATCATCAACCTAGTGAAGAAAAAGCAACCGTCCGATTTCCGTTTAGTTCTCTAGATTTTCAGGTAATTACCTCACCAACCTTGATCTCCTCATGCTTTGACAATGCTTATTTAACCATAGATGTAAGAGCAAATGTAAATGTAGTGAAGAGTGATCTGAGACCTGTATTAAGCTTTATTTATTGTCAGAATCAAATTATTTTGTACCAAACGAAATTATTTTATGCCCTTGTATTCCTCCCATCCACAGGTAGGGTTGCCTGTTCAGGGTATCAATTTGGATATGGGAACCGATTTCTGGGTTCGGTGAACAGTGGCTCAACTAATATCACCTTACAAATTTGTTTTTTTTGCCATTAATCATTAGGTATGACAGTTTATTTTGAACAATTTCCTTATTTTCATTTCTGTCTGCATCGTTTTTCTTTTATTAGTTTGTTGGGTGCTTTTGGGGTTCATGGGTTCAAGAGCTGTGTGCTATTATTTATCTTCTTTGCTAATGTTGATAGAGGATTTGATTCTTTTTATTCAATTCATGTCTTGGACTGGCCGGGAGTGACTGGATTCGTAGAATTGGCTTCTTGTTGCTATTTTTTTTATTTTTAGAACATTTGTTGACAAATTTAGCGTTATATATATTTGCTTTCAATAAAGGTATAACACTTAACTGTAAAAGTGTTTCTTTTACTTTGATCCTTACTGTATGTACATAAAACTTAGTCACGCATGTATATTCACGTTCTTGTAAATTACAATATTGCTTCTGAAAATTATTATATCATATATTATGGATATATAGGAATAAAATTAATAACTTGTATTCTCTTTTGTTCTGATGATGATAGACAAGAAAGTTTACGGCCCTTTGATGTCCTTCGGTATCTGACATGAGTGGCACAACTATTATAAACACATCCCATATGTTCTGGTCTCCTAGTGAGTTTTTCTCTCTGTCATGGAGTTCTGGTCTCCTAGTGAGTTTTAGAGGTTAAGAGGAAGTGTCCCTCTTCCTTTTGTCCTTTCATCTTCATCCTTGCTTTTTCTCTCTCGTTTCATCTCCACTCCTTGCTTCTGTCTTTTCTTTCTCTCCTCTTCGTCTTTCCGTGTTGTGTCCACCGTTGTGGCACACAACTATTATATACACATCCCATATGTTCTCTAATTCTTTTCTCTCAATGTCCGAAATCAATGTTGGGGAGATAGTTATCACATCCGATTCTAAATTAATGATACAAATGATTAATGTCGAGATCGAGCCATAGGAAGTAGCAGCTATTGTTTATGACCTTAAGTATTATATGTCTACTTGTCGTTATGTTATTTTTATTTCATAAATTGTGTAAAGAATCGAGTCATTCACAAAATGACTCAATATTTATTCTTTCTTTAGATTTTGAGCTAATAATCTTGGTTTTTATTATTCAGTTTGTCACATATATCCTTCTATTGCTGTTGTATATAAACCTGATTTAACTGTTGAAATAGCTGCCTACTAATGGTCTGAATTCTCTAATAATAGTTTGGATTTATCTACATGAACTTATAGGTTTTAAGTGATCGATGTTGGCTTTGTAGTTAGGTCGATACCTGTGACTCTCATTTACACATCGACACTACTTATTTTACTAGAACAGACGTTTTGTAACTTTTTAACGATTTACAATACACCGTTGAACTAGTTACAAGAATGATTCATTCTGATGACTAAGGTGAAGTAATTTTTAAGGATATTGTAGAAAAAATGGAGATGAAGATGAGGATATGATATCATTCATCGGTCACATAAGACATTAACTTTCTCTTTTCTTTTCAAAGTGACATTGTAGATGTGTTTGGTCATGGGGCATATGCCCTTTCCTTTTCTTCTAGTCTTGTGATTATTCACTTTTTGCCGAGTTTTTAGTTTTTCATTAAATGAAATTTTACACATTTGGTAACAATTTTGCAGGGGTTGTTGGATTCATTACATAACATGCTGAAATCGGCTCATTCACAACTATCCAAATTACAAGATTCAGGATTTTGATAAGGTTGATGGTTGCATAAGCCTAAAGAACTGGCTTCATTCTAGTTCACCTTATAGTTTCTATGTTTTGATGTTTGAGTTGTGTAGGAGTTTTCATATAACATTGTCATTTAGTTTTACATTTGATTTGGCTTGTTCTTTTGGGGTTGAACTCGGTGCTTAGATGATTCAGTATTGGAAAGTACTCTGAACATCATGTTAATGCTTAATGCAATAAAATCTATCATTGATGTAATATTTGGGTATTTATATTTATGATCTTGAATATATGTGTAATTGAATAATGGTAATTAAGGGTTTCATGTAAAATCATTGAATTAATTGTTGCAACAAATTTTTGATGATTAACTTTCAAATGACTGTATATTTAATAATGATAAATATTGGCAGTAAAATCATATAGTGACGGAAAATTGATGATATAATGACGGATTATAGTTTTAGTATATTTATTATTAATGAGAGGAGAATGAAGCAACAGTGATGAAAATTAGCTTCATTAATATGAATTTATAGTGAGAGTACAATATCCTCATTAATTATATAAAAACAATAGTGACAGAGACACTATACTGGTCATTATTTACTTTTAAATTTAGAAGAGCGGTAGTACGGTAGCGTGATTTTAAATTTCCGTCATTATATGTCTACAATGATGGGAATATTGTGTTTAATGACCAATTGTCCCGTCATTAAAAACCAATTTTCTTGTAGTGTTTTTCAATACATGGTGAAAGAAAATAAGGGATGTAAACCCATATGAGCCTAATAAAAGGAGCGTACTGCAAAATACACGATACAATTTACATCATTAATTATAATGTGAGATCTATTTTTTTTTTTTCTGAGATCAATTGTTTTTTTTGTGAATATCATAATTATGAATGACCTAAAAATGTGTTGTTACATTTTTTTTTTTCCTTGTAACCCTTTTATAGCAGAATAAGCATTTTCCAAATAAATAATAATTTCTGTGGTTATATACGTATTCTTCCACTTTGCAATGAAAGAACTGTTGGTAGTAGTTGGGAGTTATGGTTGGTGGTTGGGGGTTGATACCAAATACCCAACATTTCATAAATAAACGAATGGGAAAAAATAATCTATTATAAGCTGTACCATAAATTATAATACTTATTTTGTGAACCAACATAAATTTAAAGGCCATTGTTAATAACAAAACAATCGATCTATTCGATTACCATATTTCGTATAATTTTCGACTTTACGGTGGTTGAATTTTTTTTTTGGTGGAAATCTCTTTTCAACCATTTCAGTGTCGAATTTATTCACATAACAGTTGAAAACATGTTTCGACATTTGTAAAATTTAATTTGTAACAAGTGTGATGCCCGAATATATTGTGTTTTATGTCATTAATAGCGTCAAAATTTTAATAATTGAGAGTTGTTATTTCTTTCTTTCCAAAACACGGTATCAAATACAATATCACACATTTAATAAACAATAGTTATTTTTATTTTTTTTAGTCAATAGATGTAAAAAAAAAAAATCATCTACAAATTCCTCTACATTTTTCAACCAATTCATTTCCTCCATGTCACCTAGCATTGCTTGGTTCACGACACCAATTGCTATTAAAGCGACAAACTGTGAAACAACTCCATTTTTTTCCATCAAAGAAAAAAAAAAGGGGGTTGTTTGTATATTGTCAGGTCGGTAGAATCAAATCCCTGCAAATCTTTTATTACTATTATTTATATGGAATCCGATGTGTAATGATACGGTATGACGTATCGGATATTTTCACCGTTGATTATGATGATTCTAAATTGATAATGATATAAACTTATTATAATCAACCATATATATGGTCGTTGTATTATTTGTTGTGGCACAACGGTTGTGACTGTATCATTACCCATCTTGATATTCGTACGTAGCAATATATATGTATCATTTATTTTGACACAACGATTGTAACCGTATCATTACCTAAACTTGATATTCGTAAGTAGCAGTAGGTACTTAGACATGTCCATCACTAACTTGTGGTGGTACAATTGTACAAATAGTGTGAATTTTCTTATGTCATTAAAGATTCCCTTAGGTACATTATAGCATTGTTGTCAATGACGGAGCCAGAAATTGGATCTCGGTTGAACTAGTCGATTATATTTGATCTCGGGTGGGCTAATCGATTATATTCGGACAATCGAGTGTGCTTAATTGAGATGTTTTGATGATTTAAGTTGAATTATATAGATTTTTTAGTGTAGAAATTATTTTCGCCGGGTGGGCTTAGCCACCTCAGCCCTACATACACCTCCGTCTTTGATTGTTGTGTAGTGTCTTGTGAGGGTACTTATGGTGTAGAATTTTCTATTAGAACGAACCGTCAAATTATTGTAACGTGTATAAACAAATGATCTACACCGTTTATTCGTGTCAATCACGACTTAAATAAAATGGCTATTGGTACACCCGCCTTGAGCTCTAATTCCCTACAGTACTATAGACTGCAGAACAAGTTTTTTTTTGTCTCAGAACGATGTCTATTTGATTACAAAATACATTTTTTTAAATAATTACACATTAAAACGATATCGTTTAAGTCTAATATTTACACATGATGGTGCAGTAGTGAATTGGATCTTTTCCCACCCGGCATAACTCAAAATAATTTACCCCACATAGTTTCATAGCTATTCATTGAAAGAATTATACATTACATAGCTGTTAGGAAAAAACGGTACTACTATCATGGAACGGGGGGGGGGGGGGGGGGATATGAGTAGCAGGTACTACTACAATAGAAATGGAGATATATGAGTAGCAAATTGATCGATAAATGACATAATTTAATACTCATAACTACCACCCTCCCTACCTAGCAACAATGGTACATTAGAACAAAAGAATATTTATGATACAGATGTTTCCGACACTTTACTATCTCTACATGTTTATATAAAAATAAAAATGTTTTATTTTATAATCCACGTGACGCAAATCTTACGCTCCGGTGTAATAGAGACTCCCTAAGACAGAATTACTTGATGGAGTAAAGTGTTGGGGAAAAGTTGTGAGGCTCCCGCTCAACTCTACTAGGGAAGAACTTCCAATAACTTGTACGCTAATTAAAATGTTTTTAATGGCCGTGTATATGGACCTGTGAAATGCTTTTAAATAGGGAAACTTGAGAAACTGTACTCGAAAAGGGAAAATTCTTGTGTGGTGAGGGATTTTAGAGTGAAGTGACCGGTGAGTTGATCAGAACCACACAGTTTAGATGTGTGATGTAAACTGTGTGGTCCTGATCAACCCACCGGTCACTTCGGTGCATGTGGAGATACTAGGGAAGAAGTTCCCCTCGAAAAGTAGAAAAATTTGATAAAATATGTCTCAACGCATGCGTGTCTCATAAATCGTCGTCGCGTCATTTCATGGCCGCGTCGGACGCAGTGATTGTTTTTTTAAACGTTACTTTTAAAGCATAATATTATTTATTTATTTTTACTTTTCAGCCATATTTTTCCAAGTTTCCATTTAAATATTATTACCTCCGTCCCATAAAAAATATCCACTTTTTTAAAATTAGTTGTCTCATAAAAAGTGTCTATTTATAAAACCAATACATCATTTAATGCATTTTTTCCACACATACCTTTATTTTTGCATTTAATGTTTGTATGTTCATTTCACATTTC
This sequence comes from Gentiana macrophylla, assembly GCA_026214975.1. Taxonomy (NCBI): domain Eukaryota; kingdom Viridiplantae; phylum Streptophyta; class Magnoliopsida; order Gentianales; family Gentianaceae; genus Gentiana; species Gentiana macrophylla. The sequence goes on from CM047817.1 coordinate 7,283,012, forward strand.
AATAGAAACATTTATTATGTTATAGGGGTATATATGTCTATTAGCACTTAAATTACTACACATTAATTGATTTCTTAATCTATGTGTCAAGCAAAATTTGGACACTTTTTATGAGACGGAGGTAATCCATGCTATTAAAGAAAGACTTGGCATGTGAATAGCAGAAGAAGCCAAGGGGTCATGAAGAGGAAATTATATCCATCGTATAATAGGATCATCCTTCGTCAAAAAAAAGAAATAATAATAATAATAGGATCATCCAATAAAGATTGAGAATGCATAAGTGATCGTAAGAGTACAATTATTCTTTTATCTTCAGCCAGGGAAATTTTTTACATTGGAAATCCATATTAGAACGGATCGTCGCATTACTGCCACGTGAAGAAAAAAGAAAAACTGTTTTGTTTGTGTATATACGTATCACAAATCCAACGATTAAATGTAATAGAGATTCCATACAGCAGAATTACCCCTTCGCAAGACACTAAACAACAATGGTACATTGTACATAAGAGAATCTTTAATGACATAAAATAAAAATCAGACTTTTCCTACCACAACAAGTTAGTGATAGACATGTCTCGTACTTAATATATGTGCGGAAATACACGTTGTGCCACAACAAATAACACGATCGTAATCTTTATCATTAATTATGATGACTTTACGTTCTTATCAATTTAGACTCGTTATAATCAAACGGCAAAAATAAACGATGTATTACTCGTTGTGACACAACGACTGTACCCGTATCATTTATCAAATTTCCCTATATATTGATGTCTTTCTAACAGGTCACTTCGGGATATATTCTCTCACACAAAAGCTTCCTGTACATTATGGCTTTATTTTTTGGGTTATTCCGACGATGCATGAGGAGAACGATAGAAAGCTACATACGTGCAAGAACATCCTGACCACACAGCTTCATCTTCATAGGGGATTGCATCACGTGCGTGGCGTAAATCGCATCCAGGATGTTCTGCGTATACAACTCTCTATTGAAGCCTCCCTGCATCAGAATAACCCTTTTTTTTTTAACAAGACCTTACACTATGGGCACTACTCACTAGCTGCTTGTGTAGTTGCTTTCATAGTACTTCTATCAACCTAAGAACCACACACTTTTCATATTTTCTCTTGATTCTACCGACATGACGATATACATCTTAAATGGCAGGTTTTACACGGACCATCTGTTTTTAAATTAGATTCAAACTGTGTGGTCCAGATCATTCTACTCGTCATTTTGATGCATATGAAGATACTAATCAAAAACTTCCCTCTCTTTAAGTTGTTTTTAAGGTATATGTCTGTATTAGGCTATCACCAGTCATAAACCTTTTAAAAGGTTTATCATCTCTTCCACATCATCACATTATAAACCTTTTCTTTATAAACCTTTTTTTCTACAATCATAAACCTTTTAAAAAACCTTATAGCATGGACCTACTACACATAAACCTTTTTTTCTACACCATAAAAAAAAAAAAAAAAAAAAACAAAACAAAACAAAAAAAAAAAAAAAAAAAAAAAAAAAAAAAAAAAAAAAAATGTAACATGAACCGGTTCATATTTATGAACCTATAGCAAAAACCTTTTAAAACAAAAAAACCTTTCCAACAATCAAAAACCAAAGGTTTTTGTCAAACTAAAAACCTTTTCTCTTGGCACCATTGGAGATGGTCTTAATGCAGACCGCAAAAGTGGTATGAGAAATAATTATTTATTTATTTTGAAAATGCTTATTCTACCACAAATTTGTTACGACCACCACAGCATATTTTTATATCATTGAGCATTACAGAATCCGGCCATAAATGTCAATAAATCTCAAATTATAATCAATTATACAAAACTATTGCCACCATTTTATCATTCAACTATCACTGTTCTTCAAAAAAAAAAAAAAAAAAAAAAAAAAAAAACTATCATTGTTAAATTTCTTTATTTATTTTTTTGGTTCTTCAATGGGGAGTGACAGGTTTACAACCATAATGAATACACAATACACCCACAAATGTAAATGGCGTACTGCACGCAAAACCTATGTGAACACTTATTCTTTTTAATTTTATTTTATTTACGATCACATGCTTCTTCAACCATGTAAAAGAGAAAGAGAACTAAAAATCGGTATGCTTAAAAACGCTTACATCAGATGCTCTAAATGAATTTTTATTTTATAATTTTAAATATATGTTTTTTCAGTTTACAGAATCTTTATCCTAGATAAAGTACATTAGATTTTTAATTTTACATAATGTGATAAATATAATTTAAAATTTATAAAATCTGGATAAATGTGATAGATATGAATTAAATTTTATAGAATCTTTTACTTAAAACAAATAGAGTGTCTTCTTAAATTGGCTATTAAAATATTTAAATTACATATTTTTAATATATTTGCCGTATGTGTACTGCAAGTGATAGAAGACAATATTATTCAAATAAATGATATTAACAATATACACACATTAATTATAGAATATATAATTATTCTGTAATTAATACGTAATATCTACAATTAATGTGTGAATATTGCTATTAAATAATAGTATCACTTTCTCTCTATATAAAGGAAAGACTAAACAGTAACATTTTATCAATCAATAAAAACACCACTTCGATTTTTATATTTCTGCTAAGATTCGATTTTCTTTATGGTATCGTAGCGGGGAGGCGGGGTTAAATGGCGCTAACATTGGTGAACCTCGCCTGCCTCCTCTTCCGCTTTCGAGATTTTCTATTCATTTCCACACAATCCTTAATCAACCGATGCTGTTTTATTTTAATTGCTAGCCTTTTTCTCATCCGATCAAGAAATCTTTGTTGTCACACGATTGTTTTTTATTTTTTCCCACATATCACAACAAAAATCACAAGCCCTTCAATTCTGATCATCCATCCATCCGTTTTAGATCTCCTCCAAATAATGATGCAGATCAACCACAACAATCGGAGGCTGATGACATGAAAAAAAAAAAAAAAATATATATATATATATATATATATATATATATATATATATATATATGGATTTCGGCACATTCGTCGGAGTGGAGATGCCCTCCAAACAAATCACAACTATGGACTCCGGAAGAACCACCGGAGTGGAGATGCCTCCACAAAATCACACCAATGGACTCGGAAGAAGCATGTAGGAGTGGAGATCCTCCAAAACACAACAACCTATGGACTCGGAAAAGCATGCAGAGTGGAGATGCCTCCAAAAATCACAACTATGACTCCTAAGACTCACCGGGTAGAGATGCCTCCAAATTATATCAAGACAAACTCGAGTCTCCAAAACCGCCTCGTTTGAGGAGAGGTGATAGAAAACAATATTATTCAAATAAATAATATTAACAATATACACACATTAATTACGTAATATATAATTATTCTCAGTAATTAATACGTAATATCTACAATTAATGTGTGAATATTATCGCTATTAAATAATAGTATCACTTTCTCTCTTATATAAAGGAAAGATCAAGGTGTAACATTTTTATCAATCAATAAAAACACCATTTCAGTCTTTATATTTCTGCTAGTATTCTGATTTTCTTTAGCAAGTACTCTAGGAAATTTAGTTTGTATTTTTTATTTTTACTAGCATGTTTGTCTTTGATAATGAGAATTAAACCCTTTAGAACGTTCTAGTGTTCTACTATGATGAAAATTTGGAAAAGTCTAGTCTTATAGCAATTTTTTTATTTAAAAAAAAACGGACCGTTAGAATTGAACAAAGAGAGAGGCTTTAATGACGAGAGAAAATACATTTTAAGGTTGTTTTAACACTTTTATTTCATTTCATGTCGGGTCAGATGTAACGCCTTTCACGACACCGGCCCTTATCCGTAAGAGAAACGTTCAGTGCAGATATAGCATTAAATAAATCTAATATTATACGCCAAAGATCTACGCTGTCGTATCAAAATAAAGCAAACGGAAGCTAAAAAAGACTCGGTAAAAAACATAAATGCTACTAAGAATAGGAATTAACCATACTAAAGATGGATAGTTAAGATTACAACGATGAAAAACCCAAAGACTTACAAAATACGAGGTCTTAAAAGTAAATGTACAACAAGTCTAATAAACGAATCGCAACTAATCTAGTACAAACCTTTGCAAGGAAATTAAACTAAAAGCTTCGCCAAGACTTCAAGTCTTCAAAAGTCATCATCTACACTTGGTCAATCTGCTCGCCTTCTCACCCCACAATGCATACAAAAATAAAATGCAAAGGAGGTAAGTACAAAGTACTTAGTAAAAGTGAGAAGCTATGACAACAATTAAGATTTATAAAGAAAAGATATTTAATCGTTTAGTTATCTTTATGTGACCGACTCAATCTAGGGTTCATTTCATGTCCATCAACATGAATTGACTAAACGTTTCTACTTAGCTTATCTATGTTACAACCGCACTCAAGGCACTACGCGCGTCCACCTTAGCGAAATCCCTCCGTGCTTAGGGTTTTGGCTTTGACTCTGAGTTCTTCCACCTCAGGGACACTCTTTTTGCAACATATCGGTGGATCACACCAATATCCACGAAGTCTAGAAAAGTAGACTCCGATAGCACGCGCCTCAAAGAGAGTCCCTATGTACTTAGGGTCATTGACTCTGAGATCCTCCACCTTCAGAGGTAGCACATGCATCGCGATTTAGCCTGGTGCCTAGCCAAGAGAGACATGTTGTTTAATCTTTTACTAGTCAAGTCGTTGATTATTAGGGTGATTAACTAGCCACCCATGTGTTTTCAAATAATCTCCTCACACAAACTACTCTCTTCCTGTGACCACTGACACGGACAAGTCCTAGCAATTACACGCATATCATTGATGAATGCTAACTCATCAAAGCACAAGCCTATCATGATCTTCCGACGGATCCGAACTTCAACTCCCTTTAAGAGTACATTCGGTGTTTTAACTGAACGAATCAAAAGCTCAATTCAGGCTTGTTTATATTTATTCAATGTTAATATATCATGTTTAAGGGTTTAAAACAAGAAACACACGAGTATAAAACTCAAAAAACTGTCAAACGATGAAAACAAATAAAAACAAATAAAACAGTCAACCGCCCGTTTAAAGACATGGGCGCCTGTCTGGAACTCTACTGGACGCCCGTCCCACTATACCTGACGCGCCGTCCACCTAAAACAGCTTTCAATCTCGAATGTAAAACAACACTTCAAACGCCCGTCCAGAAAGCCAGACGCTGTCCGAATGTGCCCCAGTAGACGCCCGTCTGCAGAGCCGGCGCGCTCGTCCACCTGGTTCGACTGAACCCTAAAATCTTCAAATTCGATCCAAATCGGTTTCTAACCCAAAAGTATAGCAATTTACACATAGTAAAACGTAAATAAACATATCTAACTATTCCAAGAACACCTATGATCCTTGATCAACGAAGAACACATCTTCCTAGCATTAAAACATCTTAAACACCTTAAAACTTGATCTAAACCTTATAAACGATAATTGGAATCATAGGAAGAGCCTCTTTACCTTATTTGCCTCGCAAACACCGACAAAGAAAAACACCAAGCAATCGCAATAGCTTGTTGATCCTCAACCCCAAAATCTATTTGATCAACAACAAACCCTAAAATCCTATTTCGTGCCGAAAAACGAAACTGAAAAAGTGCAGAATCAAGATTACCTGGGTTTATCTGCGAACCTATTTTTAGATTATTCTACGCTTCAAGACGATCGTTTATTCTACTCATGGTCATGCGAAAGAGCTACGGATCAAAAGATACGAATTTTCCAAGAATCGAACTCTACGAATACCAAAAAACTAGCGCTTAAACCGAAAAACTTACGGAATGGAGATATTTTATTTTCCAAAGTTGCGCCTCTCACATGATCATCACTTTTCTCTGCGCGTCTTGATCGACGAGCGGATTGATCACACTAATTGAAGATTACATTCTGCTTTTTCCCAGCACCTTCGTTGGTTTCTTCTCTTCAACGCTGTTCCTCTTTTTTTGACAGAATAGGCGTGTAAATAAAAAGGAGTGATTTGGAGATTATTTCCTTTTATACCAATAATTAAATCTTTATAATTAATAAATAAATCCTTTAATTAATTCCTTTTAATTAAATACATGGGACAAATAATAATTAGGTCGTAAGAAATACACCCAATACTATTTTACCTTTTTACTAAAAAATCGGGATGTTACATCAGATCTAACATTTTTTTTAAATCTCCTGTTGAAAAATTCAATTTCGCTCCGTTGAAAATTCAACGGGCTTGGGGAAATTCCACATGGCGAGGGTGAAATTCAACAGGCTGGAGGAAAATTCAACAGAGTGAAATTGAATTTTTCAACGAGGAAACTTAAAAAACATTATCAAGTCTAACACGATCTGAAATGAAATAAAAAGTGTTAAAACGATCTGAAAAAGTATTTTCACTACAAGGTGCCGGTGGGATCCAATTTCAGCGAAATGAAATATAGCAGTATGTAATGTCTCTTTCTTTCATGTATTTGATGTTGATTGACGATAAAGATGCTTAGACTTGCCATGTGAATTTGCAGAAGCCAAGGTGGTAATTTGTCGTAGGGAGTCTCTATTATACTCGATTGTTAGATTTGTGTCACGTGGACAATAAATCAAAACAGTTTTGTTTTTATATACACACGGCGCACATCTGACAGTCGAGTTTAGAGACTCCCTACCTCATGGTAAATATGATATTACTATATGACATTTATCAAATAATGGCGTTTATTGAGCTAAAACGGGTTAGCATTTGTCACGATACATCATACCTGAATCATCTGAAGTCGCATCTAATTCTATATTTTCAAAGCTTTTTGGAAGAATATTTGGGGCTTAAAACCCATATCCCCCACTTCATTTGGAAAATAATTCATAAACCCGTATCCCCCACTTCACGAGGATAAAGGATGACATTTCTGAAGTTTGTAATAATTCGAAAGAGACTATATGACATTGTTTGTTTAAATTCCCTATTCCTACCTTTTGGCAACTTCTTCGGGTAGTCTCTTTTAGTGATTTTTTTTTGTTTGGTCCTCTCCTCCTCCAAATGTTGTGTTAAATTTAACAAGGGTGATGGGGGCACCGGCAATTCAACCGAAAGCATCCCCCGAAATTCAATCATGAGGCTGCTATTCATTTTTCATTCTTTTTTTATTCTTAATCACGATAATGATTCAGATGACCGTTGTGTCACCGGTTATGAGACACAATAATTTTGCCGGTATCATTACTCAAGTAAATTTAAATGAATTAATAAAATTGGTAGGATGTTAACGAGTCGATTCAAGATGAAATAAGTATATGTTTTTCAAAATTGTGTTCATTCTTATAACATGTTTATTCGTGATTGTTCGTTTCTTAATTAATAGTTATAGAATAAAATAGTCGCAACAAAATACACGTTACTTATTTACATCATTTATTATACTGTGAGATCTATTGATATTTCTAAATATCATAAATATCAATATCGTAAAAATGTATCGTATCGTTTAAAAAAAATATATGTATCGTATCGTTATGGTAGAATAACTTTTCTAAATAAATAATGAATTCTCGATGCATTGGTCAACGAAGGGAAAAAAAACTATTTATGTGGGATTGTGTGATTGTCAAGTCGGTAGACCTATTAATGTTTATTTATTTATATATGGAATCCGATGGATAATGATACGAGACAACCATTGTATCTCAACAGATATATTGTTTTTATAGATTTTTGTCCAGAAGGACAAAATTATCAAAAAATCGGGATTGAAAGAAAGTGTAATTTAATAAGGACAAAAGTAACGATTATGAAGAATAAATGCGGAATAGAGTAAATATGAAAGAATAATTGTAAACACAAAGAACATTAACACGCCAAGTAATAATTTTAAAGTAACAATTGTGATTTTTGTCCTTTATAATAATGAAAATGTTACTTTTGTCCTTCCAGACCCATTTATTAACTTTTTTGTCCTTATGACCCCTTCCCCCTTGTTTTTAATAAAACAAATTACATATCGGCTATTTTCACCGTTGATTATTATAAATCTGAAATGATAATGATATAAACTGATCATAATTAATGATAAATATGCTTGTTGTATCATTTTATTATGACACAATGATTGTGACCGTATCATAATCAATTCGTACGAAGCAATAATTACTAGTTTTGTGGTACAATTGTACAAATAGTCTGAATATTTTTATGTCATTAAAGATTCCCTTAGGTCCCCTCAAAAAAAAAAAAAAAAAAAAAAAAAAACCCTTAGGTACATTGTTGTTTAGTGTCTTTTTAAGGTAATTCTAGCATAGAACTTTCTATTAGGACGAATCGTTAAATGATTGCAACGTGTACAAACAAATGATCTACATCATCTATTTGTATCAATCAAGACTTGAATAAAATACTATTGGTACACCCGCCTTGAGTCCTGATCCCCTACTGTACCAGAGGCTCCAGTAAAAGTTTTTTGTCAAAAAAACATCGTTTTGACAATAATTTTTTTATTTTATTAACTAATAAATCAAAACGATATAATTTTGATGCAACACACTAACACATGATTGTTCAAAACGGGAGGTGATCTTTGTGACTTTGTCCCGCCCAACTTACCTTAAAATAATTTACACCACATATTTTTGTAGCAATTAATTGAAAGAAGTATACAGTACATGGCAGTGGTATAATTTTTTTTTTACCATAGCAAAATTAACTGTTAGAAAAAAGCAGGTGCTACTACCATAGAATGGAGAAGAGGGAGGGGGGTGTGTGTGTGTGTGTTTTGTTTGTTTTGAGTAGCAAAATGATCAATAAATGACATGATTAAATAGTCACAACTACTTACATTTATTGTCTTCTTTTATCAAAAAAATTGAATAATAAAAACATTACTTCATCTGTTCTAGTTTATTTGATGCAGTTGTGAAAATAAACTTGTTCTGATGCTTTTTCATTTTCAAAACACTATTTATTATCATTGTTCTACATTTATTCTGATTTATTAAGAATTAAGATAATAAAAACAACATTGGATTAATTAAAGTTTATGGGTTTTTAGTCAGTTTGGTATTTCAACTAAAGTATTAACCCATCTATTTAATATGCGTGTTTTTTCAAAGGAATCAGTTATTATGAAACAGAAAATGTACAACTCCATATGTTTCAATTTATGTAGAGTAGTTGTCAAAATTATTTGTTTCATTTTACGTGATGCATTTACATTTCCAATATAATATTTATAATACTCTTTATACGACTATATATTTCGCTTTATATGATTAAAAAAGCTATTACATATCGTATGATTTGAACACATTAATTCTTCTAGTTCTATCAATAAAGATTTAAAACACTACAAACAATGTTTTTGAAATATAAAATCAACATGTCAAAACCGATTAGTATTTTTTTTAAATATACGTGCTTGATAATAATGAGCTCATCCATCTGATTCGCCTGATAATTTCCATTTCATGATGGGTGGTACAGGGTAATTAGGGTACAAGAAAACTTGTACAAAGTGATTTCTATTAATACGACCGATAGCTATATGTTGTCGCTGAGTAACTGGAACTGGCTGGGACCTCAACGGCAATTGAGTATGACAAGCCGTAGCTTCCCAATCGAATGTGTGCACTACAACATTATACGTTGAAGCTAAAACAACCCCCATTGGTGCAGCATCATATCAGAATAACTCTGGTGCTGATAGTTCGAAATATTCAAGTCTTCTTAGTATCCTTGATGCCCAATCTTCATGAAAATAAAGATTATCATAAATGTCCCGATTTTGCAACATCTCTTGCATAAGGTCCATTCGTACCTGAGCCCATTGGTCTTCAGAACCATGAATATGTGTGTAGAATTAATGATAGGTGGATAAGAGAAAATCTGAATATGTAGATAAATTTTTTAAATTACATCATAAAATTAATAGGGAATATCTTTTCACACAAATTTTTATCTTACCACACAGAATTTTTTTCCAATTTCGCCATTATTTTTTTTTATTTTACGCGCGTTCATTCTGACCAAAGTTTGGTAGTTCAAGAATTGCCACCCCATATCACAGTCAATTAATTTTTGGTAGTTCAAGGTCTTTACGAAAGCACTTGGAGTGACAGTTCTTAATAAGAATCTATAGCGATAGATTTAACTGCTGTTAGATTATATTTTACCTATATAGATGTGATGCTAAAAGAAGTTTAGCATAGATCGCAAGATCTATCTATGTTAGGACGTTCGTCCTAAAGATAAGGTGAAAGATGATGCTTATGGAAGGTTTCTTCACTCTTGCGATAGGAACCATCATAAAGGTAATGCCGATGTTCATAGTCCATGAATGGTCATGTGCAAGTATGAAAGTAAATGGTGAATGTCGAGAACGCCCTTAAACAAGTTAAGGAAAGTTTCCTAGTTTATTGAAACTTGGAATTAAATAAACGTAGATATACAGACGTATATCCTGAGTCTTATGAAGGCGAGTGGGAGCTACAATGCGGGTTTGCGATCACTTTGATTAAGTGATACGTTGAGTCGGAAATGTTCTAGCCTATGGGTCATCAGAAATTCTACAAGCGTGCCAAAACACAAGAAGTGCCTTAGAGGCGCGGCGGGAGCAATACATGGATCTGTAAGGTTCATTCCTCGAACCTTGTACGGTTCTTCCACCTTTTCTATATAGGCGATATAGTAAGTGGATTCATTGCTTGAAGCAAGGACCAGGGTCTCGTCGAGAGATTCATGTGTGTGTTGAGGCGGTTCCTTTGACTTGGTCATTTGGAACATGATATGAAGATAGTCCGAGTCCCCATGGATAGCGATCCGTTTAAGGATAGAGTCAAGTGCGAGTATTGCATAAGATTCTTGTGTTTCAACTTGGTCTTGTGTGTGCGAGTGATTGGTTTTAGGCCAAGTGGGAGATTGTTGAAATAAGGTCCTAAACCCAATCGGGTTGGACCGGATCCGACCGGGTCGGATCATTTCTACTATTTCTTTATGTTTATACATATATTAAATGGCTTTTCATTTGTCATATATATGTTCTTTTAAAGAACCAATTATGAATTGTTATATGATAACGCCCTTAGTATTAAATCGTGATAGAGAAACCATGATAAAGCGATTATGGTTGATGAGATCTCTAATCACTTTAATAAGTTTGATACTTAAATGTCTCAGTCGATGTACTATTAAACAGGGCATTGATAGTATAAAACAGACTAGCACGTATTAGATGTATTCTGTCTTTAAGGGCAGGGATAGATCTCTTCTATCGAAGTGTAAAGACACTTGGACTGTACGTGGACGTGTATTAGAGAATGCGTACGTTAGACTGACCCACTTACACGGATAAGTGTCACACTATGTGGCGGTTGTGTAATTATCCTTAAGACCGAGTCTTCGCGGCATCACGGTGTGGATTGTCATGCTTTGACACTATTGAGGTTTCCACAGCCACGGGGCTATCATGCGGTAGTGATTGGGTATGATCATCAAAGCACGCGGAGTATACGTGATTGGTCGTCCGGGAATCGCGTATCCTATGATTGGGATCGAATATCCGAAATGGCCTTCTTATAAGGAATGTCTTACTCGTGAATCTTTGCAAAGTGGGAGTAAACGAGTTACTTCGAGAGAGCATGATATCCAGATTATAAGATACGGTCGTTGATGTTTTGACACTCGACTAACGACCGTATGGATATTATTACAAATGATAGGATTGTAAGTTACACGATAATCGCTTCACATGAAAGATAGTAGTCATTGCATTTGACTCTTCCGATGATTGGGGTCACGGTGTGTTGCTGACGCTATCCCGTGATCGTTAGGCATGAAGGGCATTTTCGTAATTTGCACTTTGTGTCTACGGCCAACATATTCGGAAGCCTATCGGGTCACACACATAAGAACATCTAGCCGGATTAAAATGTGGTTATAGATGATAACCAAATTAGGAAAGAATTTATCTCGTCTATAAAGGTTATAGTGGTAAATTAATATGGTGTTATTTATTTATTATGAATAAATTAAATACAAGATATTAATAGTATTACATTAATTAAAGAATATTCGAAGCCAATATTTGGCAATATAGTATGCCATATTGAAGTGTATAAGATACACACTTGGATTGTCAAGAATTTAATTAATGATATTACCATATATTAATATAAGATATTAACATATGAATATATATATGGTCACCACACGTGAATTGCATATATGATATGCATGTTCACATTTGTGATAAATATATATGTGTAGATTTATATTTGTAATAATATATATGTGATATATATACACATGTGTAAATTGATTTATGGTAATATAATATAAGATAAATATTGTCAATATATGATCTTGACAATATCTTGGGAATATTCAATATAAGATATTGACAATATCCTAGATTTATTTGATATGAGATATTATAATGAGATAAATCAATTAATTATATTTTCCTTATTTTATTGGAAAAATATTTTCTTCCTTTCTACTCTATTTGGGGCGCCACTTCTACTATAAATAAGAGGTGGGTGCCAAGCTTTTTTGTACATCACAATTCCAAGAACTAATAGTTCTTGTGTAAAATAGAGAGCATCCTATAGAGAGTTGGAAAGAGGGGAAAAAGGCCGGTCTAGCAACCGGAGTTTTCCAATAGCAATCAATGATGGGATTCTCAAGGGTCGTTCGTGTGGACTAATGCGGTAGAGGCCGAACACTTGGGCGGCTCTATGCAGAACTACTCTCCTGGGACGGTCAAAGCGTCGATCTTTTAGATCAACCAAGGTAACCACCGCCTACTAACTCGCTTTGTTTATTGCTTAAACGAAGTCGATCTTGGGTCGATAGAAATAAATTTTGAATTCATTTGCGCTCCCGCGTAGATTTCCTAACAGCTTATATCCTTCGGTCTTTGTATGATTTAAAACCGATTTTCATCAAAGATAGCATCTCTTGATTCAATCACGTAATGAATAGCAATCGAATCATTAGGCTCTATAACATAGAACCTATAAGCCTTGGAATGCATAGCATATCCAATGAATATACAATCAATGCCTCTCTCGCCCAAGGTTTTAATCTTAGGCATGGTGAGCCTTACAACAAATTCTACATCCCCAAACTCGTAGATAACTCAAGTTTGGCTTCTTTTTTGAACCAAAGTTCATATGGGGTAATAGGATTCCTTTTATTAGGAACTCTATTCAAAGAAATAACAAGCCGTTAACATGGCTTCTCCCAAAATCCTCACTCAAACCTCGAGTAAGATAGCATGGAATTAACCATCTCTTTAAGAGTACGGTTTTTCCTTTCCGCTATACCGTTTTGTTGTGGCGTGTAAGGTGCCGTAACCTCATGTATAATCCCACATGACCCGAAAAAGGTTGGATCAAAGTATTCACCACCTCGATGGGTACACAACTTTTTAATTTTAGAGGTTAATTGCAACTCAACTTCACTTTTATAGATTTTGAATTTATCGATTCCTCATCTTTAGAATGAAGTAAAAACACATAATGAACCGAGTGCAATCATCTATAAAAGTCACTACATATCTTTTGTTGCCAAAAGAAGGTGTAGCACAAAAGTCACATAGATCACTATGGACAAGATCCAAAACTGAAGACGACCTTTCAACACCATGAAAAGGCTGTCTAACAATTTTGTTCAACATACATGTATCACATTTATTTACATTCATATCAAAAGATGGAATTAAATCATGTTTAGACATTAATAACATACGTTTGTAATGAACATGTCCTAACCGAGCATGCCATAAAACAGAAACATTAACTTCATGATTCATACAAACATTATTCACAACATCATGCTGAATGTTAATCATAAACATACCATTACAAAGATAACCAAATCCTATAAATACACCACACTTACTTAAAATGTATTTGTCAGACTCAAAGACTTGTTTAAAACCATCTTTACATAACAAACTTCCTGAAACTAAGTTTTTCCGGATCCCCGGAACAAATAGTACATGTTTTAAAGTTACAAATTTGCCGTAACTAAAAGGTAAAACAACAGCCCTCTTCCACGGATGGCGGCCTTTGACTCGCTTCCCACAAAAAGCATGGATCCAAATTAACGGGTTCATAATCTTTAAACCAACGTTGATCCTTGCGCACATGCCTTGTCGCACCCGAGTCAATCCACCAAGCAACATCATCATCCTCTCGCACATAAAATGCCTCGTAAATCGGTGGTACATAATTCATATCCGAATTAAATCCACAAACAATATTCTCGACCTTGATGTTTAGGAGCACCTTGGTCCTGCAGACCCTTTGCCCCGAATCGTTGTTTGGCCCTTTTCGATTTTTGCCAAATCGACAATCACCTTAAAATGCCCAACTTTCCCAAGAAACCCAACAAGCACCTTTCGGTTTCTTGTTGGCATCTTGCCGTTGCTTTTAGATGATTGCCCTTTTCTTTTCTTCTGGTTCTTTTGAGAACTTTCCCCGGTTTCCGCCATATTTATGGAAGTCGAATCCATCACCTCTTTACCCTTGGTTTTACCGTTCTTTTGCGCCCTTAGAGATTCCTCTATACGCAAGTGACTACCAAGTTCTACCAGAGATAATTCTTCTTTCTTATGTTTCAGAAAATGTTTAAAATATTTCCAAGAGGGTGGCAATTTATCAATTATACTAAAAACAGAAATAGACTCATCCATTTCCATTTTATGCAGTGTAAATTGACCCAAAATGCGAAAAGAAGTTCATTGTACTGTTCCATTACCGAACGTGAATCAACCAAGTTATATTTCATGAAGTTACCAACCAAGAACTTTTACTAGATGCATCTTCATCCATGTATTTTGATTCTAAAGAATCCCAAAGTTCTTTGCCAATTCAACATTTTGATAAATATCGAACAGAGCATCAGACATACCGTTTAGAATGTGGCCTCTACAAATGTAGTCATCATTCTCCCACTTGTTCTTCTTCCTCAACTCTTCCAGAGGTCCGTCCTCCAACACTTCCGGCATCGGTGTACTTAGTACATACACCACCTTCAAAGTTGTCAACAGAAAATGCATCTTTCTCTGCCATCTTCGAAAATTGACTCCATCGAACTTTTCCAACTTCTCAAAATTTGCAGTCATCTCCTTGACACTTGACATTGTTAAACTAATAACTTTTGTAGATTTTTAGAGAGACTGAGGTTTGGAAAACAACAACAATGTCAAAACCGCAGGAAAACTAAAAACGCAGAAAATGGTTTGCTTGATATGAACGTAGAATCATGTAAACACTTTCCTACAAAAGTTATTTGCCCCTTCATCAATGCCTAGGTGACACAAATACTTTTGTGAGATAAGACTACGTTTTCCCTTCAAATTTAGGCACAAAAGACGAAGATTACTCTTGGAGATAGTTTAAGGTGTTTTTACTTTCAAAGATTAATGTGCTTCTCTTTTCTTTATGTTTAAAGCACTCAAAAAGATCTTATATATTGATGGAAAAACCGACCTCTTATGTATGCAACATTTGGAAATAAGTTATATATATAAACAATTGAAAATGATGAAAAGACACACCATTTCGTAATTTGATCGCATCCGTGCGGATGAAGTTATCATCCGGACGGATATATCACAAGATCAAAGTTTTCACCGTTTCACCTTTCATCCGTACGGATAGATTCTTATCCGTACGGATAACTATCTGCTTCTCCAAATTCTGAATTTTAGTCCTTTAAGTGGATTTTCAGTCCTTTAAGTGATTTCCCGGACTATACTTGATCATTTAAATCCGTAAACTCGTAGATACTTATATGAGTGTACACTCCGTACCTCCAAACTCATATTATAGCATTCCGAGTTCACCCATCTTTGTACCAAACCCCGATTACATAAATGAACATGGTAACACTTAAATTACCACCATAGGTGCTGGCGGCGGTGTTGTGGCGGTGGGAAGCTATTGGCCCTCGGCCTCGGGCGGCACTTGCAGTTGGTGTTCCACGTTGACTACATAGTTCCACAAAGGCTTTGGGTTCTTTGTTGACGGCTACGGTGCTTCTCTCCTTTGAAAAGTGGATGTCACACTTCCGGGCTCTTCGTTTATTTTGGAGGGGGTGGTCATTGGCGGATGCTTTCGGCAATTTTGGTTTCCTCTGTCATAGATCGTTTTGCTAGTTTTCTTGCTCTTTTGTTTTTTTACACTAGTCTGTAATATATGTCTGTTGTTCTAGTTTTTTTTGCTTTTTGTGTGTCGGGTAATAGATTGCTATTAGAGGATCCATGTATCTGGATGTCCTCTTCATTTGGAATTTTTTTCTCTTTCTAGTTCAAAGACCTCTCATGTCAATCTATTACCTCGAGCATCGATCGTGCGATTGCACATCGATCAGCGTTGTAGTGTGGCATTAGCCTGCGTTTTAGTCTAATTTCGGCTAGTTTTGTTGCAAATCTTCATCATTAATAAAAGATTTCGTTTCCGGAAAAAAAAAAAAAACCAGGATTTGCAGATATCCGACTCAATTTATATAAAGGGGGCGGAATCAAACCATTGGATAAAAGGAGATAAGTTTATGTGTATTGTATAATGGACGAGGATTTTTTTTTAGGAAATGGACAAAGAATCTTCACGGGAAAAAAAATAGTGCAATGAAACTCAACAATTATATTCACGGGTGTTGCAAACAAAATAGGATAATACACTTACATGTTGCAGTACGTGGACATTGAAATAAATTATTTTGACCATACTTACATGTTGCAGTACTACTACCATAGAAATGGAGGGGGATATGACTAGCAAATATCAATAAATGACATCATTTAATAGTCACAGCAAACACCCTCCTACTTAGCATTTATCATCTTCTTTTATTAAAAGAAAATTAGAATAATAAAAAGCATTACTCCATCCGTTCTATAATAACTGATGCATTTGTATAAAAAAATGTTTCAGTCTATTTCATTTAGTTTCATTTTCAAAAAACTATATGTTAGTCACTCCGTTCCAATTTATCAAATGCAGTTGTCAAAATCACGCATACTAAGGATGTGAGTTATGCAGGCATCTACGTAATCAAATATCACTATATTTATGATTATTGTCAAAATGACTTAAGTGTTGTATTATAAGTCAGAGATGGTAGTTTAACAATAACATGATGTCATTTGTTATAGATCATGAGAAGAGAACTAACATGATGACGGAGACCGGATGTCATTATTATTGTCTATAAACCGGGAAATTGACCAGCTCCCGTCTTTTCATACTATTATAACATGGGAATAGGAAAATTAGTGTTGAGGACCCTCGAAGATTCACTGATCTACTTAAATTAATACTTAAATATGAACCGTCACATTTTCTCTTATATATATTTTATTATTGTTAACATGATTATTATGTTCCTATGGAGGGTTTGTGTAGTCATCATTGTATCCCTCCATTGTCAAACAATTTTTTTTTAGTAGACCATACAATTTACTAAAAGCGGTGTTTTAATTTGTTAGAAAACAGAATAAATATATACCTATCTTGAAATATATATATGTATATTACCAAGTAGTTTCAAATCAATTGCAAATTTCCCAATAATCAATTTCACACGAAATTTGGCAAAACAAGATCAGTTTCATAGCTATCATGGCAAACACACATAATTATAAGCTATTACCAAGTTGTTTCAAGAGGGCAAATCAACTGCAAATTTCCCAATCTTAATGCCGCCAAGTGTAGGTGGAGAACATTTGTCATCTCCGTTTCGACTATTGTTGTTGAGAATAGCGAAATTGGCACCGGTGTGATAATGGACATGAATTTCCTGCTTCGTGCAAGGCTGGAAAAACAACCTTCTCCCACCAAGGAGTTGGTCTAACAGCCTCCTCGATGATTCTCGTTAAATTTTCCATTGCATTGTTTGCTCTAAGCTCGTTTTCTTCCACGGTCCTCATTAAACCACGCCGTCTTTAATTCTTTCATCTATTCATTATACATATGTATGTTTTTAAAAATGAAAGATACGTAGAAAACTTTATTTTTAATTTTAGGGGTCCCAAATTTTATTCTGTGATGAAAAAACCTTAGAACAAATTCGAAGTCGTTTACAAAAAAAAAAAAATCGAAATCTTATTCTACTAAAATATTTCTCGATTAAACATTTTGTGCTTAACATTATGAGTAACATACTACTTTTTTTGTCAATTAAGATAAAATTCCCTACACCCCTTGTTTTTGCTCATTATGTATTGAAGGAGCAAAGAAATAAATAAAGAAATCTGACTGTTATAGTTATACAATAAAATAATCATAATAAAACACACAATACAATTTTACATCATTAATTATAGCGTGAGATCTATTTTTTTTAGATCTATTAATTTTTATAAATATTTATGTAAAAATGTGTTGTAGCATTTTTCATCATAACCATTTTATGGGGGAAATACTTGTGCGGAGATTGTATTTTGAGGTGAAGTAACGGATGAAACGATCAGAACCACACGAATTAAATACAAAATGAAACTGTGTGATACCTATTGAACCACACGGTGTCTCCACATTTACGGAGACAACATATAAGTATTTCCCATTTTATAGTAGAATAAGTCTTTTCCAAATAAATAATGAATTCTCGCAGCAGTGTTGCAGTCTGCATTGCATTTAGAGACGAGAAGTTTTTGCCTAATATCCTCATATGCATCAAAATGACGGGAAAATGATTTGGACCATACAGTTTGAATCCAATTTTAAAACAGATAGTAGTTGTGATACTATATGTGTCTCCACATCGTGTAAAGACAATACTTAAAAATCTCCCTTTAGAGACACACCGTGAAACAATTCTATTTTTTTTTCCAATGGTCAAAGGGAAAAAAAAAACGGGCTATTTGGATGTGGTCTTATCCAATGGTTTAAAGGGGGAGGGGGGGAGGGGGTGCTGTGCTTTTATGTGGACTTAGTAAGGACTATAATACGGGATGGAGGGAGTAGCATTTTTTGATGGCGATGCTCATTCAAAAGCTAAAGCTATTTTCAAAAGAGACATAATTCTAAAGACATATCAAAGGTAACTTAAGATCATTTAAAAGCGAGATTAACTTCTACTTTTTCAATTTCAACCAAGGCCCTAGATGTCCCACCTTCATTGTTGTTCCAACAACTTCAATTCCAACCGGTATGGGTATAAACAGGACCGGCATGCGTAACAACATGTTCTTCTTGATTCATGGGCATGTCCATAGGAAGCATGTCCATGCCTTGCTTGGCCGTTGTAATTGAAAGGGCGAGAAATGAACCAACAACTATGATGGACGGAAAAACAATATCAACCACCCTCTTCCACCAAGGAGTTGGCTTAAAAGCCTCGCTCTTCAATGTATTCAAACATTTAACCATATTCGATGTCTTCTTCAAACCATTCAATTCTTGCGCTCCAACTTCCAAAGCTTGTATTGGTCCCCACATCAATGTCTCTAACACTCTTTGCTGGATCTATCAATGCATCAAGAGAAACCATGAATGCATCTAGACCATTCGATACATCTTCTCCAAACATTCCCCTTAATTCTTGTATAAGGGTTTGTATTTCCCTCTCCAAAACTTCTACTTGGTTATTTCGAGTAAGGCCTTGATAATGAGAAGTAAAAAAATCTTATGAGAGAGGACAATTAAAAAAATCAATATGAGAGGGAAAAACAACAACAAATTTACATCGTTATATGTAAAATCGTGATAGCCATCGCCATCGTCATTGCCGTTTTTATCAGCCATTGCAATTTGCCAATGTCCAAGAGGAGCAATTTGCAGGCCACAAAAGTAATAATCATCTTCGAGTCATTTTTATTTAAATTTTTGATACACCAACTTGTTTAAACCGAATACTTTTCTACATGGAAAACACAAATGAATTGCATGAAAAAACCAACTCTTATTGAATACAATGGAATTTATTCAAACCAGAAAACCTATTACGAGCTAAAAATTGCACATACTCAAACAAGAAAACAAGTATTATTGTTTTCTCAGCAACAAATACGTGGCAATTTTGTATATAACAACTGTCAATACATTCAGATTATACATAAAACTGATACAACAAAATATCATGCCAATACATCAACTGAAAAAAAGAACCAAATCAATATTTTGCAGTGCAATTACACAACAACTACTATTCATTACATAGAAAACTTCCTTCCTTATTCTCATCAAGTGTTACATCACCGTGTAAAACGCATGCACAGTTGGCTGCACCTCCATAAATTATCAGCAAAAAACCAGATGTAAATTCACAACTCAAAATCTTGACTTTTTTTTGCTGAAATGGAGCATGGAGTGGAATATGATGTGAATAAACACAGCAGAGACACCATTTTCTTGCATCAACAACATACACAAAAAAACATCACAAAAAGGTGTGGCTCAACACTTATTCTCCCCCTAAAATGGTATGCTACAACTAAAACACCAAGACAACAGAACATTGATTTCAATCTTGCCAAATAAACAAGGAAAACAGCATATAACATGATGCTCATGGTACCACATCAATCACATATCAAATTAAGGGCCACTAACCATCACTCATCTGCTCATACTAGGGGTGATATCTCTATGATTATAGATAACTCAAATGCTTAGAAGAAAGAAATAAAAACTCAGCATATTCCCTTTCAGGCAGGGGTATCCAAGCCTATTTCTGAGTATTAGTTTCCGAAATTCAATTTCAAACAGATTACAGATCTGCCAATTCAAACAGATTACAGATCTGCCACACCAATTTTATCGACCGGAATCAAAGTTCTTTAAAGAAAAATAAGAAGATCGAAAATTGATTACTAGAAGAAAATAATCGGTTCTAGGGGCTAGGGCTGAGATAAACACTTACTCAGAGTAATGCTAGACGGTATAAGACTGAGGTAGTCGGAGAACGACGATCGGCGGCGAAAAATATGTCGTCCAAAACTTCAAACGGCGAGTAGTGGAGCTTCTGAACTCTCAAGAGTGAAGCAGCAGCAGCGTCATCAGGTTTTTAGGGTTGGGAGGTTTAAATAGGATGGGTCAAAGCGTGATCTTATAGGGTTGGGAGGTTTAAATTGGATGGGTCAAAGCGTGATCTTATACTGCATCCGTTTCGAAATAACTAATACAGTTGCTAAAAACACGCTTATTAAGGATGTGAGTTAATGCTTTAATTTGAATGCTAAAATGACTAAAAAAACTGTTAGTCTATAATTAATACGGTGTTGTATTTATTATGTCACTCTTTAATAAATAATGATAGATTTAGGAAAAATACAATAAATGCTAAATTGAAAATGCAATTGACTCAGTTATTTTGAAACGAATCTTTTTGGCAACTGCCTCAGTTATTTCGGAACGAAGGAGTGCTCTGTTAAAGTAGATCACTTGTCACGGATTTAGGTTCGACTTTAGGAATGTTGATCAAATAATAAGCTTTGCCATCTTTGCCATCTCCCCGATTGACAAGGGCCAAACGGTCATTAGGATATTGGTGAACATGTTGATCCCGGCATATCGTTTGGCATTTAAAATAGAACGAATGATGACTGCACCACCAATAAGTAGGGAACAACTACCTCAATAATCCGCTTCCACCATGGCTTTGGTTGTAATGTCTGCACCACTCTCGTACTCAAGGCTTCCAATGCATGAATTCTTTTATTTGTCGAATTGTTAACCGCATTAGTTGCCCCTTGAACAATCCCTCTTAATTCATCTCGGGTTCTTTTTGCTGCCACCAATGCCGCAACCGTTTTTTTAGTTTGTTGATGTATCACATCAACTCGATTTTGTATATCCTTATCATTGCTTATTGTAAACATATTGTCCGAATTGAGTATCTGACTCTGAGAATTTAAAAAAATCAATTATGGGAGGCCACAATTAAAAAAATCAATTCTGAATAAAAAAAACAACATATTTACAAATTCGGAAAAGTTTTGCCGTGTCATCAACAATCTCGTGAACCATCGCAATTCACCTACACATAAGTAACAACATTGATTCCCGAAAGTAACAGGTTCTCCATCTATTGGAAGGCCAAATATAAGTGCTACAAGTGGCACTTATTATCTAGGTCGTAGGGATGAACCATGTTTTTCTTAAAAACAAAAAAAAAGTATAGATTGTTGATATATCTTATTGTTGATTACTATTATCGTTATTGCTTACCCTAAACAGATTGAATGCCTGAAAATGAGAATTGAAAAAAAAATCAATTATAAATAGAAAAAAAACAACAGAATACCTTGCCAAGTGTTTTTTTTTGAAAACGTGTTTTTCAAGAAGCATCGAAAACCCAAACATTTCTTATTTGAGATGAAAATGTTTTTTTTAATAATTATATGCATATTAGAAATAGTAATATTAAAAAAATAATGACATGTTGATATAAACTTAACAAATCTAAATTACCTTATATTTCGGACTACATCAATGTTTGTTTATTTTCCCGTTTAAGTATAAATCCTTCACCGTGGTCATCTCCATAACCACCAAATAGTGCCGAAATTTATAGACGGTGACCTTTGAGATGCTACGGATATTCAATCCTTTTAACATGAATCCAAAGACCTGCAATGGAAGAATGAACACAATTCCACATCAACGAGCTAACATTTGATAAGTTTTTATTAGATCTGAGATAGAGGAAGGGAGCAAAGACATTACCTGTTTAACGAATGGATCAGTACATTAATTCTGTGGGAGTGCAATAATGTTTAAGGAATGGATTTGTAATTCTTCAATTTCTCTGCAAGGTGTAAGGTGGATTTGTAAATACAAATGTGAGTTACTAAGCAAGTGAAGGATTCTTGTGAGTGTAGCGGATCAGAATATTTGCCTCTTGTGTGAGCTTTTATAGCTGCCTCAGTGCCTTGCCAACCCTAACCCTAGCAAATCAAAATGCCAAAAATACCCTTTAACAATGTATTTTTTTAAATACATAACATGATGTGTTAAAACATAGTTAGAATGAGAACTTTTATGGCGTTGTATCAAATAACATATGTAGTAATACATTTTTATCGTATGTGAAAGATTAGAAATAAAATATTGTAATGTATCTCGTTTGGTATCACCTCTGTACAGTGATTTTATTATAAAAAAATTCTGTTAGAAGTCACCAAAAGTGTTGTATCAACTGTTATTAAAATATCGTTAGAAGTCACCAAAAATGTTATATCACGTCTGTCAAAAAAATGTTATATAGTAAATATACATGCGGGAGTGCGCCGGAGGGGGGGGTGTTATATCATAACAATAAGTTATATCACGCTACGCCTAACTCGACCGATACTTAAATATATATATACAAATGATCAGAATGTATAATTTCTCGTTATATACGAATCCTTCCACTTTGCAATGAAAGAAGTGTTGGTAGTAGTTGGGAGTTATGGTTGGTGGTTGGGGGTTGATAAGTTACTAATGAAAAATGTTCATAATTCTTATAAAAATACCCAAATACCCAACATTTCATAAATAATCGAAAGAGAAAAAAATAATCTTTTATAAGCTGTATCATTAATTATAATATTTTTTTGTGAACCCACATAAATTTTAAGGCATTGTTAATAGCAAAACAGTCAATCTATTCGATTACCATACTTCATGCAATTTTCGATTTTACAGTGATTGAAATCTGTTTTTTTAGGATGGAATTCTGTTTTCAATCATTCTAGAGTCGAATTTATTCACAAAATTCAACTCCAAGAGTTGAAAACATGTTTCGACCTATTTAAAATTTAAATTTGTAAGAAGTGTGATACCCGACTCAGGGCGCAGACGCAGATCCCTGGATGAGGGAGGGGGGACGATACTATAGACGAGGCAGTGTAATTTTTAAGTGGGAAAAAATACACAACATACATAATAAACAGATTTTCAGATCTGAGCGCGATTGCCCCTAACACCTATGTACATCCACCCTTGGCCCTATCACCGCTAGACCTCGAATAGCGGATTAAGTCCATAAACTTCATTCACATTATCCTCAGATGCTGCCAACTGCCTAGAGTCAGGTGGATTAGCCTTGATATGGTCTTGAGAAGGTTCCATTGATTCAATGTTAGCAAGTATGACATGAGCCGCTTTGTCACCTGGGTCTAGAAGTCTCTTGGCTGCATTAGACAAATCAGATTGTCTTTTTTTTTTTTTTTTTTTTCAGTTCCTTGGATTGGAATAAAAAAGATGAGTTTTCCTCGTTATGTTTTATTGAAAGGAAAAAAAAGAAAAAACTATTTCAATTTGAAATTGCTCTAAACTAAAAGCCAATAGTCCATCAATAATCATGCATCCACGAAAAGTTCCACAGAATACGCACACAAAGTAAGCTTACTTAACGTGTATTTTGTGAAACTTTTCTGTGGACGGATCATTTTCGAGTAGTCCTATCTCCCGAAATTCGTAAACTCACTTCCTTGAGATACCGCAAGCCCGATTCGCGTCTTCCCGTCTTTTCCGGTTCCTTCACAATACAATCTCCATTCATCTTTATCATCCATTTGAACAAGATATGGTGATCCAACACCTTCACAATCCCATCCATTCGCAGATTTCTTCATTAATGGACATTCTCGAAACCTCGTCCAATCGTTTAATCCGTTCGAAGAAACCGCAAGACCGATGCTTTTAACTCCATTGGCATCAACCCCTTCATAAACCATTAGATATCTTCCAAGTTTTTTGTCTTTCACAACTTGAGGATTCATTACACCAAGTTCATCAAATGTACCTTTAGCTCCTTTACCAAGAATCTTGCCTAATTTTGTCCAATGGATCCCGTCTTTCGATCTTGCAATGCCGATAGCGAAATGGGTTTGTTGTTCATCAAATGAGTGATAGTACATTCTTAAGTCATTACTCCCATGGAAAACTACTCGTGTAGAGGCAATAAAAGTAGAATCCCATTCGCCGTTTGATCCTACATCGAATAAAGCTCCACTATGATGATCCCCTTCGATTCGAGCCCAATGTCTCCCATCTTGACTCATTGCTAAACCCGGCAATGACTTCAAAACTCCATTAGAACCGATATGAGTACGAACTTTTACCATATTCTCTATTCTATCGATTTTTTCAGACCCAAAACCGGTGTAGTAAAGCCAATAGAGAGCATTGTTTGGTTTAAGTTTGGAACTAGACATTATAACAACCTCGTTAGGCATAACACTTTGAGTATCAAATGCCCACCAATCTGTACTACAATTCATAACCAAACCCACATCGGCATTTGATCGAACACCTTCCCTACCCCTTTCCCAATAGACGCCATTTCTTGAAACTGCAAGTCCAATTGAATATTTTGATGGAGATTCATTAGGACTGCCGCGGTACCACATAAACCACCTCTCTTCTTCATCACTTAAGAACCTTTTCACTACTGGTGATCCAATTTCAGCACTGTCCCAAGAATCCTTACATCCCAAATCAAAAATCAAACCTTTTGTATATGAAGGAGATAAAAGAGCTGGATTTGTACCTGAGCTTGTTGTCTGATCATGAATTCTTGAATTTGAACTTGAGCCCACATCATCATTTCTGTAATTCCCATTGTCTTTATCCTTGTTTGGCTTTGTAGAGCAAGAAATGAAAAGGGGTTTTCTGCCTCTGTATCTAATGCAAGAATTCCTGGATTTTGGCGATTTGGGTTTTCTCTGAAGCCAATCTAAGGTTGAAGATGTTAGGTTCGATAGATTTCTAGGAGTAGCAAAAGCCATGTCATATAAATGTAGGAGATCAAGACGCTTCGGACAAAAATCTGTTTTTTTAGACCTCGTGTAGCATTTGTTACAAATATGAGATGAAGTTCACAACGCTCACCTATGGTTATTTGACAAAAATGCACCTAAAGGATTTTGCGGGGTAGGTTTTCTTTTCTTTTTTTTTTTTTTTTTCTGAGAAAGTCGTTCACTTATTTGGAATAGGCCATTGTGGACTACTAACTCCGTTCTAAAATATAAGTTATCGTAATAGTCTTATACAGATTATAAAAATGGTTGAATGTCATTAATTTAAAGGCTAATATCTAAAACTTCACATGACAATCATTAATACAATAGTTATTGAGTAATGAAAAGTTGTTTGATTCATAATAAATTAAGGGTAAAATAGAGAAAAAAACAATAAATGTTACAATGTAGAATAACTTATATTATGGGACAAATTAAAAAGAGTAGGATGACTTATATTTTGAAACGGAATTAACATGAGGCAAAGTAAACATTTAAAATATAATGTTCTCGTTCAAAAAAAATTTATGAGATGAAGTATATATATATATATATATATATGTGTGTGTGTGTGTGTGATATCCCACATCCAGAATTAAGTGAACGCCACCCCATATAAGTCACAGTGAGACGTAAAGGTCTTGTCAACTCGGGTTAGCCATTTTGCACTGGCGAGACGGGCGGCCAAGCGAATGACCTGACATTTATGACTTATTTAACGCTACTGCGCCTGTGCAGGCGTTACAAGCATAATATATTGTTATGATGATAACATTACTCGTGGAGTATTCATACCGTTTCCTTCTGATGAGAGTGACCAACACGCTTCAAAGTGTAACTTTTTGGGCAAGTCCAACACATTGACCAAACCATAGGTATCAAAATCAAATTTTGATACCTTTGGACACTATTCACTTGGATATCGAATATCCATCTCCAATGGTCAAATTCATAGTATCAATATATTTTTTTATTAAATATTTTGATGATTTGATAATAATATAAAATATTATTATTATGCTACTTAATAATTTTTTATATAATTATAATTATTTTGAAAAATACTATACAATATCTATAGTGTATAAAATCCATATTAATTTTTTCTAGCCTTCTCAATTGCAACGCTATACAACATGCACTATTTGTTGATTTTTTGCAACGTGCAATGCAACTTTTTTTTTTTTTTTATCTCTCGTGATTCCTCCGGGCGGCCAATTGACTTCGAAATGTTCTTGTATTTTTTCCCACATTGTTGATTCTCTTTGATTTATCCTGATTTCGGGACCGCCTCCGAATATTAATCTAGCTCAATAAAAAGCCTCATCTTCTTCTACTATCCAACCATCAGATCTTTGTTTCGGTGTCATTTATCGAAATAATAATAATAATAATTTAGAGGATGTGAAGACATTTGTGACAAATAAAATGAGAAATATATTTAATGAAGAAGGGATGGGATGAAGAAGAAAATGTGTATATATATATATATATATATATATATATATATATATATATATTTTTTTTTTTTTTTTTTTTTTTGAGAAAAGAAAATGTGTATATATTGAGTGTGATATGTGATATTTATAAATAAAGGTGTGTAGTATAAATTTTTTTTATTCAGCTATAGCCATTGAAATATAACCGTTGGGTTATTTATTATTTTTTTAGATGTGCAGCATTTATACATGAGTTTTAATTATTTTTAATAGGTATATGCTTGAAAAAGTATAGGAGACAGGTGCATATGGGGCTGCAAAGAACATCTTTTTTTGGTTTCTTCTCCCACTTGCGGCGCATGAAGTGTCGGGAGAGTACTAGCCATTAGATTAAAAATGGTACCTCTCATGTTACTACACATAATTTTGTTACCTATCGGTTTTAAGTATTGTAGATGCTAATACTTTTCTATAGGTATCAAAAAATGGTTTTGATACCCACCACTAGACTTGCCCTTAAGTGCATTATACTTCTTTGGAGTAATAATTAATCGATTGATGAATACTACATCAACGAGCGGCGAATCCAACAAATGAAATCACATGGAAGAAAAAACTGAAGAGGACATCAAAGGTACCAAAGTATGTATACTTTTTTTATAGTAACATAGTTTAATACAAAAGTTCCCCTAAAATCCAATGAGACCGCATGCCTTTAATGCTTTAGGTGTAGGTACATTGTATTCTATGACCCCAAAAGATGACTTGCAAACACGTTGAAACATGTATTGATGAAGCATAAAGCTAGCAAGCAAAAACGGCTAAATAGCTTCTGATGACACAAACGACAACTAACTGAAAGCAACTATTCACACTTCATACATACGTTTGAAATCGGGTTGCAAGCTTGGTCTTAGCCTTTTGCAGCAGGGTAATTGATCGGGGTCAATCAGGTTATAATATACTTGACCACCATAAACCAATACTAGCAAAGATGACTGCGCCCATCGTAGATAAATATAGTGAATCGCCGTCGATCCTACAGCGAACCAATTATGGATCATCTTATATACAAACAATTAGTTAAACATGTCAAGGACATAGAGGCGGTCTACGACCAACATAAGACAAGAAAGGATAAAGACACGACTCGACACAACGTAATTAACCTCCCCAATTATAGTCTTTATCGCTTTGGACTTAGATAATTTATATAATAATCAAACTTATTAACCGTCAATCCATTTGTATTTATCTTAGATTGGCTACGGAGTCATCCTCTTTAACTTGACTTAGCACCGGTAAGTCACTAAATCACTGCGATATTGTTACGTGACTTCGCTTTTAGTGCCTCCATCTCATATAACTCACACGCTATTTACGACTCAAGGATGCCGATATTAATCGTACACCTCGCTCAGCAACATTCCTGTGGTTAAGCGCATTTCCTAAACGATCGCATCGGTCTCATCCTATTAACAATTACCGCACGGTTTCATGTTAATCTACGATCTACGATAACTAGGTGAGCTCAATTCCCAAATACAAAACCTACCTGATCTCATTTGAAAGTCCCGAAGATCATTCATGAGCCAACCTAGAGCCCTATATTGGTATTTCCTAATCATACGCTAATTAAAACAGACGAGCAACGTAGCCGTAGCCATACCTACCGAGATGATAAATTCTATTAAGTTAACCTAACCATAAAGACGTGGCTATTTAACGGATAAAAGCAGGCTCGGTCGACCGAATAGGTGGGCTCGGTCGACCGAGTGAACTCATTCGGTCACCCGAATCAATTTCGCCCCAGGTTACATCCTCGAACATATCTCTCGGCGTTTCATCATACGAATGATTAAACAAGAACTCGTAAAGCATTCATATAAACTAACTTAGATACGCATTAATTAAACAATACAGATTCATGGATAGAAACTAAGTAGATGACGTAGGTTATGGGATCCCCATGTAGACAAGTGTCGCCACATCCCTAATGTCATAGCCTAGATCTACATCATCTAGCTATGAATAACTAATTCAAACGATAAAGCATAATTGGGAGGGATTAATTACTTAAAAGAAAGAAACAGAAAATAAGAGCTTACATATTTGCAAACCCTTAAATTGTTTGAAAACACCTCAATAAACTACATTGAATCAAGATATGAATAGAGTGATTTTATTGAATGATATTCTAAGGTATATATTACAATTCTCGTGGCTGCTTGCTTATATAGAGGTTTTTGCCGACTTAGGGTGGTTCTAGAAGGTAAATACGAAAAAATCCGAAAAGTGACCGAGCCGACATACTCGGTCGATCGAATGGATAGGCTCGGTCGACCGAGCCTTCTTCTCGCACGCTGCTAAACGCTTTCTCTCGTCTATCTTGTTCCCCACTCGCACGCTTTAAATGTTGATCCGATTAATCTTTCATTTAATGCTCCGATTTTCTTCCTCTATTATCTTGAGATTTACTGATTGAATGACATTTATCCTCTCGATTTGTCGTGATCTACAAAATCAGCAGTTATCGCACAATAAATCGGCTTTTAATAATGAAAACGGCTAAATACCAAATATCATATTAATAATCACTTAACATTAAATAATAAATATAACATGTGATTTAATATGAAATATATATTATTAATCTCGATTTAAGGATAACGTTGATGACATTTACGGGTATAATTTGACCGTCATCAGTCATCAACATGGTGAATCCTCATCATCTTCCTCTTCCTCTTCCCCCACCTATAAAGCTTGGAATTTCATATGGAAGTTGGATATCCCGCTAAAAATTAGAACTTTTCTATGGAAGATTGTCTCTTCTGCCCTACCTCTTGGAGCTCATCTTGAACGGTGCAAGCTACCCGACGGTATATGCCCTATCTGCAAATACTGTGGGAATCTTGGTACCACTTGCTCTCTCGATCGCTTCTAGGTTAGGCGTCTTTAGAATTTATCCCAATAAAAACGCCTGTAGAATATGTGGTTTTCAATCTTTCTTGATCTTGTGGATTCTTTAAGCACTCTTGACCTAGATGATGCATGTCTCTTCTCAACAATCTTGTGGGCCATTTGGACTTCACAGAATAAAGCGATCTTTGAAGGTAAGGCGATTGCGACAATAGTGCCTTCATCCTTTTGGAATCTTACTTAACAGCTTCAGAGTCCTCAAACCTCTAACTTTCGATCCTCTGTAAAGCCGGAAATGAACGGCTTTGTCTTGATTCCTCAAGTTTAAGGTGGATGCTTGTTTTAACCTCAACAATGGTGGTGGCGGGGCGGTCATCAGGGACCACTACGATTATCTTGTTCGTGCGGCACCCACAATATTTTCTAATCTCTCTTCCGCAGAATACACTAAAAATAAAGGCTATTAAATTTGGTATGTAACGCCCCCAGATCCCGGGGCTGGTAGCATTAAATGAATCATAAATGGTCTGGTCAACTACTTGGTCTAAAAGGGTTAACCCGAGTTGACAAGATCTTTATGTCTTACACTTATATGAGGGTGATCAGGACTTACTTTATCGATGTGGATTTGACATTCTCCCTTATAGTGGATCGCTGTCCTCGCCAGGGCGCCAAGATTTGTCCTGAAGAAATTGTCCCAGTTCGTCCCTACCATAGGATTGTAGAGGTGTCCCTCACCGCCTCTCACGGTGTGGCACTTAGTTCCATATGGAAGTCGGCTCTGAATATCATTCTGTAACGCTCTCAGACCCCGGGCCTGGTAGTGCTAAATGAGTCATAAATGGTCCGGTCAACTGCTTAGACCGCCGTCCTCGCTTGGTCTAAAAGGGCTAACCCGAGTTGACAAGATCTTTATGTGGGATTTTACATGGCATTCTGGAATCTCTCAAGCTTGGTTGCTCAAGATTCGAAATCAAATCCGATCATGCTTTGTGCGTTAGTAGAGTGCTATCTAAGAATGAGGATCGTTCTATGGTTGGTGCCCTTGTGGTTTCAATCAAGGATATTAGCTCTCTCTTTTTGGGGTTTCTTTCAAGAATATCAAGTAGAAATCAAACACGATACGTCCATACCTATCTGCTAGCAAAATGGTTTTTCAAGGATGCTTATTGTAATTGTGAACTTTCTCTCCTCTATATGATGTTACAACGATTGCTATAGATATAGATAATGAATGAAATATATCTCTTTTTTTATAAAACATTTTGTAAATACGTAGTACATACATAGTGAATTTCCTATACTCGTATCATAAAAAATTATTAAAAAAAAAAAAATCATAAAAAACATACAAACTATATTTGGGTTATTTAAAATATACAATTACAACAACAAAACATGTGAACATTTTTTTTTGTTTTTTTTTTTGAGGAAATTTTTTTTGAACTTTAAACTTTGTTTGTGAAGGGTTTTAGCATAAGGGTGGAGGTTTAAGGACCAGGAAAAAGCAGCGAGAGACTTTTCACAAACTCTTCATCAGCAAACCCTAATTCAACCACCATGGCAGCTCAAAATTCGCCTGAATCCCATGTTTTGAACAACCAAAAGGAGCCGACCCATCCACCCAAATCCGCGAAGCTTCGATTCCAGCTAAAGAATCGTCGAGATCCCGCTAAAGAAGCACCGCCGCGTATATGGAAATCAAACCGGATGATAAAGTTAGATCTGAAGGTGATGAAGAAGGGGAAGAAGAAGGAGAAGGAGAAGAAGAAGAAGAAGGAGAATGTGGGTTTTGCTTGTACATGAAAGGGTGTGATGCCCGAAAGACAATTTTTGTAATTGTTTTATTTAATAAATGAAATGATGTTATTATTCATATTTATTATTCTCATAATCACCGATATGACAATAGTATTTACACTACGTAAAACCCCGAGTATATCGTTTATGTAATCA
Organism: Gentiana macrophylla; assembly: GCA_026214975.1. NCBI lineage: Eukaryota > Viridiplantae > Streptophyta > Magnoliopsida > Gentianales > Gentianaceae > Gentiana > Gentiana macrophylla. The sequence goes on from CM047817.1 coordinate 7,315,102, forward strand.
CTTAACTCAGTGTATGAGATATACACGGGAGGATTGAGTTAGTGAAGATGTACTTAAAATACAATTAGTCCGTAGTAAAGTTAATCGAGAGTATCGGGTCTCCCCTTTAACGTATTATTAATGCGCCCATAACACGATAGGTGTGATCGCCTTATCCGGACTTTCGTTAAGGAACCTAATGGGGCATTTATATATGATAGATATATCATATAGTATCGGACCGATTTGATCCGAGTTCTCAATATAATTCCGTAATTGAGAAGTCTTATCGAATCATTAGATGATCATATTATGGATATATCTTAATCTCGAGGTGATCACAATGATCGCTTGAATCGCATGAGGTTTGACTTGACGGTTAAGGATTACACTGAGTCTGTGATCTGAATTACCCCATCTTGGCATTGTACTGGATTGAGTGAGTAGTCCGTGTTATCACAGATACGGAATCAATTCCTTCCATTTATGGAAGTAGATGACAGCTTCCTTTATGAGTTAATCCTGACATTGATCGATCCATGGGATTCATATTACACCGATTAGCTACCAAAGTGAGTTATTTGAATTATTGATCACTAGGGGTTAACGGTAAGTAAGGACAAGATGTTCTCAAAGGTTAACGGTAACTTCCCGATTTAGAATGAATAATCATTGGAGGATTAATCCATATGAAATGATTATATCAAGGGACGCTTATTACTTTCTCGTGAGAGATAAATATAATCTTATAATCGGAGGAGTGCAATCACGGGATTATGGTGGCATATTCTCGTGATTGATTTATCGAATATAATTATTCTGCTCATCGATAATTATTTACTTGATTTATCGGAGCCGCCGATTATTAGTCACGGTCCCCGACGCGCTTCCTAATATAGCATAGATATTCTTCGGACGTCGAATCCTAATAATATTAATTTAGTTCATGTTGGACTTTATTAAAACGATATGTGAATTAATTGTTTAATGACTATTAAATTAGTTAATGCGCTAAATAATTAAATATGCGAAAAAGACATTTTCCATAATCTCTACTTCAATTATTATTGTGTAATTAAAATTAATATCGATTGCGCTCAATAATAAAAAGTGGCGCCACATGTGTTCTTGTTTTTTAACAAGGAATTAGTTTTTTTCTTGTGTTAAAAGAGATGTATGCGTAAAAATATTTATTGGATAAATATTTATGGTAAGAAATAAAGATATGAATATTCTTGATTTGTTCTAGAATATTTTGGGATTATCTTTTATTTACTAGGATTATTATAATTGATTTTGTATTAATTATAAAATCCTTGAGGCTAAGCTTTTACTCTCCTCCTATATGTTAGAGCCTCCTGCCTTCTTGAATACACTTGAGAATTTCGAATTCCCTTAGTAATTGAGAGGAAGAAATTTTCGCCATAGTCTAGGGAAAATCTTGGTGATTTTTCCCAGAAAGATATCTGGAGGGTTCGAAATGAGATTCCTTCCACCGGGAATTGCTTGGATCACACGCATCTGGAAGGTCACAAAGTGCTCATCACATCTACTCCCAATACATCATCCTTGCGGTTCTTCGATTTGGATTTGTAGATCCAAAAGGTATGACTTTCATGCTCTTACTTGTAGATGTAGATTTAATGCTTTATTACGTATACACATAGATCTAGATCCTTAAATCGCTTCCGTTGCGATGATATTTTCCTAACAATGGTATCGGCCGCCAAGGATCTATATTTATTCGTATAAAATATTGATCTAAGGAGTGGAATAATACGTGTGTAGATTGCATTATTTTCGCTTTTTAATTTTATTATTTTCAAAATTTTATGATGCATGCTTGTGATTGTCGTGGTTGAAGAGATGGATTGGGGTTGGTATTGTTTACCTGTTAGATCTATCAGAAACTCGTATAAACGATGAAAATTGCTTCATATGAAAGATAGTGAAATTATGTAATTTATTTGTAATTGCAATTATAATTTCCAGAAAATAGATAGTTTTAGTAGCTGTTTCGTTTTTTCGTTTTTCCCGTTGATCGAGCCGTTGAAACGATGATCCCTCCGGTCAGAATCAAGATTAGAAGATGATGATCAACTCCACAAAATTTGGCGTCGATCAGAGTCCGTTACAATATCCGTTCGTTGCTGAGAAGAGGCTGCTGTAGCAGAAAAACGCAGGATTCACAGAAACCCTACCTGTGACTTCCTCGATTTTCTGGGAGAGTTTAGACCGTTGAAACGCAAATCCGACCGTTCAGATGGATAAACATGGAGTTTGTGACGTGGCATAAAAATTGAAGGTCGATCAGGATTCATCTCGATTCCCGATCGGCCTCGGGAAGTCACTGATGCGCTGCATTCAAAGTCAGATTCAGCAGCAAGTTGGGCGGCGCACTGGAGAAAATTGACAAGTCAAAGATCCGATCCAACCGTCCATATTGGAGTTCGAGGAGTGAAGAAAAGATCTGGAAAGTTTCGTCCCGATCCGAGTTCGTTTGGTATGCCGATCGTCGAAGAGTTCGAACAGCTGCAGATTTTCTTAGAAAGTAGTAAACCCTAGTTAGGGTTTTGGTTTTTATTTTCTATTAGATTAGATACGAAGTACAACGATCCATCTCTGCTTAAATTTTCCGCAATTTTATTTTTTATGTGTTTGATCATAAAATAGATATAAAATCGGAATTGCCATGACATGCATCATATCATAAATCCACTCCATGCATACATGTAGAATTTTAATTTTGGTAATTAAAATAGGCATGTATACAAACTCGCGTAATTAGTTGAAATTTAATTAATACGTGGTAATTAATTAATTTAGTAACTAATTAAAGATCCGAGGACGGGTTATGAAATCGTTAGCCTTTCGGTGTGTGTTCTCGGTGAACCGCCTTAAAGTTCGAAACGAGATCACGCTTTCAATTCGTAGTGTCTACGAGATTGAATGATGGTAAAAGAACAATAAATCTTGGATAAAACGGTTCGCTTTTAGGTTGGGTGGTCAATCGAAGCTTCGCTCAAACGACTTAACCTCCTAGTGTGATGTATGCACGGGGTCCGGCAAGACTAAGCCAAACCGAGAGCGGAGGGGTGATTCCTTCCCATCTCAAACGCGCTCTCTTGACCCGATTTCGTCCGATCATCACATATGTTCCAACGAATAGGACGGGTAGGCTTGCCTACGCCACCGACACCATTCGGAATCCTTGATTTCATGTACTTTTATGTTAACATCAAAAAGACGCGTTAGTTAACCCACCACCACTTCCAAAATATTGAGTGGGAGCGGGGAGGCGATACCAACCCCACGGCCTCTACTATAGATGCAAGTAAGTGAGAGAGGGTGACGCCGCGCGGCGCTTTGATTTCGTCCCCTACGGATGGTGTTCACCCTATCAACATTCATGGCTTGGTCTCCGAAAGGATAGGATTTACTGGTACTCGTCGGGTCACCGACCTATCCTACGACGGCACACTCGGGCATACCTAAGAGATCCGATATAGTAGGTCACACTCATCGTGGTATTTTTGGTAATACCTAGGCTAAAAAAGGAAGGTAGTCAATGAATAAAGGGATGTTCGATTCTCGTGAGATGTCTGATTCTCACAAGTTATTCATTGATTTAACCGTTGATCTCTTTGACCTACTACTACGGCGGATCGAGATGCAAGGTTAAAACCTTGGAATGGTAGAGTAGACTTACTTTTAGTTTACAATTCCTAAAATACAATAATATAGTAGTGTTAAACTTGAATTAATATATGTCATTTTATTTACAAAGATCATATCCCTTACTAAATTGCTTAAAAATTTATAATTGACTAGTATTGACTTTCAAAAAAGTGGAAAGTAACTAGGACGTTGAACTAGTCAATTGATAATGCAATTATTTTTCAAAGAGATATTTTCTCTTAAGCCTTTTTAAAACAAAGTGACATATGGGTATGTCACTAGTGTCATTTGTGTTAAACGGGAGACAAACTTAGTTTGATCAAAGGTGATTTCGGACTTTGAAATTCTTCTAGTGAATTTTAAGTGTGTAGTAATTACACGAGTAAATTTTCTAATTGAAAACCGGGAAAGTCATGAAATGTCGCTAGTTGGACGATATTTGGAATCGATGAACTAGTGGGAGTTCTATGATTTGTTGTTTTTCCGAAACATTAGAATCGTGTAAGTGTTTACACGAGAGATTTTCAAATTGAAAAATTGGAAAATCATAAAATAGAGCATTCTTTGTTAGGCGGTATTTGGAACCGATAAACTAGTGGGAGCTTTAATGTTATGATTTGTTGTTTTTCCGGTATGATAGAAAATCCGAGAAGTCCTAACAAGTAACAATCGAAATAGACATCCCACGGTTCAAGAGTAGTGTCTACTCAAACGAACATTGGTTCAAGACTGCTTTCCATTCACGGAAAGTCAAGAATGGGAGAATATGTCTAAAAGTGTTAGTCATCTAAAACGAGTTGATTTTAAGGCTAAAACGAAAATTAACAAACCGAAAGTCATAGGATAAGGATAGTGATTTCGGATCACCAACCTATGAATCCTTGGTGATTTTCTCTTAGGCTATGTTCTTTGGAAGAACGAGATAGTTGTGCATTAACGATTAATAGACAACGGGCGTAATTTTAGCAAAATAGTGGGAATGATATGAGGAAATGAATCTCGATTCAACCTTGGATATCACGTAAGATTTATTTTTCTGCTTAAGATTCGTTGAACGAATGGATTTACCTTTATTCGATAATTTGTTTGTCTTATAGAAAGTGAATATACCATTTGTAGTACGAATCCAAGACTCGGACTTTTGTTTGATAAAGTCAAAACCACTTACAATCATTTGAAATATGTATATAACACATCTTAAGAACTATTAAAAGCAATTGGTTTCTATATTTAGATAAACGCTTCTTCATATTCCATAGTTAGTGCATAGTCCCTAAAAGACAAGACACTCAAGACTCGCTCGGGGTGATTCCTTTTCTCCCGATCTGGTTATATTGTCTCAAAGGTTCAATGACTAAGTTTCCTTTCAATTTGGAAAGGATAATGGTTATAAAAAGTAACATTGCTTGTTCATGACGACGACTTCGGGTCCGATGAAAGAAACAAGCTAGTAGGAGCTTCGAGTAGTGACTTCTTGTCTGATAACTATTCAAAACTCCGGCAAGTTTATCCAAAATATTTTGAGGTTTTCTCTGCTTTCAACAGAGATGGAGTATTCTATACTCGAAATGGGCCATCACATAGTCCTGAGACTCGATGTTCGGCTCGCCTCATAGTGAAATGCTTTCACTAAGGAAGAAACCATTGAATTACCTTACATAGTTGTAGATGTGCTACAATACAATCGCTTAACTCAATAAAGATATTAGAAAGCGAAATATCGGTTTACATTGAAATGTAAGACCAAGCGAGCCTACCTAGAATATGCCTTGGAATTTTCGGATAAGGTGTGGATTCGGTTCACCCCACTTCCGTAAATATAAGCATTTAGCACACGGTGCTTGAAGGTAAGACTGGAATTTCGTGCATACGTTCGTCAATGACCATTCGTGCTATATCTTTTAAACTATTGAGTATAAAGGTTAGATATAGGTTTCTTGAAATCGGGAAGTGACAATTATCTTCGTTGCATCCTTTCTCGATAGAATCCATGTTCGTAAAACCTTGAACCTTGAAGTGCGCTTACTCAAGGTAGTTACTAACTGATTAAAATCGCACCACATCCAACATCGGTTGTTGGTGATGACACTAAATACTATCAACTAAATCGAACTTTCGATCCACCAAGAAAATAGTGGGAGTATGGTTTATCCATTACCCATTACGGTTTCTGCGGACTTTGTAGTCCGAGGATCGATTGATGACCTATGGCTCTTTTGTGAGCGTGATAGATTCTCGATAATAGAGGTTGGTTTACAAGCCATAACCCTGTGAATGGAGTTTGGTACTCCGTAGTCGTTTCATACTCTTGTAGAACCACCTGAGTGTCTCAGGCCCAAGTGGGAGTAATTGGATCTACACGGAAAAGAGTAGAATGAATTCGGTAATTCATGATTTCGCTCAAAAGCGTAAAATAGGGGTGATTCCCGAGACTTTCTTGCCAAACAAACGGAATCTGGATTCATTCGAACGAAGGTATTGCCTTATGAACTTATGACAGGATGACTGCTCAAGGCTTATGTCCTTTGTGGATAAAAAGCAAACCTCTTGGTCATTGAAAGTCATATATTTCTATAATATATGGATTTGACCGTAATATTGATAAGTCTTGTAGCCTGGATATCAATTTTAGTACAAATGAGTGAATATATACATATATATTAGTGTTTGTGAAGGATAACGCCGCACTGGGCTTGGACTCAACATGGGTGTGTTAATTGAAGTCGACGACAATGCCACAATTCTCTCCAAGCAATGTAGATTTGGACAACATTCTCAAGAGTTTGACTCGGTCGAATTCATTAGAATCACATTGGTTTCCCATCCATCTTATTGGTTAAGATGATGCATCTGTGTATGCAACATTCAACGAGGAAGTTCTACCCTATGCCTCGAATGACTCTCTAAATCTTCGGATAAAGAGAAATGGGATGGATTCTCTTTGTGACAAGAGATGGTCAGTTATTGAACGTCAATTTTGATCGAATCTTAGATTCGGCGTTAACGGCAAGTTTAGTATGTCCTTTAGTATCTTGAGAGAACGAGGAATAATATGCGGGCATATTCAAATGTGAACTTGGATATGTGAGAATACGTGCACCGGTTCCGACTTTGTGTCGATTAAGGATGATCGTTAAGTCGATCTCGGTCTCGTTGTTTACTCTGTGTTGAAGCTATTGTCCTGAGGAATCCAAAGAACGCCAACTCGACTTTAACTAGTTGGGTGATTAGCGGCTTTTGTAGTAGCTGAGAGGCGATATAGCCTCGTGGATTTCCTTTTCGATTTTGGGAGTGATTCCAGATTTGGAAAGCCGATACCACATCATTGTACCACATGATTAGATGGACCGGCGACGCTTTGATTCTACGGATCGCCTCGAGCCGACAACCCGACCGATCATTAAGACCCATGACATTCGGATATAGGTGCTCCCGAGTCACCGACCTATCCTACGACGGCATACTCGGAGTGTACTTTGGAATCAAATGGTTATGATAAGTTTTGTGGGTACTAAAATACGGGATGAGTCTCCATTGCTTTAGAGCAAGTGGGAGATGTAGTTTGTTTGTAGTTTTAAATAATAGGGTGTGCTCTAAAACAATTAATCACAAGCTTTCGTGCAAGTGGGAGATTGTTAGGTGTGATGCCCGAAAGACAATTTTTGTAATTGTTTTATTTAATAAATGAAATGATGTTATTATTCATATTTATTATTCTCATAATCACCGATATGACAATAGTATTTACACTACGTAAAACCCCGAGTATATCGTTTATGTAATCACTTAACTCAATGTATTGAGATATACACGGAGGATTGAGTTAGTGAAGATGTACTTAAAATACAATTAGTCCGTAGTAAAGTTAATCGAGAGTATCGGGTCTCCCTTTAACGTACTATTAATGCGCCCATAACACGATAGGTGTGATCGCCTTATCCGGACTTTCGGTTAAGGAACCCTAATGGGGCATTTATATATGATAGATATATCATATGTAAATTTGGACCGATTTGATCTCGAGTTCTCAATATAATTCCGTAATTGAGAAGTCTTATCGAATCATTAGATGATCATATTATGGATATATCTTAATCCCGAGGTGATCACAATCATTTGCTTGAATCGAGTATGAGGTTTGACTTGACGGTTAAGGATTACACCGAGTCCGTGATCCGAATTACCCCATCTTGGCATTGTATTTGGATTGAGTGAGTAGTCTGTGTTATCACGATATCGAATCCATTCCTTCCATTTATGGAAGTAGATGAAGCGATTCCTCTTTATGAGTTAATCCTGGACATTGATCGATCCATGGGATTCATATTACACCGATTAGCTACCAAAGAGTTATTTGAATTATTGATCACTAGGGGTTAACGGTAAGTAAGGACAAGATGTTCGGTGCGGGTTAACGGTAACTTCCGATTTAGAATGAACAAATCATGGAGGATTAATCCATATGAAATGATTATATCGGTGACGCTATATTACTTTCGTGAGGAGATAAATATAATCTTATAATCGGAGGAGTGCGATCACGGGATTATGGTGGCATATTCCTCGTGATTGATTTATCGAATATAATTATTCTGTTCATCGATAATTATTTACTTGATTTATCGGAGCCGCGATTATTAATCCATGGTCCCCGACGTGCCTCCTAATATAGCATAGATATTCTCGGACGTCGAATCCTAATAATATTAATTTAGTTCATGTTGGACTTTATTAAAACGATATGTGAATTAATTGTTTAGTGGACTATTAAATTAGTTGGGCTAAATAATTAAATATGTGGAAAAGACATTTTCCATAATCTTGCTTACAATTATTGTGTAATGCCAAAATTAATATTGACTAGGTCAATAATAAAAGTGGCGCCACATGTGTTCTTGTTTTTAACAAGGAATTAGTTTTCTTGTGTGTTAAAAGACATACATGCATAAAAATATTTATTGGATAAATATTTATGGTAAGAAATAAAGATATGAATATTCTTGATTTGTTCTAGAATATTTTGGGATTATCTTTTATTTACTAGGATTATTATAATTGATTTTGTATTAATTATAAAATCCTTGGAGGCTAAGTTTTACTCTCCTATATAAAGAGAGTTCTCCCAAGCCTTAGAACACACTTGAGAATTTCGAATTCCCCTTAGTAATTGAGAGGAAGAAATTTTCGGCCATAGTCTAGGGAAAATCTTGGTGATTTTTCCGGGTAGCATATCGGAGGGGTTCGAGTCGAGGATTCCTTCCACCGGGAATTGCTTGGATCACACGTACGGAAGGCTGTGGTGCTCATCACATCTACTCCCAATACATCATCCTTGCGGTTCTTCGATTTGGATTTAGAGATCCAAAAGGTATGACTTACAAGCTTACTTGTAGATGTAGATTTAATGTTTTATTACGTATACACATAGATCTAGATCCTTAAATCGCTTCCGTTGCGATGATATTTTTCTAACAAGCAGAAGATTGTGTTCTCTCAAAACTCAACGTCTTCTTTAGATTTTGAATGCTTAAACTACACAATTTGTTGCTCCCATGGCCAGTAGAAGCAATCTCATGCATAGGACAATGAGATTTTAACAGAACTATGAGGAACTCTTTATTCACTGCTTCCTTTCAACGACTACATGTTTCCTTACACCCTCTAGATGAGACAGATTTGGGGCAGAACCTTCCACACTAATAAAATTAATCTTATGAACCAACTCCGGGCTAAGATTCATACTAAGGTTCATGTATAGGCTAACTTATGCTCAAAAAAACCACAAGGTAGTAAAACATAAGCAAAAAAAAAAGGGTAGTACCTTGCCTTCAACATTGTACCACGAAGAATTTAAGCCTTAAAATATATATTTTTTTCCGGAGCCATCTTGGTGCTTTAATGGTATTGCTTCCATCGCTTTTCCCAAATGTAGAGTAGTAATTCCACATGTTGTTTGGGTTATTTTCTCGGTATCCTTGAAAATTAATGACTCAGATTATTGCTTCCTGGGTTTCTCGCAAACGTAAGAAAAACAAAACAAACCGTGGATCGATTTTAACATGGTTTCCCATGCTGCTGCTATCAAACCTACGGATTAAACATACGAGGATAAATGTACACGCCGAAATTCCGAAAAATAGAACTGAGAATAAAACAAAAATAAATTCTCGGTCGACCGAATGAGGTCTCTCGGTCTACCGAATATATATATATTTTTTATTTTTTTTTATTTTAAGAATCTGGAATTTTTAGACAGAGCAGACAACCAGAGGGACTCAAAACGTAAATACAGACTCTAAAACAGAAAACTTGACATGAATAAGAAAATTATTTATATATAAAATTGACCGTTGGCTCTCCGGCAACGGCGCCAAAAACTTGATCGGGGTCAATCAGGTTATAATATACTTGACCACCATAAACCAATACTAGCAAAAGGACTAGGCCCATCGTAGTATAGCTATAGTGAATCAAGGTCGATCCCACAGGGAACCAATTATGGATCATCTTATATACAAACAATTAGTTAAACATGTCAAGGACATAGAGGCGGTCTACGACCAACATAAGACAAGAAAGGATAAAGACACGACTCGACACAACGTAATTAACCTCCCCAATTATAGTCTTTATCGTTTGGACTTAGATAATTTATATAATAATCTGAACTTATTAACTGTCAATCCATTTGTATTTATCTTAGATTGGCTACGGGAGTCATCCTCTTTAACTTGACTTAGCACCGGTAAGTCACTAAATCACTGTGATATTGTTACGTGACTTCGCCTTTTAGTGCCTCCATCTCATATAACTCACACGCTTACGACTCTAAGGATGCCGATATTAACCGTACACCTTGTCTAGGCAACATTCCCGTGGTTAGCGCGTATTTCTAAACGATCGCATCGATCTGCGTCCTATTAACAATTACCGCGACGGTTTCATGTTAATCTACGATCTACGATAACTAGGTGAGCTCAATTCCCAAATACAAAACCTACCTAGATCTCATTGAAAGTCCCGGAAGATCATTCATGAGCCAACCTAGAGCCCTATATTGGTATTTCCTAATCATACGCTAATTAAAGCAGACGAGCAACGTGGCCGTAGCCATACCTACGAGATGATAAATTCTATTAAGTTAACCTAACCATAAAGACGTGGCTATTTAACGGATAAAACAGGGGCTCGGTCGACCGAATAGGTGGGCTCGGTCGACTCGAGTGAACTCATTCGGTCACCCGAATCAATTTCGTCCCCAGGTTACATCCTCGAACATATCTCTCAAACGTTTCATCATACTCGCAAATGTTAAGCAAGAACTCGTAAAGCATTCATATAAACTAACTTAGATACGCATTAATTAAACAATACAGATTCATGGATAGAAACTAAGTAGATGACGTAGGTTATGGGATCCCCATAGACAAGGTGTCGCCACATCCCTAATGTCATAGCCTAGATCTACATCATCTAGCTATGAATAACTAATTCAAACGATAAAGCATAATTGGGAGGGATTAATTACTTAAAAGAAAGAAACAGAAAATAAGAGCTTACATATTTGCAAAAACTTAAATTCTTTGAAACACCTCTCAATAAACTACATTGAATCAAGATATGAATAGAGTGATTTTATTGAATGATATTCTAAGGTATATATTACAATTCTCGTAGCTGCTTGCTTATATAGAGGTTTTTGCCGACTTAGGGTGGTTCTAGAAGGTAAATACGAAAAAATCCGAAAAGTGACCGAGCCGACATACTCGGTCGACCGAATGGATAGGCTCGGTCGACCGAGCCTTCTTCTGCACGCGTTAAACGTTTCTCTCGTCTATCTTGTTCCCCACTGCACGCTTTCGTGTTGATCTGATTAATCTTTCATTTAATGCTCCGATTTTCTTCCTCTATTATCTTGAGATTTACTGATTGAATGACATTTATCCTCTCGATTTGTCGTGATCTACAAAATCAGCAGTTATCGCACAATAAATCGGCTTTTAATAATGAAAACGGCTAAATACCAAATATCATATTAATAATCACTTAACATTAAATAATAAATATAACATGTGATTTAATATGAAATATATATTATTAATCTCGATTTAAGGATAACGTTGATGACATTTACGGGTATAATTTGACCGTCATCAGTAATCAACATGGTGAATCCTCATCATCTTCCTCTTCCTCTTCCCCCACCTATAAAGCTTGGAATTTCATATGGAAGTTGGATATCCCGCTAAAAATTAGAACTTTTCTATGGAAGATTGTCTCTTCTGCCCTACCTCTTGGAGCTCATCTTGAACGGTGCAAGCTACCTGACGGTATATGCCCTATCTGCAAATACTCGTGGGAATCTTGGTACCACTGCTCTCTCGACTGCTCTTAGGTTAGACGTCTTTAGGAATTTATCCCAGTAAAAAACGCTGTAGAATATGTGGTTTTCAATCTTTCTTGATCTTGTGGATTCTTTAAGCACTCTTGACCTAGATGATGCATGTCTCTTCTCAACAATCTTGTGGGCCATTTGGACTTCACAGAATAAAGCGATCTTTGAAGGTAAGGCGATTGCGACAATAGTGCCTTCATCCTTTTGGAATCTTACTTAACAGCTTCAGAGTCCTCAAACCTCTAACTTTCGATCCCTCTAGAAAGCCGGAAATGAACGAAGCTTTGTCTTGATTCCTCAAGTTTAAGGTGGATGCTTGTTTTAACCTCAACAATGGTGGTGGCGGGGCGGTCATCAGGGACCACTACGATTATCTTGTTCGTGCGGCACCCACAATATTTTCTAATCTCTCTTCCGCAGAATACACTAAAAATAAAGGCTATTAAATTTGGTATGTAACGCCCCCAGATCCCGGGGCTGGTAGCATTAAATGAATCATAAATGGTCTGGTCAACTACTTGGTCTAAAAGGGTTAACCCGAGTTGACAAGATCTTTATGTCTTACACTTATATGAGGGTGATCAGGACTTACTTTATCGATGTGGATTTGACATTCTCCCCCCTTATAAGGGACTGTCGTCCTCGCCAGGACGGCCAAGATTTGTCCCAGTGAAATTGTCCCAGTTCGTCCCTACCATAGGATTGTAGAGGTGTCCCTCACCGCCTCTCACGGTGTGGCACTTAGTTCCATATGGAAGTCGGCTCTGAATATCATTCAGAACGCCTGGACTCGGGCCTGGTAGTCTTAAATGAGTCATAAATGGTCCGGTCAATCGCTTGACCCGCCCGCTGGCCTGGTACAAAAGAATTTAACCCGAGCTTACAAGATCTTTATGTGGGATTTTACATGGCATTCTGGAATCTCTCAAGCTTGGTTGCTCAAGATTCGAAATCAAATCCGATCATGCTTTGTGCGTTAGTAGAGTGCTATCTAAGAATGAGGATCGTTCTATGGTTGGTGCCCTTGTGGTTTCAATCAAGGATATTAGCTCTCTCTTTTTGGGGTTTCTTTCAAGAATATCAGTAGAAACTGAAACACGATACGTCCATACCTATCTGCTAGCAAAATGGTTTTTCAAGGATGCTTATTGTAATTGTGAACTTTCTCTCCTCTATATGATGTTACAACGATTGCTATAGATATAGATAATGAATGAAATATATCTCTTTTTTTATAAAACATTTTGTAAATACGTAGTACATACATAGTGAATTTCCTATACTCGTATCATAAAAAATTATTAAAAAAAAAAAAAATCATAAAAAACATACAAACTATATTTGGGTTATTTAAAATATACAATTACAACAACAAAACATGTGAACATTTTTTTTTTTTTTTTTTTTTGAGGAAATTTTTTTTGAACTTTAAACTTTGTTTGTGAAGGGTTTTAGCATAAGGGTGGAGGTTTAAGGACCAGGAAAAAGCAGCGAGAGACTTTTCGTCAAACTCTTCATCAGCAAACCCTAATTCAACCACCATGGCAGCTCAAAATTCGCCTGAATCCCATGTTTTGAACAACCAAAAGGAGCCGACCCATCCACCCAAATCCGCAGAAGCTTCGATTCCAGCTAAAGAATCGTCAGATCCCGCTAAAGAAGCACCGCCGGCAGATATGGAAATCAAACCGGATGATAAAGTTAGATCTGAAGGTGATGAAGAAGGGGAAGAAGAAGGAGAAGGAGAAGAAGAAGAAGAAGGAGAATGTGGGTTTTGCTTGTACATGAAAGGGGGTGGTTGTAAAGAAGCGTTTATATCCTGGGAAAAATGCGTTGAAGAAAGTGAAGAAAAGAAGGAAGACATTGTTGAAAAATGCTTTGAAGTTACTTCTGCTTTGAAGAAATGTATGGAAGCTCATTCTGATTATTATGGCCCTCTTTTACAAGCTGAGAAGGATGCTGAAGCTGAAGTTGTCAAGCAATTAGAGGAGGAGAAACAAAAAGAGGCTGAAGAAAAAGAGAAAGCCCAATAAATTTAGTGAAAGATTAAAGGTTAAAGATTGGATTTTTGAAGTTATTTAGGCATTAAAGGTGTTTGATTGAGGGAAAGCACTGATCTTGGAAATTGGGATTTTGCATTTTGATATTTTGCAGGCCGATGAGGATATAATATTACAATAGAACTCAAAGTTTTCTGGAAACGAGTTATGAATTTATAGTATTTGTATCTTGATTTTGAAACAATAAGATTACACAATTTAGTTTTGATTCTTCTGTCTTTTTCACCTGCTTCTGATTACAAAAATGCTACTACTACCACAGTTGAAAAGGTCTCAACTAACTTAGGGAATCATTTCAGAGCATCGCGGGGCATGCGTAGCAAAAAGAGTTGCAATGCTTTGCTATGTTTTTCTATGCACTGCCTTGCTTGTTATGCTTTTCCATGCTTTGCAACACTATGTGATATAATGCAGCAACACGACGCTAGGCTTGTTGTGACGTTAGCAGGACTCTCTTGAATCTTGATTGTGCTGTGTGAAAACTGATGTGCAGTTTAGTCTGCTGGTGGATAAATGCTTTAGTTGATGCTTTCAGCTTATTATAGGACATGGGATGGAAGTGTTTCTGTTTTTTTTCTAAAATCTAGTATCTTGAATTGGTTTTGTTATGTGTAGAAATTGGAATAATCATGTTAAAGTTTCATTTGGTATCAATCTTTATTATTGATTTAGTTGTGTTGATGGGAATGTGGGATACATCGTTCTTCATTTGAGGCGTTTTTAATGGCTCCACGGTGTTTATATTGTGGCATCATTCTGAAAACAATCGATCGATGGAAAGTCTATTCTTTATCATTGTTCTTGATATTTGGATTTGAGACTTCTTGTGTTGTGAATTGACATCTGAAGGTTTTTTTTGTTTTTGTTTTTTTTGTTTTTTGTGTTGATCTCTTGGCTTTATAAATCAATCTATTATGTTAGGAAACTATTATGGCCAATACATTGTGTTACTATACATTTGTAGACAGTTGATTATGGTGGGACCGATCATCAAACACACATCTTGTTCATCGATCAATTGTGTACAAGTATGTAGTAGTACATTGTGTTTGAATACGTTTGTTGACGGTTAGAGTCGACTTGATGCTCATCCGTGTTCAAGTTGAGTAAAAAAAACTCGGACTCAAAGCTCGACTTGAGTCCAAAGAGAATTATAAAAGATCAGATCAAACTAAACTCACTTGATACTCAAAGTAGCTCGGCTCGTAAGCTTTGATTCTTTTATTGTTATTTTTCTGTTGCGGCACTGGAGTAACGGTATGATCAAACTTGGACTTCCAGGGGGACCCTATGAGAATTTAGAAATCCGACGTTTTGATAGAGTAAAAGATAGCGACTGGAATGATTTTGAATATCGATTTATTAGTAAAAAGCCTTCTCCAACCTTTGAATTGTCGAAACAAGAACTTTATGTGAGAGTCGAAGCCCCAAAAGGCGAATTGGGAATTTTTCTAATAGGAGATCGGAGTGTTTTTCCTTGGAGATGGAAAATACGCCCGCCGAGTTTTATCAATTTGCAAATCCTTCCTCAGTTAGTTAAAAGAATGAAATTGGCTGATATTATGACGATACTAGGGAGCATAGATATCATTATGGGAGAAATTGATCGTTTAGTTTAATATTCAAATGAACTCTACTTGAACTCATGATCAACTTAGTTATTAATGTTTGAAGTTTAAGATCAACTCGATTTATAAATTTTTTTTTGACACACGCACACAGACTGTTCCTACTGAGACTTGAACCCATAGCATCCGAGTTAACAACCACAACACGTACCGCTCAGCCAATGCCTTGTTGGCAACTCGAGTTATAATTTAAGTAGTAAAAAAACTCGATTTAAAATTAAAATTTAAGTAAAAAAAAAAACTTGATATATTATTTAAGTAGTTTGCTTAACATTCCGGGTTTTGGGTTAAGTTTGATTTTACAGAATTGAAAATGAGTTCCTCAAAAAAAGAATTTGAAAATGTTCCTTCGACTTCTATAAAGTCGAAGTTGAGTTTATGTTCGATTTTACTGTAACATCCCGACTTTTCAGAAAAGGTAAAATAGTCATTAGGTGTATTTACTACGACCTAATTATTATTTATCCTATAATTTAATTAAAAAGGATTTAATTAAGGAATTAGTTATTATTTAAAATGGAATTTAATTAATAACTATAAAAAAAAGAATTAATTCTCAAATCTTCTCATATCAAGCCACGCATATGCTGAGAAAAAAAAATAGAGCAACGGTGCTACAACGCATGAGATGCCAGAAAAAGGGAGAACGTAAACTTCAATCGGTTGACCAATCCGTTCATCTGTTCAAGATGCCGCAGGAGAGAAAATTGATCAGCGCGAGGAGACGCAACTTTGGAAAATAACATCTCTCAATTTCGTACGTTTTCAGTTTAACCCTAATTTTCGGTTTTTTTAGATTCTTGAAAAATTCGTATCTTTCAATCCGTAACTCTGTTTTTCAGCCATGAGTAGTCGAAACGATCTTCTTGGAGTGTAGATCATTCTAAAATTAGTTTCGCAACAGTAATCCAGGTAGTTTGCATTTTTATGCTCTTTTTCAGTTTCGTTTTTTTTCTTCCAGAAAATAGGATTTTAGGGTTTTTGTTGATCAAACAGGTTTTGGGGGTTGAGGATCAACAGTTGTTGCAGTTGCTTGACGTTTTGCTTTCGGTTTTGCTGGAAATTAAGGTAAGAGGCTCTTCCTAATGAGTAATTATAGTTTTATAATGATAGGTTGAGTTTTGGTGAGCTTTGGTGTTGTTTGGTGATAGAATTCATGCTAAGTTGTAATTAATGAGTTGTGATATGTTTTGGTATATTTATGTTGAGTTTTAAATTTCTTTTTTTTTTTTGATTCAATAACATTAATTAAACATAAACAAGCTTCGATTGAACTTCCGATTCGTTCAGTTAAAACACCAAATGTACTCTTAAAGGGAGTTGAAGTTCGGATCCGTCGGAAATGTCTGTGTATGTGCTAGGCCTTGTCTGTGTCTAGTGGTCTAAGTATGAGAGTAGGAGATGTGAGGGAGCTTACTTGAAAACACTTAGGTGACTAGTTAATTCACAATAATAATTACATAGGTGTAGTAAAAGCTAAAACGTCACTTATTCTTGGTTAGACACTGATTCAAATCGGCGATGTGATACGTTCATAAAAGGTGGACAACGCTACTGGCTCAAAAGGTGAAGGGTAGTGGAGGAAATCCATCGAACGTATATGCATACCGGGGATCTCGGGACTACGGTGCTAATCACCGTAGTTGGCAAGTATATCTCGTAGTGGAATTTTCATCATGCATCGTTGTGTCGTTGAGTAATGATGTAACCAAGATAAAATTTAAGTTAGAAAAGTTTAGTCGTGACAAGTCGATGGGCGTGGATTGAGCCTCTGATTGAGTCGGTCTCATAAAGATAATTAATAATCATAATAATAACCTTTCGTTGTATAACTAGTTATTCATTAGTTTACCGGCTTTTTACTAAGTCTTTTGTCTTACGCCATTCGTTTTTTCTTTTGTATGCGTTGTGGGGTGAGAAAGCGAAACAGGTTGACCAAAGTGTAGATGACGACTTTTGAAGACATTGAAGTTTTGACCAAAACTTACAGTTTATTTTCTTCAGTAAAGTTGTCTTAATCTACAGTTGTATTTCTTTCTTGACTTGTTTTGTCTTCTACTTTTTAGGCGCCTCGTATTGTATAAGTTTTGGGTTTTAAATCGTTTGTAATTTAATTATCCATCTTTAGTATGATTAATTTATTCTTAGTAGCGTTTATGTTTTTACCCTGAGTCCTTTTACTCTTCCGTTTGTTTTTATTTGATACGACGACGTAGAGGCTTGCGTATAATATTAGATTTATTTAATGCTATACGCGCCGAACGTTCTCTTCCGGATAAGGGCTCGATATCCAGAAGCGGGACGTTACATTACATTCAAGAACTCGAATGTCAGTATGATGGTCCGAAAGTAAATTCGTCGTAGCGTTTTTAACAACTCTCATCTTTGCAAAACGAGGATTTTATGGTTTGTACATGAATGGTTCACAAGCAAATCATAGCCTCATCTTCTTCCCCTGAGACCACCCCATCTCCATGCTTAAACAGCTTCAAAGCAAGAACCATCAACAATGTCTGCCCTCTCTTCTCTCTCACCCCACCCCTCCACTTCTTTCCTCCACCCACCCCACCTCAAAAAGCTTCAATCTTTCCCAAAACACACCTCCAATCTCCACTTCAAAACCTCATCTTCTCTCAAAACCCCCCTCCTCACAACATCCCTTGACCCAAAACTCCCCCAAACTGTACAAACATTCTGGCAATGGCTTATAAAAGAAGGTGTTGTCTCTTCCAAAACCCCAGTTAAACCAGGTGTTGTACAAGAAGGTCTTGGCCTTGTTGCAACAAGAGATATAGCTAGAAATGAAGTGGTTTTAGAAGTGCCCAAAAGGCTTTGGATTAATCCTGATGCTGTTTCTGGTTCAGAGATTGGGAATGTTTGTTCTGATTTGAAACCATGGATTTGTGTTGCTCTGTTCCTGTTAAGGGAAAAGTATAGGGAGGATTCTAAATTGAAGTGTTATGTTGATGTTCTTCCTGAAAGCACTAATTCTACTATTTATTGGTGGGTTCTAAGTTCTAACTCAACTATATGTCCTGTTTGTTTAATTTCTTTACTAGGGTTTTCTTTGTAAATGCCATGATTGTATAAATTATAATTTAGGGCTTTAACCATGTTTTTACCTCTGCACCACTTTGAATTATTGACTTTAAAGAATAGACTTTTCGAAGGTCAATCCTCATCTTTGGCCTTCGGAAAGTAGATTCTTGACTCAACTTAAGAATCGACTTTCAAAATGTCGATTTGAGTTTGGTGCACATGTAGTGCGTGTGCATGATAAATTCGAGCAAGTGCATATAAAGACTCCCTTGTTTAATGTAGGCCTTTAATGGCACCAAAGTGTTGGTGTTTTTGCTGTGAGATCAAAGTGGATTTTCATACTTTTACTCGATTTTCAGCTCTAGAATCAACTTTAGAATTGACTATGAAATAGTCAAGTGTCAATGCGGTGCCACAACGATAGATTTCACGTAATAACGCCTTTGTATAATTGTATATCTTGTGCAAATTTTTTCTTCTTGTTGTTGATATGGTGTGTTTGATTCATTTGTTGATTGATGTTGTTGGGATGATATCCTCTTCCAGTGCAGGTCAGAAGAGGAGCTTGCTGAAATTCAAGGTAATCTCCATATATTTGATGCTTTATATGATCCGTAAAATACAGAATTTCTAAATTTTCGTGATGAACAACCACTTACAAATTGTTTATTCTCGTCGTTATAACTTGATTATGTACAATTTGATCCATATATCTTTAGTTTTTAACATTTATGCCCTCTGTATATACCCGTATTTTCAAATTTTCAAAAGTCCTGCACCCGTGTATTCTATGTCTAGACGTATTTGTACCTGTACAACCTAAACTTATATGCAGTGATATCCGGTTTTGCATTATAGGAACACAATTGTTAAGCACAACATTGGGTGTAAAAGAGTATGTTGAAGGTGAATTTTTGAAAGTGGAGAAAGATATAATTCTGCCAAACAAGAAGCTTTTCCCTTTCAGAATAACTTTGGATGATTTCTTCTGGGCATTTGGGATTCTGAGATCAAGGGCGTTTTCGAGGCTTCGTAATCAGAATCTTGTTGTGATTCCTTTTGCTGACTTGGTAAGTTTTCAGAACGTCCATTTTCGACCTCTGTACGTAGCGTGGTGCCATTATAGATAGAATAGATAACACTTTTGCCCTTCATGTATGCACTATTTAGCCTTAATATATAGCCTTAATGTTTCGTATTGACACTTTTGCCCTTCATGTATGCACTATTTTACAGATAAATCATAGTGATAAAGTTACCACAGAAGATCATGCATATGAGGTTAAAGGAGCAGCTGGTCTTTTCTCTTGGGATTATTTGTTTTCTTTAAGAAGTCCTTTACCTCTCAAAGCTGGACAACAGGTAAAACTCATTATTACCCCCTCCCCCCTACACCCCCACCCCCCACCCTCCATAGTTCAAAGACAGGAGGGTAGTAGATCCTCTCCAGGTTGCATGGATATACAGTCCATATGGATATTGGATACGCAGGTGTGAGTTTTTTGAAAATATTGCATGCAAATACAGAGATAAAATGTGTAAAATGCTGAAAATATTGGGATTGAAACGTAGATAATAAAACTACAAGGACCAAATAAACAGAACACATAAGTTAAAACAATAGTTTCTTCATTTTTGATCGCTATTTCTGCATGCCAGAAGAAATGACAGCAAAGTGATTCTGCAGGTTTATATCCAATATGATCTAAACAAAAGCAATGCAGATATGGCATTGGATTACGGATTTGTCGAATCGAATCCGAATCGGGATGCATTCACATTAACATTAGGAATATCAGAATCAGATCAATTTTATCAAGACAAGCTAGATATTGCCGAATCGAATGGATTTACAGAAACTGCTTACTTCGATATCAAATTGGATCGCGTTCTTCCTCAAGCTATGCTTCCGTATCTTCGGCTCGTAGCGCTCGGTGGAACCGATGCTTTTCTTCTCGAATCGATCTTCCGGAATTCAGTTTGGGGGTTTTTGGAATTGCCCGTTAGCCGCGATAATGAAGGGCTTATTTGTCAAGTGATTCAAGATGCATGTAAATCTGCACTTTCCAATTATTCAACCACCATTGAAGAGGTAGCTAATACTTATATTTACACACACACACTCGGGCCTGCTTAAACGGGTTGCTTCCATACACGCACGAGCACACACACACCAAGTTGGATGGGAATTCTCTCCTTTGCCCTTGAATGTCTTAAAAATTTCAGTTTTAGTCCTAACAAGTAGGTGAACAAATGCAGGATGAGAAGTTGATAGAGGAAGGAAAGCTCGGCCCACGGCTCGATATCGCGGTAAAAGTAAGAATTGGGGAGAAGAGAGTTTTGCAGCACATTGAAAGAATCTTTAAGGAAAGAGAATTAGAATTAGATGGCTTAGAATATTATCAAGAAAGAAGGCTCAAAGATCTTGGTTTAGTTGGAGAACAAGGTGATATAATCTTCTGGGAGAAATAGAGAATATATATATATATATATATTTTAATGTTAAACAATGATGTAAACGAATGTGTAATGAGTACACTGCTATAATTTTTCAGGCTATAATTTCAACATTTTATGTGCAATGTTTCTCTAAGTACACATTACATTTTACAGAAACAATTTGTTGCATCTTTTGAATTAATCTTCAAGAGACCGTTGGCGTGCCCTTAAGTTGCGTTTCAAGCTTTCGGGTAGAGGCGGTGTCCTTCCACGACGGAATAATACAGCAAGAGCCCGCGATTGTCTGCACAGATCGAACACCTGCAGGTGTAGAGGGAAACGAACACGAACAACATTACATAACGCGTAAGAGGAAAATGACACACCGGGATATGTGAATCAATGAGTGGGACCCCATATCAAGAAACGGGTCCCACAACGAAGAGTAATGACATGATGACGTGGCGGTATCGTTTTTTTTTTTTTTTTTTTTCGTGTAAAATCTATAGGTTTTTGAATGTTACCCAAGAAGCCTCAATCTCTGCAACATTTTCACAGTCTTGGCCACTTCCTTGAAGTAGATCACAATAGCTTGCTGCTTCTTTTGCATCTTCAAAAACCTTCAGTGTCACACAAATTATTATAAGGTTAAAAGCGATTACAGTAAATACTGTAAAACAAGGTAAATCTACAAAAATAGATATTCAAATCGATACTCGTAACCGTAAAATACATAATCTCTAAATTCTGCTGTTAAAAGTAAGATAATAAAGATTATATACACTGTTAACAGCACCACGGTCAATCTATTCGAGCACCACACTTCGTGTAAAATTCGACTTTACAGAGGTTGAAATATGTTTTCAACCCCTCTAGAGTCGAATTTTGTGCATAAATTTGACTCCGCAGGGATTGAAAACAGATTTCGACCTGTGTAAAGTCGAAATATTTGAGCACCGCACTTCGTGCAAAATTCGACTTTACAGAGCTTGAAATCTGTTATCAACCCATCCAAAGTCGAATTTTGCGTATAAATTTGACTCTGGAGAGATTAAAAACAGATTTCGACCTCTGCAAAGCCGAAATATGAACGAATTGTGATGCCTGAGTCGATCGACAGTGGTGTCATTAACGATGTCTAAGACTATTTAAAGGACTTACAAGCACACCCTCTCTGATATCTTCAACAAGCATGTGAAATTTTGAATCATCTTCTTCTTCAGATTGCTTATCATTATTTTTCAATTTGTCTCCTTTTGAAGCAAACAATTGTTCAAGTTCTCCTTCCACTTCACTGTGCAAATAAAATCAATAAAAAATCCGTAACCGCACCGATTACAATCGAATTTTCTTAACCGAGCTTCGTTACTGTGTTAGTCAGTTCAGTTCAGTTCGATTCAATTGCCTTATTGACATTGGTTCAGTTTTGTTTTTCGGTCTTTAACCGAACTGAACTGTGTACACACCCTTAATATCAATCAAATAGGTCACACTGTGATGAATGGTAATACACAATGTTGTGACAGAATCATTTTTTCGTACCTGCGGGGCCTACGAATCTTCATAGTACACAGCTGGTTTTCATCATGAGTAAGAACATAGACAGGTTTTTCTTTGTCTCTCCAAGGATTTGCCTCTAATACTGCAAAATAACTAGAAACAGAAGTTAAATGGCATTCATATACATTACACATAAAATGTACTACACAGAAATCACCTTCTCTCAGCAAAAAATAAAATAAAAAATGTGTACATGCAAACTTTACGAAGCCTCGATTTATATTCTCTACAAAACTCTAGGGACGGGATCATAGGTACAATTAATTTGGGTTGAGCTACTTTAACAAGGTACAAAACACGACTTCATAAGCTTGTTTTTGCTTCTTCTTTTTATTATTTTTTGTGCAATTATTTGCACGACACCAAATCGTTCTATTGGTGCACTACACTATTATACCATACCGTTTTCACAGAATCGACCTTGGAAAAAAGTCGGTCCTGATTCAAAAAACGACTTTCCCAAAGGCAATTCTTATAATCCTCAAAATCGACTATATGAGAAGTCGGTTTTTGGCTCCATAACCAACTTTTACATAACTATTGAATAAATAAACAGAGTAATTCAAGAAAATTAAAAGATTGAGCTAAAAACTTAAAAGAGCAAGAACAAGTACAGCATAATACCATCATAGCTACTGGAATCAACTGTTTGTTGAAGATTTCTGCGCATATTATAAGCTTTTGAAGAAACACGTTCAACAAATTCATTAGAATTCCCAGAAATTGAACCATCCATATTAATCGCCCTATCCACTTCTTCTTCAATTTCTTCTTCTTCTCCTCCTTCACCATTTTTCATCTTCATAAAGCAGATTTTGTTGTAAAACCATCTTTTTCTTAGAAAATTTCTATGTGAATAGGAAAATCGGTTAATTTGCGAAGTGGGTTTATGGAATTGAGTGGAAAATTGAGATGATGACCGGCGTTTAAAGCTGTGTTGAAGAACCATGGAAGTTGAAAGAGCTTCCATGCTGATTTTTTAATGGTGGATTGATTTCTTGAGTTTCGTTTTTAATATTAAAATTGAATTTCAAGACGAGATTAATTGATGGAGGTACTAAATACCAGCAGAATAAAAGTTTAATAATTCAACCCCAAACCAAAAAAAAATAGTAGGAATTTTGAATGTTGATTTTGTTAAAATTCAGCGGTAGAGATTGGAGCTAAAATAGATATTATTGGGAAAG
This sequence comes from Gentiana macrophylla, assembly GCA_026214975.1. Lineage (NCBI taxonomy): Eukaryota > Viridiplantae > Streptophyta > Magnoliopsida > Gentianales > Gentianaceae > Gentiana > Gentiana macrophylla. Next base: position 7,339,067 of record CM047817.1, read on the forward strand.
TTGGTTTTCATGGCGGGACCGAGAATAAGAGAAGGGAAAGAGTTTCACGTCATATGAAAAGGCCCACAACAACAAACTAGTTTAATCGCTGAGTAATTTGAGAATATTTAAAAGACGTAATCGTTTTAATTCTTCTCCGAAACGTCATGTTAAAAGACCTATTGGTCAAACATTACCCTTAAGTAAGAGTTTGACGATTTACTCTAGATTAGTTGGGCCAACTGATCCTGAATATTAGAGGTTTTAAGTTAAAAAAAAATAGTTTTATTTCGGATTAGTCGGGACAGTTGGTTCCGGATACCGGGTCTTTAAGCAAAAAGAAAAATATAAATAGTCTTACTCGGGTCATGTGGTCTTGGATATTGGTGCATTAAACAAAAAAAATAAGTAGTCTTAGTATCAAAATTACTCCGACAACTCTCAGTAAGAGTCACACGGGTTAGGTGATCACGGATACCGGAGACTTTAAGTATAAAAAGAAAAAGAAAAAGAAAGGCCAATAACACGTAGTCTTAGTATCACAATTATTCAGATATAAGATGTTTTATATCATGATTAATGAAGGTTAGCAGGTAGTCTTAGTATCACAATTACTCAGTAGTATCACAATTACTCAGACATTCAGACATAAGAGGTTTTATATCATAATTAATGAAAGTAAACATGTAGTCTTAGTATCACAATTACTCAGACATAAAATGTTTTACATCATGATTAATGAAGGTTAACAAGTAGTCTTAGTATCACAATTACTCAGACATAAGAGGTTTTATATCATGTTTAAGGAAGGTTAACATGTAGTCTTAGTATCACAATTACTTAGACATAAGAGGTTTTATATCATCTCACAATTACATACATAAGAGGTTTTATATCATGATTAATGATGTAAAATTGTAAGTGTGTTATATCATTTGTTGAGAGAAATTATAAAATTGGGTCAATTTAAGGATCCGTATTTATTTTTAGGTAATGTTAGACCTGTCATTTTTTTATATAGCACGTGTAATTTTACACGGGCCCGTGCAAATTTGCATGAGCCCAACACAAAGGCACGTGGAAAATCACACGGGGTTGCATCTTCTTATACATTGATAAGTTAGCAATTAAGAAAAGAAGAAGAGAAGAACGTGCAATTTTGCACGTGGGTTGTGTTTAGCCCGTGCAAATTTGCACGAGCTCTCTTCAAAATTTGCACGTGCTACTTAAAAGAAAATATCAGACCTGACACGATTTGAAAATAAATACAATTCACTATATTGACCTGGTTTTATAATTTCTCATTCGTTGAGTAGTGTACGTAGTTGCAGTATTAGCATTACCCTAGAGGAATAGGATATAGTAATAGCATTACCCCATCCTTTGGATATGGCCTAGTGGTGAGGAGCGGAGTGTTGTAATGACAGCCGGACCCTAAGGTGGATGTCAGCGGTTCGATTCCCGTAAAAGGGGTTGATTTTCGATTGATAACACCCTTCAATGATGGGGAACTAGCAAAGCCCCTGACTCTAAGCTCTAGGTTACCTGATTAACCTCTCCCCACATTCCTGTAGGATCGGGGGTGGGAGGCCCTCACGGTTAGGGTTTAACCGTTTTTTTTAGTACTAGCATTACCCCAGAGGAATAGGATCTTGTTGTACTAGCATTACCTAGGAGGAATAGGGTTAAAGTGATTGATAAAATGTGTAGTATTTTGATAAAGGGAAACTTGAGAAACTATGCCCGAAAAGTAAAAAAATTGACAAAATATGTCTCGACGCATGCGTGCTTCGTGCGTCACTAAACCATTTTCAATAACTAAACCATATTCAATAACTAAACCATATTCGCACATAGAGAAGCCAACCTTTAAGAGAAGCCAGAGAAGGCCCTCGGGCAATGGTTCCCCGCCTGGCTTTGCTGCAGGTAAAACTTTCTGACACTCAGGTATTGACAAACCACGGAATCTGATTCCTTACAACGATACAAAAAGAATAAAATTATAGATAACGGAAAAAACGAACAAGAAAGAGGTTGAATAATTAGTTTTTATGGCAAAGGGTAGGGTTTGGAAAAGGGGAGGAAAGTGGAGCGGGCAACTTGATAGAAACATTTACAAATTTTCTGGATTTAATTTCCTCACAGCATTAAGAAAACAGAAATAGCAAAGGAAGAAAGAGCTGTCTACCTCCTTGGGGTCAAGTAGAGAGGTTTCCTAGAGCAACCCTGTCATCCCTCTCTTTCCACCTAGTACCTGTATACAGCAAAAACAACAACAAAACTAACTTCATCAGCGTATAGTGTTGGAACCGTATTACGGTATGTGCTGAAAATTAAATTTCATAGAAGAACAAAACAACAATTTATTCATATCAAGAGATGCTGCAATTACAACAATGAAAAAATGAAAATGAAAATTGAAAGACTCAACCGAGGCTAGTGAAACCACTGTTTCCTTAAGACAATTTGCTCCGGTATAATGGCCAATGTAATAGCAATTGTCTCCTAGGATACAATGGTTTACCTGTTCAATGTTGTGGCACTTCAAATTTGTTCAATGTTGTGGCACTTCAAATTTTGAACAGCGGCGAACTCTACGGTGTTCCGATCTCTTCAACAATGCAAACTATTGCTAAAATGAGTGCTGATTTTTGTGTGTAATACTTGTAAAATCAGTGTGTTGAATTTCCAGTCAATTGGAGAATTTATAGGAGAGCCAACTTAGCCACTTCCCATCAAAACAACCCACTATGGCATCCATTATCACGTTTCCACGTTGTCGGCAGCATTTTGAACCTTATACCCGCGACTTGCACTTTAAGAAAAGGTCAAGGTCGTATGCTTTCATAGATAGACCTCTAAATTGTGAAAATGGACAATGGGCCGAAACCGATGCAGGCAAACCTCCTACTTAGAGTACTAATTTCTCATTCACATGATGTCCAAACCAAGTGAATCAAAATCACATCGTTATCCACGTTTTACGTAGATTTCAACGATACTATAAGCTCTCGATAAAGTATAACGAGGCTTATCCGAAATTAACTCTGAGGTAGATTGTTTATTAATGAAGTAATAAACGTGATTGGGCTTCAAACCCAATAATCTCCAACATATAGATGCAAGGAAACCCCTTTTATCAACATGAATGAGGCAGATCTAACAAGAACATTTTTTAACTCACGTGAATTTTACTAGTAACATTAAATGCGTCTAACTTTATACGTAAGCGTTTACGTCATCATATGAAAAGTAAAGCGTCACTAAAGCCAAAAAGACTCGGATAAACCATACAAGGATCTAAAGACGAGTAACAATGTTGTCCAAATAAAGCAAGAAATGTAGCTTACAACATACGAAATGCAAATGAAACTTGTCTTACAAACATAAGACTATAATACAACCAAACTAAAATGCAAACATGTCTTAAAACAACAAAAGTACAACTTCTGCCAAGTTACATTATTATAATAAAAAACAATGAAAAAGAACTCCAAGCATAGCATAGATGATTCGATATCTTCAAAATCATCATTGTCATCCTACAAATCTTGAGAAACATATAATCATGCAAAAGGGACAAGTACATAGCGTACTTAGCAAGAGGTAGAAACTATTGAAAAACGAGTTTTATAATGAAAGGAAAGTAAAGACAATATTTATGCAGGTTATCTTTATGTAACAGGCACAACTTCGAAGGATCACTTCATGTTCATAACACATTGTGAGGTCCCTATTTTGTTTCTAGATTAACTTATTTTTGTTACATAATGCATTCAAGGGCACCACGTTTGGTGTAGGAGCACCAAGCACTCAACGGGGTGCAGCCTATTATAAAAACCGCATACTTCCAAGAAAGCGAGGAATGCGGATAATAATTTAGACTAAATGAACTGTATTGTCCCACATATTTAAAATAATAAAATTATCACTCTTATATAAGCGTGAGACATAAATGTATCGTCAACTCGGATTGACCCTTTTAAGCCAAACGAAGACGACTACTCTAGGTAGTTAACCAGGTCCTTTGCCAGACATATACAAAAATGAGGGTGTCTGGGGTAGCAAGAGATAGAGTGAATCACCTTCAAAGATGACATAAAAAAGAAACCAGACACATGCATTCTTTTCCCAAGAAATGAAGAAATGGGGTGTCTGGAGTAGCAAGAGATAATTTTTTTTATAGACCATGGCATCAAAAAAACCATGGAAAATAGCTTGCTAAATAACAAAGGCTTCTCCAATTATTCCACATCAAAATAACCGTCGAACTTCATAGAAAAACTATTTAATTATGCAATAAGCCTTCACTTTTCCTAATAAGGCTCCGAACTACTACCATGCATGTTTCCTCTAGTAGCCACATCAACGTTAAATTTTAATTTACCCAAATGAGGTGCTTTCCAACTGTTCGGGTGTTGAATTGAAGTTGGATATTACTGCATTATGATGTGAATCAACTTTATGATTTTTTTACCATCAATTTACCTCGTATTATGAGCATATTTGTACGATCTTAGGTAGGAATTGTGAGCTAAATGATATTTAATGCAGGGCCGGCCCTGGAATATTTTAGGCCTTCGGCTATGTCGTCGAATTAGGCATTTTATACTGAGTGCGACAGGTGTCGCCGAAAAGAAACGGGGTTCGACCTGAAACCTAAACGAACCTATGCGAATGACACACCATTTCGTAGAAGGGATTTTTCATTGGGAAACACCATTTCGGGTTTGCATGTTCATTGGGACACATCCTTTGAAGACGAACTGGTTTGTTCTTTCGTGAAGAGGTACAATATATTTTCGTTGTCTATATATAGAGAGACATCAGCATTCGGTGAAAAACACGAATAGAAACATCATCAGTACAAACATAATGTGTCTCTAAAGTAGTACTCCATTGAATCCTGAGAGAGGTCTTAAAACATCTCTTTAAAGAAACGTTTTATACGTGTCTTGGAGATCATTCAGTTCTGTTTGTTTTATCACATTTTTTCTAACATATTTCCCGTGACTTAATCCAATTCAAAAAAAAAAAGTATACATATGTGATGTGTGTCTATAATTTAGACATTGTAATTTTTTTGGACATTTATCAATTGAAGTAAAAAAAAATATAGGTCAATTAAAAATTCTTTTGGCCTTTATTAACACATTCTATTACGTTAGATTGGATTAGATCTATACGGTTTTTTTTTTAAAAAATTGCGGAACATATAAATTCGGGCCCTCGAAATTACTGGGCCTTAAGCCGCCGCTTCCTCTGCTTATAGCTAGGGCCGGCCCTGATTTAATGGATCGTAGTCCTGAAATATAAGTCATTTTAATTAAATACATATATCACAAACATCTTTCTACTTAAATCATGAAAATAAAATTGAATGAAGGATGTTTCACCGGCTGTGTTAACCGACTGTTCAATAGGCCAGGGCTGGTTTGGTGAAAGTTGAGCCGCTATTGAACCGGTTAACTACCGGTTCAATGAACACGTTTTATAACATGATGATGGGATTTCAATAAATAAGAAACATATCTCTAAGCTGAATAAAGTTGGCTTATCGGTGATTGTTGAAGATACAAAGCGACAACAAGCAGCGACAAAACAAAGAAACACTCGACTTTCTAAGAAGCATTAAGTCGAACACTTAGATGTAAAATCGCTTAGGAAGTTAGTTCCAATGAGAATAACCGCTTATAATTGATCTTGAGTGTTTCCACAATGTATCTAGTCAGTCTATATATACAGCTGAGGATCATACACTGTAATTTATCAAATTGATTAATGAATACACAACCTTTCTTCTCTGTTTTGTTCTTTCATAATTGTTTCTGTTTTATTACTTTGATTTCATCATGGTATCAGAGAAATTCTGGTAGCTTCCGCATCGATTCTTGATGTTTATCATATTGATCATTTGATTGTTGTTTCTTCTCCAGAAATTTGTTGAAGAATCTTAATTCTTCTTCTTCCTTCTTTTGTTTACGGTTTTCTGCGTTTTCATTCCATGGCTAATCCAAAGATCTCAAATTCCTCCGGTTTGGTTCTTCATCCCGGTGAAAATCCAGCGTTTGTTCTTGTGCACTGTTCTTGATGAATCCAATTATCACACGGTTGGAAGATCTACTATGCTAAATGCACTTTCTTGAAAAATAAGCTTGGATTCATTGATGGTTCTGTTCCTATTCCATCAAGTGATGATCCACATTTTCCTCTTTGGAGACAAAACAATAGTATGGTCAAGGCATGGCTTGGAAATGCAGTTTCCAAGAACATTGCACAAAGTGTGATGAATTATCGAACTGCCAAAGAAATCTGGGATGATCTTGATGATAGGTATGGTGGAGGAGATGCAGATCGCTTGTCAGATTTAATGGATGATATTCAAGCTATGAAGCAAGGAGATCTTTCTGTTTCAGAGTATTTTGCAAGGTTGAAGATTCTTTGGGATCAATTGATAGCTTTAACTCCTCCTCCTACTTGCAATTGTGGACAGAAGTGGTACCAAGAACATAATGAAAGGCATCATGTAATCAAATTTCTAAAGGGTCTTAATGAAAGTTTTTCTACTATGAAATCAAAGGTTCTGTTGATCTCTCCTTTTCCCAATGTTAAAAGTGTTTTTCAATGGCTTTAAAGCAAGAAAGGCAATGAATTATGGTTCTCATCTTTGCTAGTTCTATTAGCAATCTTGGAAACGTTTCTGGAATTTTTGATAAAGCAGCCTTGGTCACTCAGAATCCAAGTCAGAATCAGACTTCTAATGGCAATTTTAGGAAGTCCTACACCAATGGGAATAAGAAGCCTCAGTGTACTTATTGTGGAATGCAAGGACACACAATTGATAGATGCTACAAGAAGCATGGTTTCCCTTCAAATTTCAGGGGAAGAGGTAGAGGGAGATCTGTGGCAGTCAACAATGTTTGTTCAGATGGGACTTCTGATTGTGGTTCAGTAGATTCTTTGGGAGATTCTCAGGCTCCTGTAACCCAAGCACAATATCAACAGATAATGAATATTCTAAAGGCAGGATCCTCTTCTTTTCATGTACCTCAAGAATCTGGAGACACTGGTTTTAATTCAGTGAATTCTGCTGTTCTATCCACTAATTTTGGCCCCATGGAGTCAGGTTTGTCTAAGTCTTTTACCTGTTTTGATTGGATCTTAGACAGTGGTGCTACTGATCATATTATATTCAACAAAGCTTTATTTAGTTCTTGTGAACCAGTGCTTGACAAATATGTGAGTTTGCCTAATGGACATAACATTAGAATTTCCCACATAGGACAGGTCAAGATTAATTCTGATTTAATCTTAGACAATGTTTTATGCGTTCCTGGCTTTCATTGTAATTTAATGTCCATAAGCAAACTCATTAGGTCAAGAGCTTATAATGTTAAAAAAAATTTGGATTCCTATGTGATACAGGATATGATAAGTCTCAAGAAGATTGGTTCAGCTAACCTTGTTAAAGGTCTATACATTCTGAAGGCAGATAGTTCTTGTTATGCTTTTCTTGCTGTCAATCATGTTCATTCTTCTGTAAATCAGCATTTGCTGTGGCATTACAGGCTTGGTCATGCCTCTCATCAAAGACTGAAGGTTCTAAAGAAGGAACATGATTACATTCAGATTCCTGAAGGCCAAGTTTGTGATATATGTCCCATGGCAAAACAGTCTAGACTTAGTTTCCCTTTAAGTCATTCTATTTCTGGTTCTTGTTTTGATTTAGTTCATATGGACATTTGGGGTCCATATAGAGTAGTTGGGATTCATGGACATAGATTTTTCCTCACAGTTGTTGATGACTTTAGTAGATTCTGTTGGATTTTCATGTTGAAATCTAAAGGTGAAGTTAGAAACCTTGTTAAACAGTTTTGTATGTTGATTCAGACTCAATTCAATAAAAGAATAAAGTGTTTGAGGTCTGATAATGGCTTAGAGTTTGATCTACCTAAATTTTATGCATCCCAAGGCATTTTACATCAAACATCAGTAGTTAAAACTCCTCAGCAAAATGGAGTGGTTGAAAGAAAACATCAACATATCTTAAATGTTGCTAGAAGTTTAAGATTTCAGTCTAATTTGCCTCTAATATTCTGGTCTTATTTTGTTCTCCATGCTGTAAATTTGATAAATATAACTCCTTCTCCACCGTTAAACAACAAAACACCTTATGAAATGCTATATTCTGTCAAACCTAAATATGATAGTGTCAAGGTGTTTGGCTGTTTGACTTTTGCTTATAATTTGCATCATGACAACAATAAGTTTGCAGCAAGAGGTATCAAGTCTGTGTATCTAGGTGGAGTGCCTAATGTGAAAGGCTTCTATCTGTTAAACCTTCAGAATAGGCAAATTTTTGTTGCTAGGGATGTAACATTTCATGAGTTCACCTTTCCTTATAAAGATGGGACAGTATCAGGTAATATCCAAGAATTACCTTTGCCAATTCCTTTTGATCAAGATGTTTTTACAGTTTCTGATACACTTTTGCCTCAAAACACAAATACTTCACATAATCAAAGTCTTGATGACACAGTTTTTCCTCATGATCATGTTGATACATCTCAGTCAGAACATGATCATCAGGAAAATGTCCATCATCAAGAACATGCTGATGACATCTCTGATCATGTTGATGATGTCAACTTTCTAGATTATGTGGAATCACTGCCTGTTAATGAAAACCTGAATGTAAGAAAGTCCTCTAGAAACAGAGGTGCACCTTCTTATCTTCAAGACTATGTGTGTCATAATATTTCCACACATACATCACCACATGAAATGGCAAAAGTTGACACATTAGATCATTTGTCTATTCCTTACAGATCTTATATTTTCAGTACTGAAGTCATAACAGAACCAAAAACATACAATGAAGCTGTCAAACATGCAGAATGGAGAGAAGCTATGGATAATGAAATAAAAGCTCTCCAATGAGACTAATACTTGGCGAGATAGTTCCCTACTGAAAGGAAAACAACCAATAGGTTGTAAGTGGGTGTACAGAGTGAAAAGGAAAGCTGATGGCTCCATAGAAAGATACAAGGCTAGACTTGTAGCAAAAGGTTATACACAGCAGCTAGGCCTGGATTATCTGGACACATTCTCTCCTGTGGCAAAACTCACAACAGTAAGAACTCTACTTGCTATTGCAGCAGCTAAAGATTGGAATTTACATCAACTAGATGTCAATAATGCATTCCTTCATGGAGATTTAGTAGAAGAAGTATATATGCAAGTTCCACAAGGATTCAAGGCAGAACCAGGACATGTGTGCAAGTTGGTCAAATCCCTATATGGCTTGAAGCAAGCAAGCAGACAGTGGAACATCAAATTAACCCAAGCTTTGCTTGAGAGGGGGTATAGACAGTCCAAACAGGATTACAGTCTGTTTGTCAAAGGCTCAGATGAATCTTTTGTGGCTGTTTTAGTTTATGTAGATGATGTACTCATTACAAGTCCTGATATAGAAGAAATCATGAAACTGAAACAGTTTCTGAATGATAAATTTGGAATAAAAGATCTTGGAGAATTGAAATACTTCCTAGGTCTAGAGGTGGCTAGATCAAAGAAAGGTATTGCACTATCACAAAGGAAGTATTGCATGGAACTATTGGAAGAGTATGGATATTCAGAATGTAAACCAAGTGAAATACCTATGGATACCTCTATAAGTTTACATAGCAAAGACTCAGAACCTTTGAAATCAAACAGCTATTATAGAAGTTTGATAGGGAAACTGTTATATTTAGGCCTAACAAGACCAGACATCACATATGCCACACAGCAGCTCAGTCAGTATTTGGACAAGCCAACAGAATTACAACTTCAGGCAGCTCACAAACTGTTAAAGTACCTAAAGAAATCCCCTGGACAAGGCATCTTCTTTCCATCAGAAAGCACTCTGGAACTAAAATGCTTTGTGGATTCAGATTGGGCAAGATGTAATGATACTAGAAGGTCTGTGACAGGGTTTTCTGTGTTCTTTGGTGGTGCACTCATAAGCTGGAAATCAAAGAAACAATCCACTGCATCTAGAAGTTCATCAGAGGCTGAATATAGAGCAATGGCCATGGCATCCTGTGAATTACAGTGGCTCACTTATTTACTGGCAGAGTTCAATATCAGACAAAGCAAGCCTATCCCTCTATTTTGTGACAGCAAATCTGCTCTATATATAGTTGAAAATCCAGTGTTTCATGAGAGAACTAAGCATATAGAAATAGATTGCCATGTTATAAGGGATAGATATCAACAAGGACTCCTAAAGCCTCTACCAGTTTCAACAGAATTGCAGCTGGCAGACTTGTTTACAAAACCTCTGGACAGATCTAGGTTTCAGTCACTACTTAGCTCATATCCTCTCATCAACATCTACAAAACCAAAGTGTTCAGTTTGAGAGGGGGTGTTGAAGATCTGGCCCGACAACAAACAAGAAACAAGCAAACAAAGAAATGAACACTCAGCTTTCTAAGAAGCATTAAGTCGAACACTTAGATGTAAAATCAGTTAGGAAGTTAGTTCCAACAGAATAACCGCTTGTAACAGTCTTGAGTGTTTCCACACTGTATCTAGTCAGTCTATATATACAGCTGAGGATCATACACTGTAATTTATCAAATTGATTAATGAATACACAACCTTTCTTCTCTGTTTTGTTCTTTCATAATTGTTTCTGTTTTATTACTTTGATTTCATCAGTGATTGACGAGGGGAATCTCACATCTTCCATTAATAAAAATACAAATCCAATCCCCCTAAACCCTCCCACCCCACCACAACAACAACAACAACAACAAAAAAAAAAAGACATGGTTCACCAAGTCATCGATTTTTTTTTTTTGAAATCCAGCGCCATGTATTCATCTTCACAGATTTTGTACCGATAACAATGATACTTCGCGACCAAATAACAAGCCATTTGTACTTCACACGTCAATAAAAAAGAACCTTCAGATATATAATGTCAAACAAAAGTTAGATACCATTTGCATTTCAGTGATTCCCTTATTAGTCTAGCACGATCATTGATTAATTTCTTATATCTAAATTGATTTTAGTACTATATATATATATATAGATAGTATTAAAAGCTTTAAAAGTTATATAATATCATTTGCCAGCAGCTTTGTATCTTTTGTCTAAATCCCACATCTAGTTGTATATAAACTCTGCAACAATTCATGTAATTAATTTACAATGGCTTTTAAAGATATCATGGTGGCAATGACAATTCTTGTGGCTCTTCTAGCATTTGCAAAGGCAAAAGAAGTCACCGTTGAAGAAGAAAATGGTTTAGAGGTGGAGATCAAGCATGTCCAAAAATCATCTGGTAACTTCAATCTAGCTTATACTACTATATATGCCGTGTATTATGTGTTATATATATATGTGTAACGCCCCGTTCCCGGACACCGAGTCTTTATCCGGAAACCGAAACGTTCGGCACGCATAACATTAAATAAATAACATTACACGTAAGCCTCACTACGTCGTATCAAATAAAAGCAAACGGAAGCAAAAGACTCGGGTAATTTTTCCCAAACACTCAAGAATAGAAATCACTAAAGATAGAAAGAAAATGTAATGCTTATTACATTCAGAAGAAACCAACGAATCCAAAAGTACTAGAAGTAAACTACATAATCTAATAAAATCCAAGTCTAAGGCATAAATGAAATAAATGATAAATAGTAAACAAGGTCTTCAACTCTGGCGTCCTCAAACGTCATCATCGAAGTCCTCCTCGAAATCATCACCAACCTGTTCGTCTTCTCTCCCCCAAACACATAAATAAACATGCATTTGAGGTAAGTACGATGTACATAGTAAGAAGTAGAAGTTACAATTTAATTATGATTATTATTAAAGATATTATCTTAGTGAGACCGACTCAAATTATGGTTCATTCCATGCCCATCGACACGTCGCGACTATACGTTTCTACTTAACTTATCTTTGTTGCGTCACTACTCAAGGACATCTGCGCATGGCGTTCATCACTGAGATATACTTGCTAACTAACGGTGATTAGCACCGATTAGCTCGGGTCTCCCGGTATGCGTATCGTCCGATGGATTTCTCACACTACCCTTCACCGTTTAAGGCCGGTGTTGTTGTCCACCTTTTATGAGCGTATCACATCGCCGATATGGATTAGTGTCTAACCGAGAATAGATGATGCTTTATCTTTTACTACACATATGTAGGTATTGATGTGAATTAACTAGCCATTCTAGTGTTTTCAAGTAGGCTCCTCACATCTCCTACTCGCATTTTGACCGCTAGACACGGACAAGTCCTAGCAAAACACAGACATTGATGAACTATAGTTCACCAAAGCACAAGCTCTTTCATGCCCTTCCGACGGATCCGAACTTCAACTCCCTTTAAGAGTACATTCGGTGTTTTAACTGAACGAATCGGAAGTTCAATCGAAGCTTGTTTCCTTTTTAATTAATCTTAATACATCATGTTTTAAAGCTCGATCCAATAAAATAACATAACATTGAGGCCTGAACTAAAATGAATCGATTAAAATCAACAAAACAAAGTAAAGCGATCAAACGCCCGTCTAGAACCATAAACGCTCGTTTAAACCTCTGGGCGCCCGTCCAACCTTATGGGCGTCCGTGCAGGGTGGAAGTCCGTCCACTATAATCGGGCGCCCGCCCACCTAAAAACGCTACAACTTTGTATGTAAATCACTCCTCAAACGCCCGTCCGCCTAAGGCAAACGCCCGTTTGAGTTTACTTTTCAGGCGCCCGTCCGCCTATGCAGACGCCCGTCCACTGCGTTTCTCCCAAAACCTAAAATCTTCAAACTCGATTTCTAATCCGTTTCTAACACAAACAATGACAATTATAACACCAAAAACGCCTAAACGCATATCTAAGCATATCATAGCATCTCAGGATCGTTAACCAATCAAAATATACATCTTTCTTGCACCAAGACATCTTAAATCTTGATCTAACTACTCTCTACCATAATTAGATTGTAGGAAGAGCTTCTTACTTGTTTAACAAAGAAAAACCAACAAAGAAAAGCTCAACAAAACAGCGAAGAAAGCAGTCTCTTTCGCAACAAACCTATATGATCAATCCGAATTTGCATCACAAATCGATCACACGATTCCAAACGATTAAACTACGAAGGTATGAGTTTTGATCCATCAAAACTCATAAAACAAAGAGTAATTCGAGTTTCATACCTTAAGAAAAGCTCCAACTTTCGCTCACAGAACGACGCTCTCCTTATGACGATTCCGTTGCTTTTCTCAAATCGAAACGGTTTAGAATTGACTTAGATATCGATGAGAAATCCTTCACCCAAAGTTTTGCTCCTACACGCATAAGGAGGAATATCACGGGTGCCCTTTTTTTTGAATAAAGGTCTAGGTTATGAGATTAATGTGTATAATAGATCCCTTATATAGTTAATCCCAATTAAATCCTTTTTCTATTAAAAAATCAGAAAATCTCTTTTATTATATACATAATTATCTTAAAATTATATATATAAATATCCAATTACTTAAACTCCACATAAAAGGAACCGAACCCAATATTTCGTTTTCGCAAAAAGACACGTCTGCCCTTTCCCGAAAATCGGAATATTACAATATGTGTGTGTGTTTTATTATATTTATATTAATTTGTATACATATGTATATAACTACTATATAAATGTGTATACATATATAAATACGTACACAAGTTTTGTGTAAACTTTTTCTAGCTTATGGCTAGATCTCCAATACATATACACACGTACATGTACAGAAATATGTGTACGTGTGTTCCTAATGTTCATATATAACATACACCATCTCGGATTCCTCAGGCATAGATAAGCATTGCAACGGCCTTTGCTACGTCCCCATACGTAATGCTTTTGAAAGAAAAAAATAACAGAATACGCAGACGGAAGGAAAGACTGGTGTTGACGATGCTAAATAATGCACCACCGGAATAACAGGGCCACGTGTAATCTAAGGGTGAGCTGTAATGGGATCGAATGGTTGTAACTTGGTGGAAAGGTAATGTTTTTGAGTGTTTTATGGCTGAGTCCAAGAATGTATCTTGGATTGCCTACGTATCCTGTCTTATGTCCAGGAATCAAGCCTTACGTAGTTCCTGGGTTTGTGTATTTATAGGCACATGTCCTTACTCGCCTAAAAACTTGGGGCGGTTTAGTCTATTGACACAAATACCTTTTAATGGGCCTTGACCCCTGCCCAAGTAACCAATTGGGCGGTGGGCTGGGAACTGGATCGAGGCCTTGGTCTCGACTCGATTCATGCCGACGTGGGCGATCGAGGTGAGACACTTGCAAGATCTGCTGGCTGCAGCGGTGATCACTGATTCGTCCCGTATTCGACCTGATGTGGATAACATACTTGGACTTTTCCACATGCCAGCTGGACCAATTAGACAATTCCACGTGGAGGGGTGAAATCCCGTATCGTCATAAGCCCCCCAGATCGGAGGGAAGCTCAACTCGAGATGCTGATGTCGGATCTGAAAATTTGAATAATCTTTTCGACACGTGGTCTTCTTTAGGCGGGAACACAGCTGTCCTGTCTACCCGACCTAGGCTGTCGTAGGATGACGTCATACTGTACTAGCATTAATGGGTGTAGGAAACGAAGCGTTTTATCCGGCCCACTACCCTTGATTCTCGCGTTATGTATTCTATAACTGCCCACAAACTCCACTCTTTCAAATCATTTGCAAGATTTACACGCATAAAAGGAGTCCAAGACCTTGACGCTTCTCATTCGCCATTATAAACTTACGCAAATCCCGTTTAGCCGCAAAGCTCAAGTAAGCCCTGAATTTACTTAAATTTTCCTTCTTATTTTTGTTTCTTGCACCTTCTCCTTAAGCCCATGTCTAGTAGCGATAGTGATTCCCAAAACAGAGAGGAACTTACCGATTTTGAAGAAGAGTCGACGGAAGAAACGATTTCGGAGCGTCCTACTGTTTCTGGTGAAAGAGCTGCCGGAGAAGAGGAAGAGGGAGGAGAGGAAGAAACCTCTGTCCGATCGTATCTGGATTGGCGCGAATCCCGTCCCTTGATATCATATAGCCCAAGAATTTTCCAGATCGAACACCGAAGGTACACTTCTTCGGGTTAAGTTTCATTTTTACTGCCCGCAACACCTCGAACACTTCCCTGAGATCGACAAGAAACAGTCCCATGGACTTGCTCTTGATCAATACATCATCAACATAAACCTCCATATTTCGACCTATCTGTCTCTCAAAGATCTTATTAACGGCCCTCTGATAGGTGGCCCCTGCATTCTTCAAACCAAACGGCATTGTTACAAAGCAAAAAGTACCAAATTCAGTGATAAATGCGGTCTTCTCCGAGTCCTGAGGGTCCATAAAGATTTGATAGTATCCCCTGTACGCATCGAGAAAACCAAAAACTTCGAAGCCCAATGTCGAATCGACCAACTGATCAATTTTTGGAAGAGGATATGAATCTTTGGGGCATGCTTTATTGAGATCCAGCTTTGATCAGGCTTCTTGACTAACACGGGATTGGCTAACCAATCTGGGTATAATACCTCCTTCACGATCCCAGCGGTCAATAGCTTATCAACTTCTTTCTTTACTGCCTCTTTTCTTTCAGGTGCAAGATTTCTCTTCTTTTGCCGTATCGGCTTCTTTTTCGGGTCAACGTTAAGGCGATGTACTGCCACATTTGCCGATAAACCGGGCATGTCATCCGCCTTCCAAGCAAAAACGTCTCGATATTCCGCTAGGAGGTCGACCAGGGCTTGCCTATCGGGGTGTGGTATCCACTTCCCGATCTGGACTCCTTGGTCCTCCTCTCCATCCCAGACACAAACCTCTTCCGTCGGATCGACGGATATCCAACTTCGATCCTCTTCCTCTTCTGGAATCAATTCCTCAATCAGAACCTGTCCAACTCCTTTCCCCTTTGTCGTGACCAAACTACAATTTCTGGCCACCTCGATGTCTCCTTTTACTTCATGGGTTCCATACCAGGTGGGGAACTTCATGCTGTTGTGGAATGTCGAGATGACGGCCCTAAGATCATATAAGGCAGGCCGACCTAGTATCGCGTTGTATCCTGACGGGGCCTTGACCACGACATATGTCATCTCCATAGTTCGGCCCTTTTCCCCGTCTCCGACTGTTGTTAACAAATTAATCGATCCGACAGGGTGGATGGCCTGCCCTGTGAATCCAAACAAAGGAGTGGACAACGGTATAATGTCTTCGTCTTTCAGCTTCATAGCTTTGAAAGCCGAATAGTAGAGAATATTTACAGCGGTTCCACTGTCGACACAAACTCTTTTGATCCGACCTCGACTTATGACTGCTTCGATCACCAACCCTTCGCTATGACTATGGGAACTCGGAATATCATCTTTTGGCCCGTAGCCCACTTCCGTAGTAAATCTCAGCTTCTTCGACTCTCTTGATCTATCTGAAGAATGTCGACTCGATCGAGGCCTATCTGATTCATGCTCTGCCACAATCGTGTTTACGTCATACCCGGCGCGATTATCACGGTGGGGGTCTCGATTTTGATCTTCTCGATGATCATCACGGCGATTATCTCGGTATGCTGGATCAGCCGACCTGTCTCGACGATTTCGATTATCACGGCGCGGGATCGATCCTTCTTTCCATTATAAGTCTTCCTCTTGTACTCGACGGCCTTTTGGCTCGTCCTTTTCTACGACACATCAATCACCTCATCCAATCGACCTCCCGAATGCAAAGCGTCGATATCCTTCTTCGGTCGAAACATTCCTCCGTGTCGTGCCCCACGCCTCGTGATAGTCGCAATACTTATGAGTGTTCTTCCTTTTCTCCGGTCCTTGGACATCGGCTTGGTGTTCGGGCAATATTTTTCTTGATCATAATTGCCAACACCTCGCCCGAGACCGATTGAGGGGTATAAAATCTCGATCTTTCAAATTCCCTTTCTTTCCGAGACGATCCGATATCGGAGTCGATCGATCAAACACGTTGGTCTTGCTTTCTTCATTCCGACCCCTAGGCTGACCCTTGGTCTGGCTTCGAGAGTCGTTCCTCGAATTGAGGCCAAGTGAAATGGTGTGCAAGCGCACTGCCTCTTCACCTTGGCAAAACTTATGGACTATGTTCACACATTCGTCTATGTCATTCGGCATCTTCTTAGACAACTTGTCATACAACTTCATATTTCGCAAACCTCCAACGAAGGCATTAACTTGCAATGCATCACTGGCATTATGCACTTTCATGGCCTCGAGATTAAAACGCCTCATAAAATCGATAGTGGTTTCTCCTTTTTCTTGCTTGATGTTCATAAGGTGGGTAGCACTAAGGTGGAACTTCTTGTTCCCGATAAAAGCGTCTCGAACTTCATCCCAATCAGAAAAAACTCGAAATCGACCGGGCCGTAGTTTATGGAACCACTCCCGAGCTCGACCAGTGAGCAACGTGTCGAATGCTCGACACTTCATAAGCGTCATTGGCGTTTCTCAATCTCATCAAGGATATATATCGATCTGAGATGGTCCTCCGGTCCGTTGTACCGTCATAAGGTTCCATCTTGGGTGGTTTGAACGATTCAGGCATCGTATATATCTCTATCTCGGGACTAAATGGTGATTCGAGCCATTCTGTGACCAGTTCCTTGCCTACGATGCGATTGAACTCGTTTCGGATGCTTTCTTCGACCTGATGTACTTGCCTTTCTTGTCCATGATGCTTGTGGGCGTTAGTCACGCTGATTTCAATCGCACCTTCCTCGCATTCTTCTTGGGGGTCCACTGGCCTCTTCTCCCTAGCGTTATCAATTTCTTTACGACCCGGTGGGTCTAATAAGTGTTCTCCAGGAAGATTGCAGATTCCCTTACCAATAAATGCCGACGCCACCACCCTTTTTAGGACTTCTTCGTCTAAAGATGCTAAGTGATCTGCCATATCTTGCAGCTGGGGAGGAAGCTGAGGCCTCGGTGGATCTGCATTGCGGGCTAGATCCAATGGGACCTCTTGAATCGAGATGGAACCCCTGCTGGGTCCATGTCCGTCTGTTCTTCGACTTGCGGATTCTTGCTGTTCGTCATCTTCTTTCTTGCTGGTGGAACCATTGTGAGATCTTTACCAACTCACCGGTAGAAGGCCCTCCTTCTAGCGCCAAATGACGATGCTAAATAATGCACCACCGGAATAACAGGGCCACGTGTAATCTAAGGGTGAGCTGTAATGGGATCGAATGGTTGTAACTTGGTGGAAAGGTAATGTTTTTGAGTGTTTTATGGCTGAGTCCAAGAATGTATCTTGGATTGCCTACGTATCCTGTCTTATGTCCAGGAATCAAGCCTTACGTAGTTCCTGGAGCTGTGTATTTATAGGCACATGTCCTTACTCTGCCCTAAACTTGGGGCGGTTTAGTCTATTGACACAAATACCCTTTAATGGGCCTTGACCCCCTGCCCAAGTAACCAATTGGGCGGTGGGCCTGGGAACCTGGACTGGAGGCCTTGATCTCGACTCGATTCATGCCGACGTGGGCGATCGAGGTGAGACACTTGCAAGATCTGCTGGCTGCAGCGGTGATCACTGATTCGTCCCGTATTCGACCTGATGTGGATAACATACTTGGACTTTTCCACATGCCAGCTGGACCAATTAGACAATTCCACGTGTTGGGGTGAAATCCCGTATCGTCAGGTGTTTTTTTTTATTGAATGAATGATTCATCAAATGTTATAATGCTTACTCATTTATATAGGAGATAAAATGAGATAAAAATAAATTCAAAATAATTAAAACTAAAGATAATTTTTTTTATCTTATACTAATTTATATAAACTATAACATTATCTATAGCAATCATATATATTATTTTGGCATTCATCCATCAATTTGATTTGATTTTTTTCTTATAATAGCTTGTTCACTCCACGCGCGCGGTTATTATGTATCAAATAATTAGGGTCGTTCTACTGTAGGGACTCCCTAGTAGGGAACTGCCTACTTGGCAGGATCTGGACCACACAGTTTCCTGAGGTGGAATACACAGTGCCCCGTGTGTGGAAATTGTGTGGTCCAGATCTTTTGCCACGTGAGGCAGCTTCCCAATAGGAAGTCCTGTGATAGAATTTTCCCGAATAATTAATAGAAAGACCGTCCTCCCCCTCCAGAGTTGCGTTCATGCATGTGAAGTGAATTTGTATCACTTTGAATAAACTTATGTGTCCCTTACTTACTTTACGGGAGTGCTACATCCACTACAACTACCTCCACAACATCATCCACAACATCATCCACACCACACATTTAATCAGGACCCACAAAAGAAAAACATTTCTCTCTCCAATCTGTGGACAGGATCATCCACTACACTTTTGTGTAGTGGACATAGCATTTTCCCTTACTTTAAATGTATTCCTCAGCAAGTTCAGTGTTCAATGGGGAGACGTGGAAAAATCAATTGTCTGCAAGAAAACTGCTCGGTGATGATGAACCTGGTCAGGACTGTAATGGGATACCTGATTGCCATTCGGATCTCGGTAAATGTGGGCATGATTGCAGTTGTCATCCCGATCCTGAGATGTTAAGTGGATACGAATCTCTATGCCTCTTGACAGTCCGTATTTTTGATTTTGGAGAGTAATTAATCTCCACTTCAGTTTGCTCTTGATTGAAGTTGGTGTGTTACTCCCAAAGTTAAAAGAAAACATTGACTTGATGGACAAAATGTATCAACTTCTTAATGGGTGGAGACGATCGATGGTGGTATGAGAATGTGGCCTACAACGTCATCTATGTTTTCTTAATATTCCAATAACATAGTGAGTATTTCGTTTCGTTTTTATGTGTTTGCTTGTCTGTGGTGCCGAGACACTTTAGCACACTCCTTTTGTTCTTTGTTTTTCCTGTTATGTTTTGTACGTACCCTAAAGAAATCGTTCAAGGATTGAAGTTGTATCATGTTAATTTCCTTAAAAGTAATAATACTAATATTATACTACTACTACTATTGTTCTTGTTATGCAAATTAAGACGTAATATATTAACTTGGGAAAAAAGATTTAAGTTCGTGTGAGCGCTACAAACCCTATTCACCAAAGCTAACCTACAAGACAAAATGAGGTAACGAGCCCAAACTTTGGTCTCCGAGGGGATCCTTTGACACTCTAGTGCAATGGTTGATTATGTTGTTATTATGACACAGGTAATCATGCCTTGAACTAAGTTGAGCTATTGAATATGACATAGGTTGTGTTGTGGGTTGACTCGAGCCGTAAGCCGATCGAGCTTGTATATAGTTTGGCCGGTATAGTTTAGGAAAATTATCTTTTCCCTCAAAAGCTATCTTCAATATCCACATTAATTTTCTAACTGCCTTAAAAAATCTCTCGTACCACGACAGTTATAAAAATGCCATTAGTGAGTAACGTCGGATCCATTGACGGTATTTTTTAAAAGGAACGTTGATGGCATCGACGTTTATAGTGTGGTGTCGTAAGTAAAATAAAAAATAAAATAAAAAAAGGTGCCGCGGAAGGCCCCTTTTTTTTTTATACAAAAAGGTAATACCATTGACGCTAATTTTTAAAAGGAACGTTGATGGTATCGACGTTCATAGTGTGGTGTCGGAAGTAAAAAAATAAAAAATAAAAAAAATACAAAAAGGTAATACTATATGTTATGTCCAAGCCCAACCGGGTGGACAATTTTGTGCCGGTTTATGTGTACACCGTACTCGTAATCGTTTAAGACATAACGGGCGTTAATTCTATTCAAAGTGACACTTGAATTGAACAAAAGACTGCAAACCCGATTTTGTTCTGTAATTACTTCTCTTGACTCAATAAATATTTAGTGTTTGTATGTATGGATTTATGGGAATTCGAATAAAAAAATTGAGTTGGGCTAAGCTAGGCCCGATCGATCGGAGAACAGGCTTAGTACAAATTGATTTTATAAATATAACTAGAGTTTCAATGGGCCGGATCTATCACGGGGCAAAGTACAAATTAATTTTTTTGTTCAAAAAGATAATATATGTTACACCCAAGCCCGACCGGCTAGACGACGATAGTAACACGTGCGCATGCAGTGAACCAATGCACTTCCGCATCATCGCTTCTAACAAAAGTGTTTTGCCCTTTGGGGCTCAAATTAAAAGAGCAAATTAGGAATATAAATGTTGAGCAAATACTGTTTGGTTCGACAATGTTGTGAGAGGAGTTGTGCTAGCTTTCAGTTATTTTCTCTTTCGAGAAAATTTATTATACAACGGTGATTAATGGGATGTATCAGGTGGAGGGTTATGATGCATCCAAATAACTCTTCTCCTCTCTTAACCCCCCCCCCCCCCACCCCCCCCAACCTCTATTTTGAGCATTAATTTCTCATTCCTTCGATATCTGAATCGAATGATTCAAAACACTGTCATCAACTACTCATTAAGTAGTTTTTAGTGATACTATAAGCGTTCAATAATTTACATCAATACCTATCCAAATTCGAAGATGAAATGGACTACTCACCACTTTTATAACTTGAACTCGTTTAATGGGGTTTTCACCATTTTTCTTCTACACCGTTTTCAATAGCCAAAACATGTCTTAGACTTTTAACACGTGATAAAAAAGACAAAGTAGACAAAGCAAAATTACTCTTTTTAAGGTTGCCTAAACCCGGCTATAGATCTCTCTAGCTTTCATTAGACACTTCGCTTAATAAACCGAATCTAGGTCTAGTCGGTTTTACTAGGCGTTCCCGTCACCCCTTTTCCCACACTAAATCTCAGAGTGCTCTTTTGAAGAAGTGTGTGAATTCATGTCTCGGGTCATGACTCTGAAGTAAGCATTAAGAACAAGTAATGAGAAATAATTGTATAAAAGGCTAAAATTATGAACCAAACATTCTCAATTTACCATAGAACATAACGTTCTCTGCTTTACATTATCTTTAACTAGACAAGATTAAGTCTTTCATGGTTATGGAGCTCAAAGTGTCAATCTCAAATTCCATAGCCATGAACAAGATAAAAACAATAATAGAATAAGACTTCAAACAAGAAGGCAAAAGATA
This sequence comes from Gentiana macrophylla, assembly GCA_026214975.1. Lineage (NCBI taxonomy): Eukaryota > Viridiplantae > Streptophyta > Magnoliopsida > Gentianales > Gentianaceae > Gentiana > Gentiana macrophylla. The sequence continues at coordinate 7,361,136 of CM047817.1, forward strand.
CTCTCAAAAAAGAAACTTGAATTCACCTTACGAGTACTTCAGTGGAGTTGGAATGACCCTAAAGATTGATCATTCCCTACCACGATTTCTCCTAAAATAGATTGCAAGAGTAAATATATTGTTATAACAGATGGAGATAACTTCAGATGCAAGAAATAGAAACAGATGCAATCAAACGCAAATAATCAAAGGAGATAACAGAAAACAAGAACACAGATTTAACGTGGAAAACCCCTCTCAAAGTGAGAGAGATAAAAAACCACGGGCAGAAAAGAGATCTTTATTATTATGCACTGAGTTACAGATTTCACACACATAGACAATGCAACAGCAACTGTATTTATAGGCACACATCCCTAAACCCTAGTGTTAAGGGTGAAAATCTATGAATTATAAGGATATATTTTACGATGTTTTTCCCTCTATATTGTATAATTTGCATAATAATTGGTCTTTATATTAAAATATTGAGCAAACGGTATTTTTGACGGCTTAATCGCAATATCAATATATTTATGTGATTTCATGGTTAAATTATGATTATTTGAATATTATTACAGTTTGCGATGTTTTCCATGTGTTATAGGTATGATTATTGTGCTCAAATGATGATCAAAAGAGATGAATTTCGAGCTATAAAGATTTAAGGAAGAGATAATGATCGAGTGGAGAGAAGAAAAAGAGATAAACATGCAAAAATCGCATTCAAGTCATGCTGAACGAACGTCCATGCTCCGTCCATATCAAACGAGCGTCTGAAATCCTGAACGAGCGTCCAAGGTGCTAAAAGTGATTCAGAGAGTTTGAACTGAGGCTGAACGGGCGTCTGAGGAGAGTTCAAGGAAGTGAACGAGCGTCCACCAGACTGAACGCTCGTCCGTCCGCCGACTCAGCCATAACCGACTTAATCTTCTATAAATACCTGCTTATTTACTCACACACAAAGAACAACAATTCGACATTATTCAAACCCTAAACCCTAGGGGCGGCTAAGGCTGCAGTTTTACTTCTTTTTTCTTCCACTTTTCTGCAACTTTAAATTAGATTAGTTAGAGCGTTTTTTTGTGTTCTTTTACGCAAAAGCGTGTTCTTTGAGGATGCTCGTGAGCTAAGCTTCGATCAAACGAGAATTGTGAAGCCATCAACTTGGATTGATTTACGTATTTCGATTATCTTGTGAGTTATTTATTTAAGGTTGTTTCTTATTTGTGTTTTGTCTCGTTTAATTGCGTTTACATCGGAAGATTTGCATGTATGATATGTGTTTATGTTTGATGGAAGTCATGATAAGCCTTTAGATCACCATAGATAAGAATAGTCCTTAGATTTATAATAACGGAAGTTAATAAGTCTAAGCACTAGATTTAAACGTAAAAGTTGACACTTTCGATCTTAAAACGCGTTAATCTAGCATTGGAAGATACTAGGTTAATAGATGAATTACCTAAGGAATTAGGGTTCATGTTTAGGTAAGGTGAATCACAACCTAGATAAATATCACATATAATCGAGATAGGAGATCAATACATGTTGATAGGTGGATCAATCCTCGTTTGCCTTTTATAATTTGATTTAAAATCCTTGCAACTTGAATTTCACTTTGCTTAGTTAATTTCCTTTTTACGATTAGTTTAGTTTAGTTTAGTTAATAAGTCCGTTACCCGTGCACTTTCCTAGCCTTGGATAATCTCCTCTGCATCTAGTTTATTTTCTCGCACTCTTTGTTTAGATTAATTCACTGCT